>CAKNYM010052003.1:303762-334142 GCA_932195095.1 Andricus curvator
TATATAATTTGTTAAAAATAAGTCTTTGGCAGAAAAATTAATCTTCTTGGTTGAAAATACAAATACTTGGTTAAATGTTTTCAATTTCAAATTCAAAGCGTTTCAAGTTATAGAAAGTTTAATTGAAGCATCAAAAACTTTCCATTTCAAGATTTGTATAGAATTTGAGATTGTTCAAAAAATTTTAATTAAATTTATTATATTATATTAAAAACTTGTAAATGAGACGATGTCAAATTTTTCAAATTCAATCATTTAATCTTGTACAATTTAATATTAAAAGTCTTAATAGGGGCAAATTTTTATATTTTTCTTTCTTTAATTTATCGAATTTTGATTGCCCTAAACTAAACGTATAATTGTTCAAGTTTGAAAGTTTTAATTTTAAATGCATTTGTTTTGTAAACGTTTAATTTGTAGTTTTCGTTTTTAAAGGCCTTAACATAAAAATTGGCCAATAGCTTCTACTTTAGAATCGTACAATTAAAAATGGTTTTCACTCCAAGATTGTTTAAGTTTGAAAGTTTCGAATTGAAAGAAAAAATTAATTTTTATCCCAAAAGTATAACTTTTAAATAAAGAAGTTAATTTTCTATCAAATAGTTGAATTTTTAAATAGTTGAATTTTTAACCAAATAGTTAAGCTGTCTACCAAAAATAGTTGCATTTCCAACCAAAAATATAAATTTGCAACAAGAAAGTTTATTATCAACTAAATAGTTCAATTTTGTATGAAACAGTTGAATTTACAACAAAATTGCGAGAAAATACAATTTCAAATTAAAAGTGCTTCAAGTTATACAATGTTTAATTGAAGCATGAAACACTTGTCCGTTTTAAAATCAAATTTAAAAATTAAATTTATTATAGATTGAAAACTTATAAATGAGACAATTTTAAATTCCAATCGTTCAATATTGTACAATTTAAAATTGAAAGTCTTAACAGAGAAATAATTTTTCATTTTTCTTCTTGAACTTGTCGAATTTTGATAGCCGTAAACTCCTAAACGCAGATTGTTTATTTTAAAAAAAATTTATTTTAAGGGAATTTGTTTTAAAAACCTTTAATTTGACATTTTTCTTTTTGAAGGCCTCAAAATTGAAAATGATCAATAGCTACTCCTTAAGAATAGTATAATCGAAAGCTTCGAATTTGAATTTATTTGAATATTTAAGGCTACTTCTTTGACATTGTACAATTTAGAATGATTTATCTTGAAATACTATCTCATTTGGAAGATGACAACATTAAAAATATGCAACTGCACAGACCTTCAATTTGAAATTGAACAATATTACAAGTTTGATTTCGAAATAGTTTGATTTTGAATGTTTAATTTTCCAAAAATTGTACACGCTTCTAAGAACTGCTCTGCAAAAAAATTCGTTATTTTGGATATTCTTTTTTGAATGCTTCAAATTATAAATTTTTTAGTGGTGAAGGCTTGACTTTTAACATTCAAATGACCGGGAAAAATGTTTAAAACCCGGAAAATTACCGGGTTATTTTATTACCCTGAATATTTTTGGGGGGTTTCAAATCTCGAGTAATAATTATTGCAATCGTGGAGAGGGCATTGTCTGGAGAAGCGAAATCTCATTTTTAAATACACTTATCGATTCCTTTGGTCTGGTGTATCAATTTGGCGAGGTTTAAGAAGCTTTGAAGTTTCTTTGAAAAGCTGAGAGAGCTCTCGTCAGATCGACAGACACGATTACTTAAAATAGGATTTTATGAGGCGAGACGAAAGAACTTATCAAAGAGCCAAGAGTATCATAGTGTCGATCGAAACGGTGTCAACTTACAAAATGAATTTCACAACAACAAAACAATTTCACTTGAGAACCTTTCTAAGGCAGTTACATGCATTGGCAGCAAACCTAAGTACTTGCAAATTTTAAGGCTTTAAACAATTTTTTTAGGAATAATAGAAATATTAAACTGTCAGACATCACAGCCCAATATTCTAGCTCTCAAAATAGGAGAAATGGGGTGATTTTCCACGAAAATAGGGATTTCATTATTTTAAATAAGATTAATGTAGACACCATATTGAATTCTATATGAAAAGCTTTAAATTCCTAAGATTTCAAGTCAGCCCTAGAAAACGAATTTACACACACAAAAATAAGTTTAAACGAAACAGTTGTATTAACCACCAAATAGTTGAGCTTTCAAGCAAAAGAGATGAATTTTCATCAAAACAGTTGGATTTTCAGCAAAAGAAGGTGACTTGAACAAAATAGTTGAATTTTCAAAAAAAAGAATTCCAATTTCAACAAAATAGTGGAATTTTTAACCAAACATCTGAATTTTTAACCTAACAAAGATGAATTTTCAACCAAGAAGTTTAATTTTCTGATAAATGACAAATTTTCAACAAAATACATGAATTTTCAACCAAGAAGTTTAATTTTCTAATAAATGACGAATTTTCAACAAAATACATGAATTTTCAACCAAATAGATGAATTCAACGAAAAAAGATGAATTTCTAACAAAATAGTTTAATCCTCAACCAAACAGATGAATTTTCAACAAAGAAGATTAATTTTCTGACCAAAAAGAAGAATTTTCAACAAAAGACTTAAGTTTTCAAGGTAAAAAGTTGAATGTTTTAGAAAAAAGTTTACTTTTAAATTGGAAGAGATGAATTTTCGACCGAAAAATATGACTTTAACAAAAGAGTTGAATTTTCAAAAAAATATTTCAACTTTCAAAAAAATAGTGGAATATTGAACCAAATAGCTGAATTTTTAAGCTGAAAACGCTGCATTTTCAACGAAAAAGATTAATTTTCTACCAAAAGACGAATTTTCGAAAAAAGACATGAAATTTCAATTAAATATTTGAATTCAACGAAAAAAGACGAATTGTTAACGAAATAGTTGAATCATCAACTAAATAGATGAAATTTTTAACAAAGCAGATTAATTTTCTACCCAAAAAGAAGAATTTTCAACAAAATACTTAAGTTTTCAAGGTTAAAAGTTAAAGGTTTTAAAAAAAGGTGACTTTTAAACCGGAAAAGATGATAATTTTCTACCAAAAAGATTAATTTTCTACCAAAATACAAATTTTTAAAATAAAATACATGAATTTTCTACCAAAATAGTTGAATGCTCAACAACAACAAAATTTTAAACTATATTGTTGGATTTGTAACTAAAAAAGATCAATTTTCAATTTGAAAAATTAATTTTCGAAATAGTTTAATTTTCTACCAAAAAAATATCAATTTTAAAGAAAGGTAATTTTCAAATAAAATGATGAATCTTCAACCAAAATAGTTGAAACCTCTATTAAAACAGATAAATTTGTAACCAGTTTCATTTTTAACCAAAAAGAATGGATTTTCAACCAAGCAGATTAATTTTGAATTTAAAATATAAATTTTCAAACAAAGATAGAATAGTTAAATTTTCAGATGACAAAATTAATTCTCCCAAAAAAAAAAAATTCAACAAAATAGTTAAATTTTCAACCAAAGAAATGAATATTTAGCTAAAATAATGCATTTAAACAAAAAAAAATCAACAAAGGAGTTTAACATTCAAACAAATAGTTGAATTTGAAACCAAAAAGATGATTTTTTAATCAAAAAGATTAATTTTCTATAAAAATGAAACGAATTTTCAACAAAATAGTTTAATTTGCAACCAAAGAGATGAATATTCGAGCCAAAAAAATAAATTTTTGACAAAGTAGTTCAACTTTCAAACCAAGTAGTAGAATTTTTGACGAAAAAGATGATTTTTTTTTACAAAATAGTCGCACTTTTAACAAAAAATGAAATTTTTAACAGTCATGACACATAATGTGGTACAAACAATATACAATATAAATAAATTTGCTTCCTCATAGAGGGATGTTTTTCTTTAACAAAAGAAAAAATGGATACTTTCAATATTTGTCAAGCTTATGTTTCTGTTTTACCGAAAATCTTATTTTCAGAAAATCAGAGAACTCATCAACATGTCAATCGATGTGTTCTGTTCCAATAAACAACTTGTTGAATTACAGTAGTGTAATATTTCAAATTTAAAAAAAAAGTTTTCTTCATACAAACAATGTATCCTTTTTGTTGACTCTCAAATGCAGTACTGTTTATATTCCCCAATATAAAACACTCGTATAAACAAGGTAAATAATTTTGTTAAAAAATGTTGGTAAGGTTATGGTAGGCCATGAAAGGTTCTTCAATGGGGGCAATCGATGCGTCTCGAAGACGCGAACAAATAGATCATATACATTACAGTTATATTCCCAATATTAAAAAAGTTTTCCTCATATCAAAAAGATAAGAAATATATTTTTACATTCTTATCAGAGAAGGTATTAGACTTTTTAAATTTATACATCCGTACTGCTAGATAATTAGAGGTCATAAAAGGTTCGTCAATAGGTCATTCGGCGAGTCTCCAAGACGCGAACAACCACGTAGGATACAGTACTGTAGTATTCCTAATATGAACAAAGTTTTTCTAATATAAACAGAACACACAAATTTTTTTGAAACTTCATAAATCGGTACTGGTGGGTCATAAAATGTTCAACAAACGCGTTACCGTTACTAAAACAATGTAATGTTCCGGGTAACGCTTTACTGTCTAACACTGCTTCTAAATTGTATACTTCAAAAGTTTCTGTCTTGGGAAGATGAATAAATCAAACGGAAAATATTGCAGAATATCTCACCTGTTCGAACGTCGGCGTAGGGGTCGCCGACATCGCTTTCATGATATATCACCGAGTGCAGTGTCTCGTTGATTTGATGTGGAGGGAAATAATAGTGTGCCTTTTCCACAAACCAGGCACCATCCTGGGGTGACACTATTTTGCCATGGAAAACGCCATCACTAATACTTCCAAAAACGTGACTGCCAGGATCTCCTGAAAATTGACAAAATAAAGTATTAGTAATCTGAGTTTGGAAAAAGAGAATAATTAATTTTGTATGAGAAAAGACTTCACAGCCAAAAATGATCTCAAAACAGGGGATACAGGATGATCTTTCACGAAAATAAGGGAATAAATTCTTTTACATAAAACTGTAATGTAGGAACCATATCTAACTCAATATAAAACGCTTTCAATTACTAAGATTTTAAGTCTAAATATATTGCATTTTCAACAAAATAGTTGAATTGCCAACAAAAAATGATTTTCTACCAAAAGAGATGAATTTTTAACAAAAGATGTGAGTTTTCAACCTTAAAAGTCGAATTTTCAACATAAAAGTTAATTTTCAAACTTCAGCAGAAAAAAGTTGTGTATTTTATTCGGAACCACCTCGTCTTGATACTGTAAAGCCCCCTAAGCAATGAGCGTTATATAGCCCTTTACCGAATGGTGTCAGCTGGTGCGGTGTAATTAGTTCGAAAAGCGCCACACTGTCACGTAAATAGTTCCACAAATAGCCACTGTATAACGCACAATGTTTTCTCTAACCGTACTGTTGGGGAAAAAAATGACACCAGATGGCGCTCTAGCTTAGACCAAACCACATTTAAAATTTCGCGCCATACGAGATTAACGAATCACAGCCCAAGCAGATGGCTGCCACGTCAGACGTATGTTTTCACGACTCACTTTTCAAACGGCCCTGCACTCTGCAGTCTCATAAAATGCTGATTTCGAATAAAATATCGTACATCACTCGTAGCTTACACACCTATCTTCATGTGGAGCTCAATGTTCGCAGGACTTGAAAAATTTTACAACTCGTCATGCAAACATTGATCTCCCCGTAAAGACGTGCTTAAAACTACTAATGATGTAATATACTATGACAAGATAGTTAAATTTTCAAGTCGAAAAGATAAATTTTTAGAAGACACCAAAATTCTGGAATTGTTAACCAAACAGTTGAATTTTCGATAAAAAAATTTAATTTCAACAAAATAAAACGTATTTTCAAAAAAATAGTTACATTTTCAACCAAAGAAATGAATCTACAGCCAAGAAATACGAGTTTTTAAACAAATAGTTGAACATTCAAGCAAAAGTGACCAATTTGCAACAAAATAGTTGAATTTTTAACCAAATAGTTGAACTTTCATCCTACAAAGACGAATTTTCAACCAAATGTTCAACAAAGAAGAGTTTTCAATCAAGTAATATGACTTTTCTGCCAAGAAAAAAGAATTTTTAATCCAAAAAACGAATTTTCTATAAAAAAAAGGCGAATGTTCAACAAATCTGTTGAATTTTCAACAAAATAATTAAAATTTTAACCAAATAGTAGAATTTTTAACCAAGTACTTGAACTTTCATCCTACAAAGATGAATTTTCAACCAAATGTTCGAATTGTCAAAGAAAAAAGATAAAAATTCAACTAAAAGTATTTGAATTTCCAACCACATAGTTGAATTTTCAAGCCCAAAATACGAATTTTTTAAAAGACAGTTGAATTTTCGACGAAAAAGTTCATTTTCAACAAAGAAAGATGAATTTTCAATGAAGAAAAATGACTTTTCCACCAAAAAAGATGAACTTTTTAATCAAAAAGGACGATTCTTCAGCACACTAGTTGAATTTTCGATAAGAAAATATAACTTTAACAAAATAGTTGAATTTTCAACAAAATAATTATATTTTTAATCAAATAGAATTTGTAACAAAAAGAGATGAATTCTGAACCCAATAATAGTATACTTTTAAAATAAAAATAATTAACTTCCAACCAAAAACAGTCAGATTTTTGTATTGGATTCTATTATTACAGTTCGGATTTAAGCGAAAAAACAAGAAAAAGAGTAAGTTTTTTTAAAACAGGGAATAAGGAGGAATTCTTTTTAAGAAATGGAAGAGGGCAATAGGGGAAAGAGTGTAAAGTATGTATATTGGAATGAATTGAATATTTAAGAGAATTAAAAAGTCAACGAATAATCCACATTCGCCTTCGCCGAATAAAAAAATATATGTGACAATCTAAACTTTCAATACATCAATAATTTCATTAATTTGCTCTCAGTACCCAACAACCCAAAGAGTCAAGAGATTAATTGAAAAATTTCAATTAAAAGTTTCATCTCCTTGAATGAACATATTTCCGACCTGTCTGGTTATTGATTTATAGAATTTTCAAAGCTCCCAGAATTATATCTTCATCAACCAAGTTTCCTATCAATTATCAATCATATTTTATTCATTAAAGGGCGCTCAATGTTCATGACAAGCCTGCGTTAATTAAATTTCAATTTTTCCTAATGAATATAATTCATAATTTAATCCAAACACCAGATTCGGAGACAAACTTAGTAATTTCTTTTTTTTAACGAAAATATTGTAACTATGATATGTAACTTTAAGAATTTTTTATGTTTTTCTTTCAGATTAAATTGAAATAATTAGCTGAATAAGAATGATGATGAGAACAATTAATGTTATATTCATAATAGCATACTAGATTCACGAAAGTAGTTTCAACCGTACCAAAGGCTATTATAAACTTGGAATATTTCTTGCATAATGCAAGTCCACCCGGAGTTCATTTTAGCCCACAGTAAAATTTCATACAGTCTAACAACTTTAGATACTGGTTGCAAACTTTCAAGACTTTAAACTTTAGAATTTCAATTCCAATCTTTTCGTTAATTTATGATTTGATTTTAATTTTTCTGTTCTTTTCTGGGTTACTTGATCAAGTGCTTATACACTGGAACTTAGAATGAAGTACGGTTTCGGGCATCACCTGCAGTTGCCTTTAACATAAATCCAGACAATGCAAACGCAAACAGGCCGGGCCGCATAAATCATTTCTGTTTGATTCGGACGCATGACGCAAACTGATGCAACTAACGCGCTGAGAGTGCGGGCCTCATACTGTTTGTCACGCTTGACTGAGCACCGTCTCCTTTTCGGCCCCGCGGCTCCTCTCATCATGAAACCGCCGAGGCTTCAATTCTCGGTACGACATAAACCCGGACTGATTAAATCCAAGTTCCAGTGTAATTTACCAAACAACATTATCACAAAAAATGCAAGCGCTTTCAAATATTAAGGTTTTAAAATTGAGGGTGTTTAAAGTACGTAGCGAAGTATAAAGCGTTTCAATCGTTTTTACTTTTCGAATTTGTATAGGTAAAAAAACTCTCCTACTTGATCCTTTCCAAACACAAAATTTAAATCTTTTATGAAGGAATATTTAAATGTTTATTCTATAAGAGCGAAGCGTTAAATAAAAGTTTCAGAAAATAAAAGACTCTGGGGTACTATAATTTTCCTTTTTACCCAAAAAGAAACTGTATCCAATTTTTCCCCGATCAAACAAAATTTTCTGAGGAATTCTGCAAAAATCGCCCGGAAAATACAAAAAAAAACATGTTTTTCTTGATTTATTTCAAAATTGTTAGTTTTATTAAAAAAATTTGTTAAATGAAAGTTGTAGATCTCTATTAAAAATATAAATGACAATCTTTTGCACTTAAAACCCATAATTTAGCATTTTTTGTTTGTTATCCAAAATTTTGCAAAAATAATTTTTAAAAACAACAAATTTAATATTATTCGTTCATATCACCGAATTGCGCAATGTTTATAAACGAAAAAATGAAATGCTTTTAAATTACTATAATTCATTTTTTTGTGTTCAATTATCATAAAAATAATGAGGTATATAATTTTAGATGGTAATAACTCATTATAACGTCATATTTATTATTTAAATAAAATAATCTATACTTAATATTCGGAAAACATTCTAACTTTTCATTAAACACTCGGTACTCGGATTTTCTTTCATGAATTACTTTTATTTGATATCCAACCACGCACTCTGAAATGTACACAAAAATCCGGGAGAAATTCTAAATTTCCTCGAAATGCTCGCAGTTCTCGGATTTTCTTTCCCTTATTACATGTATTTGATTCCAGGCAACAGGAAAATAGGTTAAATTCCAATATCCTTATCGGAAGACGGCGTTTTATCCCCCCCCCCCCCCCACGGACTCTTAAATGTACGAAAAAGTACGTGAGTGGATAAAAAGCAGCCTTCCGTGAAGAATATTGAGATAATTTATAAATATAATTTATAATTTTGAATAATTATAATTTTTTTAAATAAATTGTTATGATTTTTTCCGAACACAGTCTTCCGATGAGGATATTTGGATGACACTTTTTTTGTGTTGTGGAACAGTACAAATAATAAAAAGAAAATTTGAAACCCGAATGTGTAGAGGAAAGTTATAATTTTGTCCGAATTTTTCTGTGTACATTTGGTACATTTGGTGTTGCCTGATATAAAATGAAAACAATTAATTAAAGATAATCCAAGAATCGAGCGTTTAGGGGAAAGTTAGAATTTTTGCCGAATATCGAATATTATCTTATTTAATTAAAATAAAAAATATAACGTACTAATGAGTTATTAACATCTAAAATCACATATTAAATTACTTTAAGACAAATGAACAACAAAAAATTGATTTCAGTAATATTTTATAATTTTATATTTTCGTTTATAAACGTTGCGAACTTCAGTGACATATTTTTTTTCTATCCTTGGTGAAAATATTCTTACAAATGATTGCGCAAAACTAGAACCATTTTTACAGGAAAATAGAAATAAATACAATAAATTACATGACAAATTACCAGAAATGATAACTTTTGTTTATTATTTGGTCGAATTTTTTTATATTATTGTCTATTGTTCTTTATTGCTGTATTTTATTGTATTTTTACAACTGTAAAAGCGATGACTATTACAAAAAACCTTTTCAATTGTATAGAGATTATTTCATTTTAATGTTCATCATCCTAGGTCGAAAACAAAACAAATATTTTGATTCACAAACTATAAACTCTTGTACACTTTTTTTTAACAATTTTAAGCTACGATAAAATACAATAGTATATATTAATATACAAAAAAAAATACGAAAAGTTCTAATTTCCTGACATTTTTAATGAAATTTATTGTATTTATTTGTATTTTCCTGTAAAAATGTTCCTAGTTTTTCGCAATTATTTGTAAACGAATTTTGCACCAGGGATCGAAGAAAAGTTAAATTTTATATTTTTGTAAAATTAATTTCTGTGAAACTTTGAATAACAAACCAAAACTAACCAATTAAGGATTTTAAGTGGTAATTTATATTTTCCATGGATTCCACTAGTATCTAAAATTAAAAAGGCCCAGTGATTTTGAAAAACATCAAACACATTTTTTTTACCTTTTTCCTCCATTTTTATCGGGGGTTTCTCGCCAATAGTTATACCCGTAAAAAAATTATACAACAAAAAAGATGTATTTTATAGAGATCTATAACTTTCATTAAAACAATTTTTCAATACAAGAAATAATTATAAAGTATTTCAAGAAAAGAATATGTTTTTTCGGGCTTTCCGGGTAATTTTGTCAGAGCTCAAAAAATCTTTTTTTGATCGTGACCAAGTTTTATGCAGTTACTTTTCAGGTAAAAAAATAATAGGACCCCAGGGTCTCTTTCATTTTCTGGAATTGGTATTTCACCCTACGGCCTACGCCCTATTCTATACTTGAATTGAATGCTCTTAAGAATCACAAGGGGAATTTACACCCTTCGGAATTTTGTTTGGACTCACACTCCTCCCAGTAATAGGTTACCAAACTTGTTATATGCTACAGTAATAAGATGCGCTTTTCAGGAACTCTCGGGAAAAACGGCTTTAAGCGCGATGCGAGTCTTTCAACTATTCGTTTTAACCATTTTTTTCACGATAAAATATTCTTTTCAACCTTTACCACTTACTTTAAGAAAAAATTTTTTATAGAAAATTCTCATTTTTCTTCATTCAATTGAACATTCATATTTTGGTTATGATTATTTTCATATGTGGTAAAAACAAAATATATAAATATAAAAATAGTATAATAAGAATAATAGACATTTTCTATCATTATTATAATACTTATATATTGAAATTAGGGTAATGATTGATGTTTTTTAATAAAAAAATGCATGAGGAAATAGAATTTTTCAAGGATGTATGGCACTGACTTATCCCTGAAATATTGGCTTCGGGAGTGATAAAGGCTGGAAAAAAAACAAATTTTAATAAATTTAACAGTCAATGACAATTAAAAAAAATTGAATTAAAAAAACTGACAAAAAATGCCTGCAGCAGGAGTTGAGCCCGCACATTCCAGTTGCAAACTTGGATTACTACTGCCTGATTTAACCGTTTTATTTCCTCTACGTCTCGTCTTTGAAATCGTTTTCAAATCAGCCAGAAATCACAGGGAGCCAGGTAAGGATTGTATGGGGGCTGCCGAAGTTGTCTAAGGCCGTATTTCACCAGAAATTGCTGAATAAGCTGCAAATAATGGACATGTGTGTTGTGGTGAAGGACCCAGTCGCCACTTTTCAACAAATAAGGCTGTTTCCTTGGCTCAAAATTTCCGAAACAACAGTTTCACTCATTCTACATTTTAAGGTGTTTTCGACCATTGCGGGCCTGTCGGAGTGAGAGTCACTTTTCAATGTTTTACGACCACTTTTAAATCCCCTAACCCACTCTTTAATTGGAGAATCACTCATAGAGTCATCACCATACACTTTCTGAATCATAACGATGGTTTCCGAACGCAAATGGCCAAGTTTTTGGCGAAATTTAATTCACTATTTGTTCGGTGCGTTCCGTCATCCCAAAATGCGACGCGTACGTGGTTAGACGTTTGCGTAACTGCGTACACTAATCAAATAAAGATTCGAGGTCCTTGTCACTTAGTAGGGGGCCTCAAAGAGGTCCCCCCTAAAGGATGAATCCTTGTTTTTGGCTATACAGGGTGTCCAGCGATTCTTAGGAACAAAATTCAAGATCTTTTCCAGCTTTTCCAGGTCAATAAATCAAGTTTTTCCAGGTTTTATTTTTATTTTTTAATCAAATGGTGAACTAACCTTTTACTATGTATACATGTAAAAAAATGAGTCATTGCATTTTTTGTTGGCCAACAATTATTTTACTGTTGCATTTTATTGAGTACTTCAGTAATAGAAATTATGAAGAAATTATTGACTATTTCAAAGTTACTTTAAAGATTATTTTAGAGTTCAATAATATTTTTCAAATTGTCACTTGACTCCAACTGATGATGCTGGACTTCATAATAAAATCTGCAAGTCCATAACAAATTTTAGGTAAAATCTTTGAAATCTTTAAAATTCTTGAAATCTTTGTGAAATTTTTTGAAATCTTTAATAATCTTCAAAAATCTTTGCAGTTTTGAGGACCTGATGTACAATGCCTTTTTGAAATCTTTGAAATCTTTGTGAGATCTTTCAAAACTTTGTGAAATCTTTCAAATCTTTTGAATCCTTTTAAAATCTTTCTGAAATCATTTGAAATCTTGAAAATCCTTCAAATCTTTGTGAAATCTTCAAAAATCTATGGAATCATTAATTATATTTATTCATTTTTTTATCATTAATTAATATTGAAATCCTTGTGAAATCTTCTGCAATATTTGAAATCTTTGTAAAATCCTTTGAATTCTTTAAAATCTTTAAAATCCTTAACAAATTTGTGAAATGTTTTGAAATATTTAAAAATATTTGTGAAATATTCAAAATCCTTGAAATCTATTGAGATCTTTTGCGATCTTTAAAATCCTTCAAATCTTTGTGAAATCTTCAAAAATCTTTAATATCTGATGTACAACGCCTTTGTGAAATACTTCAAATCTTTGTGAAATCTTTGAAATCCTTGAAACCTTTAAAGTCTTTCTGAAATCGTTTGAAATCTTTAAAATCCTTGAAATCTTTGTGAAATTTTTTGTAATTAAAAAAATAATTAAAAATCTTTGGAACTTTAAAAACTGATGTACAACGCCTTTGTGTAATCTTTAAAATTTGTGTGAAATCTTGCGAAATTTTCTGAAATATTTTTAAATATTTTAAATATTTCGGAAATCTTTTTGAAGTCTTTTGAAACTGTTTGAAAGCTTTTAAATATTTTTACACCTTTAAAATTCTTTGGAATCGTATGAAACATTTTTAAATCTACAAATCTGGTGTATGTACAATCAAAAGTGGAGTGGTCAACTCTTTGAAAATTCTAATCCTGAAACGGAATTTACATCGACATTTTCAACTAATAATTTTTATAATTTGGAAGTTGAATATCACAAAAAGTGTATACTTTAATATTCTTTATCGAATTTTGAATATGAAAATACTAAAAGATTATAAGAATACTATAAAACTAAAAGAGTTAAATTACTATTTGGATTTCAATCAAATAAAGGTTTTCTAAGAAAAAATAAAAATCCAAGGAGATTTCCAGGTTTTCAAGGATAAAAAAATCTAAGAACAATTCCAGGTTTTCAAGGTCGCTGACACCCTGCCATAGAAAAAGTAGGTACACTCAACTCCCGATATAAGCCCCCCCCCCCCCCCGTTTAGGGTGTTCCTAGAACTGATGGTCTCCACTGTTTCGTTATGAGAGGAGCTGCGGGGCCAAAAGAGAGGATGTGCTCAGTCAAGCGTGACGGGCATCTGCGAATCCAACAGAAATGGGCCATGCGACCTGGCCTGTTTACGTTTGGATTCCCCCTATTCAGGATCAAGGCCAAGGCAAGCCATGCGCGGAACCGGTCTTATGTCGGGAGTTGAGTATACATAGTTAGAGCACAATGTCGGATACTTTCCGGACAGGCCTCGTATTAATCAATTACTGGGAGGAGTATGAATCTAAAAAAAATTCCGAAGGGTGTGGGTTCTCCATAGATTTGATTTTAGTGGTCTAATTCTGAATATAAATTTTGAAAGCTTACCAACGAGGTGTCCCTGGTAGATATGCGAGGTATCAAGATCCTCCTCCTTCCCGGAAGGACCTTCTATCACTAGATTATCACTAAATGTACTCAAGTCTCGCTTCAGACGAAGGCGAAATTCTCTTCCGTGAGAACGGAACTTTACAGTCACTGCGTTGTCACGGGTAACTGATCTTTTGGCTCTCAAGTGGTTTTGATGAACCTCGTGGGTGGGATAGGAAAGAGTTTCGTAGTGGCGAATGTATTCGTTCAGTCGACGAGCTGCAAAAAGAGAAACAAAACACAAAAATTTAAACAAATTTCATTTTTATATATAATTTACTTATATTTAGTTCTGAATGAGGACGAAATGCAGGGGAAATAGGATGATTTTTTACGAAAATAGGGAAATAAATTCTTTTAAATAAAATTAAGGTATAGGTACAATATTGAATCCAATACCGCCAAACGGGGTAATTTCAGACATGAGGGGTAAATTCGAACATTCCTAAATTGATAGTTTAAATTACTTAAGGTGGGTGGTTTTAACCAGAATATATTAAGACTTGAGCTGATACGAGATTCTTGGAACCGTTTTGAGTAATTTATCCTATCAATTTAGGGAATTTAGGGGTGACTGAATTTACCCCACATGTCAAAAATTACTTAATTTGACGGTATGAAAAGATTAAGATTTCAAGCCAAATATATTGCATTTTCAACCAAAAAATTGAACTTTCAACCAATAAAGAGTAATTTTACAGAAAAAGAGATAAATTTTCAACGAAACTGTTGAGCTAACAAGCTAAAAAATCGAATGTTTTAGAAAACAGTTGACTTTTAAACCCGAACACATGAATTTTCAACAAAAAAGTTAATTCTCACCAAGAAAGACGATTTTTCAACCAAACAGTTAAATTTTCAAAAAAACAAGTTAATTTTAGACCAAAAAATTTGCATTTACAACCAAATAGTTTAACTTTCAAACAAAAGAGACGAATTTCCAACAAAAAAAGAGTTGACCTTTAATTAAATAGTTAAATTTTGAAGTCAAGAAGACGAATTTTTTCGAAGACAGTTGAAAGTTCATTTAAAAAGTTTATTTTCAACCAAGAAAGATGACTTATTTATCATAAAAGATGAATTTCCAATACAAAAGTACGAATTTTTAACAAAACAGTGAAATTTTCTACCACAAAAGATGAATTTATCAAAATTGTTAAACTTTTAAAAAAATAATTAAACTTTCAACAAAATAGTTAAATTTTTAACCAAAAAGCTGAATTTTAAAACAAACAATGATGAATTTTCAACCAATAAGATTAATTTTCTTCCAAAAGATTAATTTTCGACAAAATACATGAATTTTCAAACAAAGAGTACAATTTTCAACTAAAAAAGATCAGTTTTAAACCAAGAATGGAATAGTAGTTGAATTTTCATCCAAAAAAGATGTATTTTTAAATCAAACGGTCGAATTAAAAAAAAAAGAATTATTAACCAAACATTTGCATTTACAACCAAATAGTTGAACTTTCAGGCAAAAGAGCCGAATTTTAAACCAAATAGTTGAGTTTTTAACCAAATAGTTGAATTTTCAACTAAACGGTCGAATTTTGAAACAAAAAAGATGAAACTTTAATCAAAAATAGTTGCACTTTTAACCAAATAGTTGAATCCTAGAACCAAAAAAAAAACTAATTTTTTAGAAGACAGTTGAATTTTCAATCAAGAATGAGGAATTTTTAACGAAGAACTTTTCTACTGATAAATATGAATTTGCAATTGAATTTTCAACAAAATGTTGAATTTTTAACCAAAAAAGATGACTTCTTAAAAAAATAGTTTAATTTTAACAAAATAATTAAATTTTCAACAAAATAATTAAATTTTTAACCAAATAGTTGAATTTTCAACTAAAAAAGATAAATTTTCAAACAAATGGTTGAATTTTTAAATAAAAAAAGTTACATTTTCAACTAAAAATGGAATATCTAAATTTTCAGTGAAAAAAAAATAATTTTCAATCCAAGAGATGAATTTTAAACTAAAATGTAATAGAGAATGTTTTAACCAAAAGAAGGTTTTAATTTTAAATAAAAACCAGTTGAGTCCAATCAAAAAAGATAAATTTTCAACGAAAAATGTAATAGTTGTTATTTCAACCGAAAAATATTTTTATTTTAAATTAAGAAAAGTTCAATTCAACCAGAAAAGACCAATTTTGAACAAAATAGTTGTTTGTCAAGCGTGACAAACAACTCGAGGGCCGCAGTCAGCGCATTAGTTGCATCAGGTTGCGTCATGCGTCCAAATCCACCAGAAATGGTTCATGCGACCTGGCCTGCTTACGTTTGGATTCCCCCGATTTAGGATCAAGGACAAGGCAAGCCATGCCTGAAACCGGTCTTATAGCGGGAGTGGATTGTAGTAGAATCTTCAACCAATAAAATTAATGTTCAACAAAATAGTTGAATCTTCATAAAAATAATGAAATATTCCAGAAAATAGTAGAACTTTTAACCAAAAGAGACCAACTCTAAAATAAAAATACAATAGTAGTCTTTTCAATTTAAAAAAAAAACTTTTATCCAAAAACAGTTGGACTTTCTTATTAGGTTTTATTAATTCAGTTCGCATTTAAACGAGAAAACCAGAAAAAGGAGGAAAAAGAGAAAGATTCTTGAAAACAGAGAAAAAAGAGAAAAAAGAGGAATTCTTTTAAAAAGGGGAAATAGGGGAAAAACTGCAAAGTCTGAAAGAATATCTTCCTGATTAGTGAGATTTCGCATCTAAATTCCAAACTGAAAATGGGGGTAGCTTTAATTAAATCACTGAACCCAGAGAAGACTTAAATTTTATGTGGGGTAATTGAAAGACTGCTGGCTGCAAGGCATTTCCTGCCGAGGTTACTTAAATACTATCCCTTTCAACCTTTCCGATAACGACAATGACTGGTCAGAACAAGCGAAAGGCAATATCACCACGCTTGGGGTTTTTCAAATCGTCTAGACTTATGTTGTGGTTATTTTCACACTGAAAAAGCGAGAGGAAAACAGTGTTCAACCGGAAATTAAAACTTAAAAAAACTGGTTCAATAAGGGAAAGGTTTCACAAAAACCTCTATTTCGAATCAAAATATCTTTTCGTAATCAAAGAAAGTTGAGAAAGCTTGTAACAGCGATCACGGTGGTTCAGTGTTTCAATTTTAGGTAAAAAAGGAGATTATATCGAAAAAATTGAATCAAAAGGGGATTTCATTCATTATTAAAAACTTTTTAAATCATATGGGTATCTCGTGAATATTGAACGGAAGTGCCCTCTAATAGTAGCGTCTTTTCTTTAGCAAGTTTAGAGTCACTATTGTGTTTCAACAATTTATTTAGCAAGCTTTTCAAAATCTGTTGAACACTGCAGCACTTTCTACTGATAAAAATACATCAGAAAAAAATTCAAGAAGATCAAGGATTGAAAAATAGATAAAAAAAACAGAATTTAAAAATGCTCATGTTTGAATGTTTATCAGTAGATAGATTTTGATTTATTAATCTCATCAATTTTTGTCTAGTGTATTCTTTTCAGTAGAGAACCCTGAATTTTTGAAAGTATTTTGATAGGTAAGCCAGGAAGAAATAATTTTAAAGAAAAAGAACTAGGTGAAAAACCTAATTTTTTTTTTGTTTCCTGGGACTTTAAAATTTGTTTCTAATGTATTTTCATCAGTTGAAAGCTCTCAGATGTTCATAGGATTTTTCAATGTCACTTAAAAAAACATTAGAGTGTAAAAAGCGGAAACGAGAGCGGAAATTTAAAAAAAATTATTATTCATGAAAGTAAAAAAATTATGAAGATAATATTTTTGTAGAAATTCGTCTTTTTGATCCGAAAATTCAACAATTTAGTTGAAAATTTTTTTCTTTCTTAACTGAGATATCTTTTTTGATTGAAAATTCAAATATTTTGTTGAATATTCGTGTTTTGGTTTGTAAATTCATCTCTTTTGGTAGAAATGTAATCTTTTTGGTTTAAAATGCAACTGTTTGGTTGAAAATTAATCTGTTTTGGTAGACGATTCAACTACTTAATTAAAAATTCGCCTTTTCTGTATTAATTGAAATGTTTTTAATTTAAAACTAAAATCCTATTTTATTTAAAATTCTTTTTTTTTTGTTGAAGATTCATCATTTTAGTTGAAAATTCAACTCTTTGCTTGAAAATTCTTCTTTTAGGTAGAAAACTTATTTTCTTGGTTGAAAATTCGTCTTTTTTGAAGAATTTAACTGTTCTTTGTTTAAAATTAAAATATTTTTTGATTAGAATATAAATTATTACATTTTTCGATAATCATTCCTTTTTTAATGAAAAATCAACTACTTTGTTGAAAATTAGTCTTTTTGGGATGAATTCAACTGTTTTTCATATAAATAAAAATATTTTTTGATTAAGATTTCATGTTTTTATTGAAAATTCAACTACATGGTTAACAGTTGAAGTACTTTGTTAAAAATTAATTCTTCTTTCTCGTTGAAGATTCATAATTTTTGCCAAAAATCTATCTATTTGGTTGAAAACTCGCCTTTTTGGTACGAAATTAACTTTCTAATTTGAAAATTGATCTTTTTGGTTGAAAATTCAACTATTTGCTTACAAATTTATTTATTTCATTGAAAATGGAATACTTTTATTCAAAATATTAGGAATATAATGCGTTTAAAATTAAATTTAATATTAGTACCTACATTAATTTCATTAAAAAGAATTTATTCCCCTATTTTCATGAAAAATCTTTTTATTTTTTTTTGTATTTTACAGAATTTTGACCTGCGAAGCCTGCAAATATAGAATAAATGTATTTTTCGGTAAATGAATCGTTAAGGAAATATTTGAAATTGGTATGATCAAAAAAAAAATCTCTTTCAAATTTTTCACTTCTAACATTTCTAATGTATTGAATTTCTGTTTATGATTTAAAAAAATTAATCTAAGCTTTGTAAAAAAGGGGGGAAAATTGCGTGTAAAATTTCTATATTTTAGGTGTTTTAGGGGAGTTCTCAAATTTAACGAGAAGGGGGGGGGTAGCTAAAAAAGAGGACCGACTATGATCCTTCTTGCAATAATAAAACTTTATCTTATTTTTCTTTGTTACTTTCGTCTAATCATAAATTCTTAAAGTAACCCTCAATTTTTGTCATTTTCGGGTGACTGACTTCGAGATTGTAAAGATAAAAAAGTATGCCACGTGAAAAGTCCATGCCCCTTTTGTTCGCAGACCACACAATAATTTGAGCAACGCCGTTTCCTCTCGAAACTCCTTCCGGTTTATTTGTGTTTGTGGTCTTCAGTGGACTTCCGCTATTTCGTAGATTGACTGCGAACATTAACTGGAATGTATACGAAGGGTTTCGCGGTCTCTCGAAGTTACGTCAAACACAAATTGACGGGGAACTTCAAAATTTACGATGTCCTATTATATGGCTGAATAACCCTAACAATTCCTAACATTCTAGATATAGAATCCACTTTTTAAAATTAATCCACAAAAGAATTATAATTGAAAATAAGAATTTCGTAGGAGAGACCATCCAACAGTAGATAATAAACCTATAGTATAATCGTTAATTTCAAATACTAATGTAAGTAAAATAATTATTTAATGCAATTACTAGTTAAGATGCGATAATTGTTAATATATTAAAATTAGATATTATTATTTGACTTATATTTGTGCTTATAATTAACGATTATCTACTGTATAAACATTATCTACTGTAGGGTGGTCTCCCCTACGGTGTTTAAAAAATAAAATAATTATTATTGCTGCAACTTTTAAACTAAAAAACGTATGTTTAAAAGATGTAAATATATTCAGTTTTATCAAGTTAAATACCCAAGAGAGGTGAATGCAAGTGCACATTTATTGCAGATATATATGGTAAAACTTTAAAAGTACTCCAGAAACGAAATACTCCCACAATGCCTGTTCTCATACATAGCACATGAATTTCAATAGGATTTTACTAGGTATCTTGTATATCATGTTGAAGACAGTTCCCCTGGGATCAGCAACTCTATCAATTCGTGTCAATTCTACTGGTTTTCAGTGGCACACACATAATTTAAAAAAATAAAAAACATCTAAATATTAAAATGATAAAAAAAATTGTTTTTCAATCTGAACACACATTAACCTAAATTGTATCTTTTTAATTCAAAAATTTTTTACTGATTTTTTATTGTTTTTATGTTATAATTTCTCAGTGTCTTGAAAATGCATGTATCAGGGTATCTGCTTAAATCCTGGAACAAACTTCCGTGAAATATTTCGCATTTTCTAAAACAATCGACTGGATATACGTATACAGTTTCGCGAGTTTATTATAAATAATGTTCTTTTCAGTTTCTAGATATTCTTAAATATATTAGCTGCATCTATTGATCAAATAATTAAATAATACTAAAAACATCATTAATAATTTCTTGAATTTGTCTCTAAAGTCCATGAATTTGAATAATAATTCAAAGAAATTTTTATTTTATCTTCTTATACTTACAATTCATTGTCTTTTGAACTTGAAAAATTTTAAAAATCGTTTAAAATACTGTAAACTCTTTAAAAGTCTATTAAATCCCTTCAAATTGATAAAATTCTTTAAATCTTGTGAAATCCCAAGCAATACCACCAAAATCGAGTGAAATCCCGTGAAAAATCTTGAAATCTGTACTATCTTTCAAAATTTTTTCAAAAATGATGAGATCGAATCCATTTGAAATTAGGCAGTTTCTACACATGAAGTCGCAGAATCTCTCGGGGACGATATATGTTATTTTTTAGAGGAAATTAGGCAATATGTATTTTTCCGACTTTCAAACAAAAAAATTCTACGAAGTTATGCGTATTTAAAGGTTTTGCTTTGTTTTTCAAAATAACCCAAATTTTTTTTTAATCTCTATAACTTTTGACTTAATTGAGATATTTATCATTTTCTTTCTGATACTGATAGCACATGTCGTCTTCTTTCGAAATCAGCTGGAGAATTAAAAAAAAAGATGAAAAATTAACAAAATGGCGGTGGTTTTTCTGAAAATATTAAAAGTTATATATTTACGAGAAAAAATACAAAAATTAAATTAAAAAAAAATTCTCCTGGCCTAAAAAATGGTTTAGTGCGCATAAAGCTGATGGGCCTTTCTTCTATTAGCAGAAACTTTTCAAAAATATTGGAAACACTAAAGAAGGTGGGGTTTTCCATAAAATATTTTTTGGATGTTTTCAAAAGTTGAAGAAAAAAATAAAAAATATTTTCTGAAAAACCCCACCTTAATTATTTTTTCCTATATTTTTTTAACAGTTTCTGCATTGCTGAGGCCGTGAGACTTTTTTTTCCCTACAAAATAATTTTTTAATTTTTCTTGTGAACGATGCAAGTTATCGAAGAAAGCAGGAAGACCTAAAAATCCTTCAAATATTGTAAAATTCTTTGAAGTTTTGTAACAACCGCATAAATTCCTTGAAATCTTCAAAGTCTTTCAAAAGTTCTAAAATCTCAGGAAATCATTTGAAACTCCTTAGACATTTTTTAATCTCTTGAAATTTTCTATAATCCTATGAAATTTTCTGAAGTCTCATGAAACACCATAAAAACCCATGAAATCCCTAGAAGTTCCTAAAAATTTCATTTCATTCAATCCCTAAAGTTTTGTAGCAATTCTTTGAATTTCCCTAAAATCCGTCGAAGTTTTTAAAATCCCTTGAAATGTCTTGGAAGCTAGTAAAATACGCTAACCCTTATATCTTTCAAATTCTTTGAAATCAATTGAAATTTGTAACATATCTTGAAATATCCTTAAATTTTGAAAACTTTGAAATCTTCTGAAATAAAATGAAACTTCTTTAAATCTTTTCAAATCCTTTGAAATCTTTAAAATTCTTCGGAATCTTTTAAAATATTCTAAAAGCTTTGGAACTCGATAAAATTAATTCGAATTCCTGAAATCAGTTAAATCCTTTGAAAACCCTTGGAATCATTTGAAATTTTTGAGGTGACAGATAAATTATTTTAGCCAATCTAGCCAAAAAGTTACATAATAGGTTTGAAGGCAAAGTTAAAAATAATGGCATTAGCGAGCAATTTGAGAAAATAGCAGCATTAGTGTCATTTATTTTCAAAATAGTAGCAAAAAAATAGTTGCATTCGCCAAAAAAAAGTTGCATTCGTTAAAAAAAAGTGTCAATAATGGCGTGAATCCAAGGCCTAATATCCCCATGTCTGTGGAGCGAACCTAAAGTTCCTGTTTTCAGCTCACAGGCATGTAACGGCCGTTATATATCGATGACGTCGAAAATTATTAGGTCATAGATATTTAATGGCCATTACATATTCGCTAACAGATATGGAACGGCCATTACATGCCTAATGTTCGCTCCACAGGCATGAGAAAAAAACCGTATTCATGCATGTGTTATAAAAAATTATTTTTGACCCACTCTATACGTAATTGTGAAGAAAAAACTGGAGAAAATTTTAGCTTTAATAGATGAAAAGTCGATTCTAAGGACAGACTACCCCCTTGATTAATTTAAATTGATTCTCTCTTCCTCGCTAACTAGAGCCTTTGTATAATACAGTTTCTCCTTTTTCTATGCCATCAAATGCACCAGAGACCTTTTTTCTCTCTGGGATGCAATTGGCCAGTCCAGACCGGAAGTCACGTTAACGAACGAACGATCGTAAAGCACCGGTGAAAAGTGTCGTTCACCACCTACGCTCGTCGTTTTGCAATACCAATATGCTCTAACACATTTTTGACGCTCTAACTGTGAGGATGATTTCATTCCGTGACCGAAGTTATTAACTTTGGCGGTTCTTCACTGATAACAGAGGTGGAATAATCGCTCGATGAGAAATCGAATCGTTTCACAATCTAGCACCTATCGAACAAAATTATCAGTTTCATGCATCGATAAATAATACTTGCTGCATTATTTTTATTATAAGTACTACTATTTTCCAACCGAGCAAGTCATGCCTACCCTGAAAGGGAAATGGCTTAATGGTATAATATAAAGTAACTGAAATTTACGAAATTAGGTTGCTGAAAATGAAATTCAGTAACTTTTATAGTAAATTTACTAAATTTTTATCAACATTCAGAAACGGTATCTGAAAATTACAAAGTTTCCTAAAATTCTTAATTGGAAACAATAATGTAAGTTATCCTGACCAAAAGAAGTGCGCAGTTAACAACTGCGCACTCCTCGCTTCTCGATCGCGTTCCAAGTGGACAAAGGATGGCGGTTGTGGTCATGGGCGGCAATGCACTGCAAAAGGTTGTGTTGAATTATAACGATGCAGTAAACCTATTTTTTCCGATATTGAATGATCTCAAGATTGAAAAGGATTCGAAATTTACACGAGAAGAAGAAACTGAAAAAAGTGTTGAAATCGCGAGTAAAGGCAACGACCTAGAAGCTCGGTTGATGAGTGAATTATATTGCAATAAAGTAGTTACAAGATACTGCGATCATCTGCTTCGTAAAGGAATTTCCAAAAAAGGTACATCAGGACCGCAAGCGGCTAGCAGCAGCTGCGTAAATTAATAATTAATCCAGTTCGCTGTTTACGTCAAATGACGCCCTCTTAGCTAGATAAATTATATCTGTAATTTTGAGTCGTTCCGTTAGTTCATTAATTTTAATACAAATCTGCAGTATATATTTGTATTAACAATATAACAATATAAATTATAGTAAGACTATATGTGAGCGAAGTTTATATGTACATGACTACGAACGTATCTATATAGACTCAATGAATCAAATGTATTTATATTAACTTCACTTATATTTTCTTACTATTTATATTGTCAGGACAAATATAGAATAGATATTTTATATTAAAATTAAAGAACCGAAATTTTTTTTCAATCTCTTCAAATTTTTAATTACAGTAACTAAAAATTACTAAACTGTAAAAGAATTTGTCTGTAACATGTCACTAAAGTTTTATGTAGGTACCGTTGCTGAAATTTCTGTTCCTGTTTAGGAAAATTTAAAAACGGTTTCTGCATAAAGCATTAGTGACGCGTCTCTGAAAATTTTTATAAAAATGTCTAACAGTGTTTACTACTCGTAATAGTAAAGCGTTAGGAAATGTAAGGGCGATTGCCAAAAAGTTGACTACTTTAAGTCTCAGTCATTTTCCACTTTTCCTTTAAATAATAATTTTTTTCTAAAATCATATCAGTAAAATACTTACGTCAAAGCACAATTTAGTAGAGTTTCAAAATTTTAGACGAAAAATGGAATAGTTAAATTTTTAGTTTAAAAAATTTATTTTCAACGAAAAATTAAACGAATTTTCAACAAATTAGTTGCAATGTCAACAAAATAATTCAATTTTCAACCAAATAGTCAAATTTTTAATCAAACCAGATTAATTCCGAACCCAAAATATAGTGGTAGACTTTTCAACCAAAAAAATTAGCTTTTAACCAAGAATAGTTTTGGATTTTCTTATTGGCTTCTAATAATTCAGTTCACATTAGGCGAAAAATGAGAAAATGGGGAGGTTTCTGGAAAACAGGGGGAAAAATAAAAATTCTTGAAAAAAAGGGGAAAAAAGGAAAACAGAAGAATAGGAGAAAGAGTGTGATGTCTCAAATATGAGAGTGATTTTGAAACTTCTTGAGGTGTTATTTAACTGTAGGCCGATTCCATTTTAAATCATACAGAGGTCCAGGTTAGGGTGTCAGAATACAGGTAAATTGCCTTTAAACATACCATTAAATATATCATAAGTGTCAAAATCTGTCGAAAACTGAGAGATTTTTTTTTAAATGCTGTATTTTACTACTGATTACGTACATCTGCAAAATTATTATTATTATAAGTTATAAGGAAATCTCTGATATATAGAACGTTCCATAGAAAATACACAAATTTATAAAATGATAAAATGGCGGCTATTTTTCTGAAAATATAAAAACTGGATGTTCTCAAAAGTACCACCTTTCAAAGTTTTTATTTTTTAGAAAATATGGCTAATATTAATGTGCACTGCGTTTTTCTTACGTGATTTTTTAGGTAAACCATTTTTTCAGCAAGAAAACATTTTTTTTGTCCAAAAATCGAAATTTGTTGGGTAAACAGCTAAGAAATATGGTAAATGTGAAAAGCCAAAAGCTTTTTAGAATTAAAATTTCTACAAAAAAGGCGTTTACACTCTTTAAGAGGTTGCATCCCATCGACTTAAATATTTACGAATATTGTCGAAACCATCATAATTCTCAGTTTCTTTATCACCGTGGAGTAAATTGGATCCAAAATTACATTTTTAATAAATTTTTATATACATACACAACTTCAAATTAAACGCTGATAAAAATAAAATCAATGTCTACTATGGAAATTACAAAAAATTGAAATAAACTATAATGTACATGCTACGATTAACAAAATAAATATTTAAGTCGATGAAATTCAAGCTTTTAAAAAGCGTGAAAGACTTTTTTGTAGAAATTTTAATTCCAAACAACTTTCTACTCTTCACATTTACCCTTTTCCTTAGCAATTACCGGCAGTATACCATTAAGCCATTTCCCTTTCAGGGTAGGCGTGACACTACCCGATTCGGGTAGTGTTTCTAGGTGGATAGTTCTTGTAGTTATAAATAACTACAAGTGTGGGCTCACCACACCCACGATGTGCCAACAGCACTCAGTATTCTTCGAATGGTCACCCATCCAAGTACTAACCGCGTCCAACGCTGCTTAACTTCAGTGATCTGACGAGAATTGGGTTTTTCAGCGTGGTATGGCCGTTGGCCAAAAAAAATAACCGGAAAAATAAAAAATTCAGATTTTTTGACAAAAAAATATTTTCTTGATGGAAAATGGTTTACCTAAAAAACGAATTTTTGAAAAATATAGTGCACATTGTTAACAATATTTACCAAAAAAAATTGTAAAGGTGGACCTCTTGAGAAAATGCAGTTTTAATATTTTTAGAAAAAATAACCGCCATTTTGTCATTTTCTAAAATTTTCATATTTTCTTTGGATCATTCGATATATCATGGATTCCTCCATCATTTACAAAAATATATATCCGAATAAATGTATTCAGTAGAAAAATACAGCATTAAAAAAAAATGTCAGTTTTCGACAGATTTTAACAATTGGAAGGTTAACTTCAATAGCTCGTAATTCCTAAGATACATTATTTTCGGCTAACCTATGAAATACGTATCCCTTTATTTTAATTGTAGAATGATATATTTGAAGGCCAATTTATTCTGTCACCCTAACCTAACCTCACTGCACGATTTCATATGGAATCAGTCTGTACAGTTGCAGGGCAATATTTCGCAAAATACACAAACTTTTTTAGAATTTATCGTCAGGAAACATACCAAACAATGTCCTCAAATTAAAAAAAAATGTCCAAAGAATTTAATTAAAAGTATTATCATGCTAGCATAAAATACACTCAACTACAGATATAAGAACGGTTTAGGGCATGCCTTGCAATGGCCTTGATCCTAAATCGGGGGAATCCAAACGTAAACAGGCAGGGCCGCGTGAACCATTTCTGTTTGATTTGGACGCATGACGCAACCTGGTGCAACTAACGCGCTAAGAGTGCGGCCCTCATGCTGTTTGTCACGCTTGACTGAGCACTGCCTCTCTCTCTCTCTCTCTCTCTCGATTCCGCGGCTCCCCTTATCAAAAAACTGCCGAAGACATCAATTCTAGAATTATCGTAAACCGGGTATTCTTATATCGGGAGTTGAGTGTAGTTTTAACTCGTTATTCATTGTTTGATTGACGGTGATTTAATATCCCATTTCTATTTCGTAATCAAAAACAGGAGAGGGTTCAGCTTCAGTATCGCATGACATTTCTAGGGAGGGGGGGGGGGGGTCACCGAAATGTCACAAATTGTCACAAGATGAAGGGGTGAGTCAAAAATTACCCCCTAGTCATGTACCCAGGGCCTACCACCCACCTATGGTTTTACAATCTCAGGCCTGATTAAAAAGTGTATATTATCAGAGACACAGTAAATAAAAAAATCTTTGGGTTTTGCTCTGGATGCATGAGCGTGAATGAATAAGTTTCTTAAAGCAAAATTAAATACGGAAAGAGTAATTATAGGATAATAAAATTAGTTAATTATCCGAGTGATGTGCGGGTGAGGTCAACGGGCGAAAAGTTCGCGGTCTTTTACTGTTCTTCACGCTCGACGACTTCGTACTTCTGTAAAAGCGAGAAATCAGGAGAGTATACCACCCTCACGGTAAATTTACACCAACGACCGCCGCCTGTGTCGCCGTACGTGCAGTGAATTTTATAAGCCGAGACGATAATGCGGTGTGCAAAAGGATCTGAAATCGCACCAGGGAACCAAGATTTTTTTTCTACCTTCCTCAATATCCAGGCACATATGAAAAGCCGCCACTCGATGATGAAACGAGAAAATTCTCCAACCATCACTCACAGATCTAATCTCCACTATAAAAAAAAAACACCTCTTTTACCTAAAAGCTTATCATCCACAGACTCTCTACAGCTTTAGAAATGCGTTCCAATCTGAATTCAGGGTGGCCACAAAACTACATTTTCAGAAATCCATTAATCCATTAATATTTAAAGACCAGCATTCTCATCCTGTAACACTTTCAGACTTCACCGTCCAAAATGCCCTTATAATATAGAAGAAACAGGGTGATTTTTCACGAAAATAGAGAAATAGTAGGGAAATAAATTCTTTTAAATATATTGCATTTTCAACAAAATAGTTTAATTTCCAACCAAAAAAGATTTTCTACCAAAGAGATGAATTTTCAACCACAAAAACGAATTTTATATCAAACCGTTGAATTTCAACCCGAAAATATGAATTTTTAACAAAACAGTTCATTTTTAACCAAATAGTTGCATTTACTACCAAAATAGTCGGATTTTCAACCCAAAAAAGACAAATTTTCAAGAAAACAATTGATTCTCAATAAAAAGTTAATTTTTAACCAAATAGTTTAATTTTCATGCTAAAAAGGCAATTTTTTTAGAAGAAAGTAGAATTTTTAACCAAGAAAGATGAATGTCAACCAAAAAAGATAAATTTTCTATCAAAAATGATAAATTTTGAACAAAATAGTTAAACCAAAACCAAAAAATAATAAAATCAAACAGTTGCATTCATAACCAAATAGTTAAACTTTCAAGAAAAAAGACAATTTTTCAACAAAATAGTTGAATGTTTAACCAAACAGTTCAATTTTTAACCTATAACGATGATAACAAAAAAGATTAAACTTCAACAAAAGAGTTGGACTTTTAACCAAATATCTGAAATTTCAACCTACAAAGATGAATTTTCAACCAAATGGTCGAATTTTCAAGAAAAAAAAGATTAAACTTTAACCCAAAACTAAATAGTGGTTGGAATGTCCAACCAAAAATATGAATTTTCAACTAAAAAGTTAATTTCAACGAAATAGCTGCATTTTCTACCAATCTACCATAATAGTGTAATCTTCAACCAAAATAGATGAATTCTGAACCAAACATATAATAGTAGACTTTTTCATTTAAAATAATTACCTTTCGACCAAAAAAGATTAATTTTCTATCCAAAAGGATGAATTTTTAATCAAAAAATTAATTGTTACTAAAAAAAAGATGAATTTTCAATCAAATAGTTGAATTTTCAACAACAAAAATTAATTTTAAACCAAACAGTTGCATTTAAACCGAAATAGTTGAACTTTCAAGCACAAGAGACAAATTTTCAACAAAATAGTTAAAATTTTAAGCAAATAGTTGAATTTTCAACCTACAAAGCTGAAATTTCAATCAAATGGTCGAATTTTCAATTAAAAATACGAATTTTTTAGGACGCAGTTAAATTTTCAACAAAAAAGTTAATTCTCAATTAAGTTAAGTTAATTCTCAACTTCTACAATATTAAGATGAATTTTCTATAAAAAACGACGAATTTTAAACAAAAGAGTTGAATTTTCGAACAAAAAGGATGACGTTAACAAAATAGTTGAATTTTCAACTCATGAAGAATACATTTTGGACCAAAAAAGAAATTTAAATTTTGAGGCAGAATAAAAGGATTTTAATTTAAAAAAATCAAATTTTCAAAAAATTAGTTACTTTTTCAACTGAAGAGGTAAATCTTAAAAAACGTAAAATTAAAAAAAAGTAGTTCACCCAAGTAGTTGAATTTTCAACAAAAAAGGTTAATTTTTAACAAAAATAAAGGAATTTTCTTTAAAAAAGCATTAACTTTTAACCAAAAATAAGTAGATTTTCTTACTGGGTTCCATTAATTCAGCTCATATTTAAACGAAAAAATGAGACAAAGGTGGAGTTTCTTGAAAATAGGGGAAAAAGGAATTCTTTAAAAGAGAGGAAAAGAGAAAAATCTGCCCGCTTCGCGGGCACATTCTCATCGCGCGCTTCGCGCGCGGCTCGCTTCGCTCGCAAGTTTCAGCGCGCCTAGGGCGCGCACCTGTTGGATCTCGCGCTTCGCGCTCGATTAGGTATTCATCTCGCGCTTCGCGCTCGATTATATGTTTATCTCGCGCTTCGCGCTCGATAATGCATTCACCTCGCGCTGCGCGCTCGGACACATTTGTCGTCTAGGTTTTCACACTTCGTGTGCTCGCTATTGCGCGCTTCGCAAGCTAATACTCTCTTAGTAAGCTTCATCGTTATGACCTGCTTTTGGTTTAATTATGTCAGTTTTACATAAAAATAAGAACTAATTTACTTAAGGTTCTATCGACCTTAAGGAACACATTCTCATCACGACACTCGCGCTTCGCGCTCGATATTTGGTATGATCATCATGTGAACCTCGCGCTTCACGCTCGTTTCTGTTCATCGTATAATAGAAACCCAAAAGTTTGAGCGCGCTTGCTGCGCGCAATTTGGTCTTCGCGCTTCACAACGACCATATGTTATGTTCAATGTTCTTCAGATAAAAATGACTAAAGTTGTATTTGATTTTTAATGAAGAAGGTAATTCCTTTACTTCAGCGTATATTTCCGTATCTTTATAATAAATCCTACAATCAGAAAGATTTTTTTCCAACTATCTGAAAAGGGCAGAAAAAAAGTATTTAAGTCGTTTTTGGAACATATATCTAGCTTTTTCATTCATAATCAAACCGACCCCTTGACTACTATGTGATTCCCTATCTACTCCTGACCATATTTCAAAACCTCAATCAAAGTTTCAGTCCATTCCGAGGCTACTTTATTGTTTGTATTATTCATGTTTAGATTGTACACCCAACTAGCACCTTTATGCGCGAAATTTGTTGTGCGAGTCGAAATCATGCCCAAGTTAAGTAGTGATTCGTCGTATAGTGGAGAGTCCAGTTCTTACGTCAGTCCCACCAAAACTTCTGTTACGGGGGGAGGGGAAGGGGGGCGAGGACAAGGAATGGAAACCGAGAGAGTCGCAATTGGTTGATGTTTTATACTGAGAAGGTCACCAGCCTTCAGCAGCGTTGTATTAGATAGGAGTTCATATGTAAACAAAGATCAAAACGCATTCTGAAATAAAAGTCAGATTTTCAGTCAGAATAAATTGTTTGAATTATTATTATATTTTATT
>CAKNYM010052006.1:0-235025 GCA_932195095.1 Andricus curvator
AATCCTGATCTGGAATAGTTAAATTTTTATTTAAAAAATTCATTTTCAACCAAAAAAGCGACTTTCAACAAAATATTTAAGTTTTTAAACAAAAAGATGAATTTTTAACTAATATTATGAATCTTCAACAAAAAAATGAATTTCAAGCAAAAAAGAGTTCAGCTTTCAACCAATAAAAAAATGATTTTTCAACGAGAGAGTTCAGCTTTCAACTATATACTTGAATTTTTAACCAAGAAGAATAATTTTGCAAAAAAAGTCGAATTTTCAACCAAATAATTGAATTTTCCATTACAAATAATAAATTTTCAACAACCAAAAACGATTTTTCAACAAAATAGTTACATTTTCAACCAAGCAGATGAATTTTCAAAAAAAAGACGAATCTTCAAACAAAAAATGAATTTTCAACCAATGGAAAATAATTTTTTTCAAAATGTTTCTATATATTTATTTAGTTCTGACTTCCAGTTCTGGAAGGTTTGCAACTTCCTAGAATGAACACGAAATATTTTAGAAAATTTTGAATTTTAGGTTGGAAGAAAAATTCCAATGTTCCTATATATTGGGCTATAAATCTCCACAGCTCTGTAAATTATTATGTTTTACCTTGGAAAAGTGTTTCTTTAGATTAACGTTGTTCAAGTATTCGTCGAAACCTGATGACTTTTCGTTAAAAAAAAGGTAGGAAATTTCTTCGAAACTTCAATGTGCATATAGATGGTCATGATTTGGTCATGACATAACAACTGACAATTGACAGTTGCTACTCATGAAAATTCATGACAGGCAATTTGATCTGATCTTGAGAATCGGATCATATCTGATGCGCATTTCCTGACCAAATAAAAAATCCGAAATCTGTATAAAACCGTTGCATATCATTTTGATCCAATTTCAGGATCAATTCGATGAACTGGAATTTACTGCGATTATTTATCTTCCATGCATATAAAAGCAAGTGTTGAAAGAAGGAGGTGAATTCATTTATAGAACGGTTAATAATAATACTGGTCCGTAAGTCATATTTGCTTTCAGAACCAATATTGTTGTAGGTTGAACCAGAACAACATTTGATTGTTGCCGGAACGTTTCTCACATGGTACGTAAGTTACGTTCAATGTTCACTTTCAAGACCTGTTCATTTACGTATATGCACATTGTAAGTGCACCATATCTCACAAGTGGGACGAGCCCCTTGATCATTGCATGAATCTACAATAATAAGCTAGCGGAACAAAATGTTAGGAATTGAGTTTCCAGGGGGCATACTATAGATATATTGGATTTAAACTTATGAGATTCTACATGGTTCAACCCGGTAGCACTTAAATTAAAGAGTGGGCTAGCGAGTACAAATTTTCAACGGCATTGCTTATAGCAGTCGATTCCGCGTGGAAAAATCTTCTGGTGCTGGTCTGGTTTCCGGTCTTGACGCTGACCAGGTGATTTGGCCTGGACCTGGTCGAAAGTATAACATTATTTTAGCTAGCCCCAGGCCAGACCGTCTGGCCAGTCGCTGGTTATTGGCTAGTCAGCCACTAGTTGAAGGCCGGCCAGTCGCTGGCTGGATTCCCTTTATATTTTAATGACTTTGAAAAAAATAATTTTTCACTACGAGTGTATTCAGCTGATCAGCGCCAAACCTGGACTAGACCAGACTCTCAAGATAATAAGAAAAAAAGTCTTGTTTTAATAGTGTGAATGTCTTTGTTTCTATAATTTTAGACCCCCTGTAACTTTTTCAAAATATATCAACAAAAATATGCTGAGCGAACTTAGAACTTTTTTGTTCTTGGATAGCTCAACAGCGCCAGATCTGCCCCAGACCAAATCTTCCAAACTGAACTGAGAATTTTTGTTCTTGGCTAGTTGAACAGCGCCAAACCTGGGCCAGGCGAGAATGTCAAGGTGAGAAGGAAAAAGATCTGGGTTTTATAGCGTGAATGTCTTATTTTCTATAATTTGAGTTACCATGTAACTTTCTCGAAATATTTAAAGGAAAAATTTGCTGATCGAATTTCGATCCTTTTTGTTCTGAGATAGCTGATCAGCGCCACTAGTGGGCCGGACCAGACCTTCCAGATCGAACTTAGAACTGCATTGTTCTTGAATAGACTGATGAAAACCCATCAAGTGTTTAAAACAATGAATTTTTGCTGCTGATCCCGAAACCAAGAAGATATAATCTTGTATTTAAGTAAATTTCTATTACTTCAATTGTCGAAACATTGAAATTGAGAAAATAGTATATTGTGCACCAAAAGGCAGCTAAGTAGTGTTTTTACGACAGAGCGTGAGTTTTTGAAAACGTGCGAGACCGTAAGGCATAAAAAGACTTCGCTGCCTCGGTATCCTAGGTATACTATTCTTTTACGAAACATGAATTTTATTTTTGACTCAAAAATTCTACAGTTTATTGATCACTTTTTTGTACAGGAAACATTTGTTTTTGAGAAATTACCGAATTTGTTCCGAAATAATTACCGAACTGATAATAAATATGAAAAGTCGGTCCGCTAAAACTTAAAAATTATGATTACGAATAAGTTGAAGAGAAAATATGAGACAGTACGATGCTTTCTCTAAAAATGTCTTTAGGAATTATTTTTAATTCTCCTAAAAAAAGGTCTATAGTGTTTTTGAAAAATTCCTTAAGTACAAATTTTTCCGTTTTTTCTATAAGTCCTCAGTGTCAACCCACGTACTTCGGAACACCTGTGGATGTTTCTTAAGAGTACATAAGATAGTCTTATTTGCAGCTATTGAAGATTCTGTCTTTCAGTAGACACTTTCTGCATTCAAAATATATAGTAACCTTGACCTTCAGATGATCAGACTCTTTTAAATTTAGCATACGTTTGAGGCGGAGAAACGTCCGTCGGAATATCCCACGATTCTTACGAAATCGTTGGTAAAAAAGCAGGTCTTTCTAAGTCCAGATAATTTATTTGGGTCAGGTTCTTAGTGGGACAAACACATGTTCTGAACTTGATGGCCAGGATTTTAAATTAAATTAGAATTTGACAGGGATTATCTTTATCTTTCTTATGCAAATTCGGATAATTCGATTTGAAATGTTGAGTCTAGGATTATCGTTTTATAGGATATGAGAACATGTATTTCCGAGTTGAAAATATCGCTTGGATCGCGTTTCCACTCTTATTGGCGAATAAGAAAACAAATATATACTCATGCACTTATATGATTTTGTATGTAACTCAGATCACACGATCGCGAGGAGGAATGAACGCCATTACAGTAAACGTTAGTTGATCAATTTGATCCCGACATTGGATTCAAATAATATGCAACATTTTTACACTGAACTCCCAATATAAGACCGGTTTCGGACATGGCTTGCCTTGGCCTTGATCCTAAATCGGGGGAATCCAAACGTAAACAGGCAGGACCGCTTGAACCATTTCTATTACATTTGGACGCATGATGCAACTTGGTGCATCTATCGCACTGAGAGTGCGGCCCTCGAGATGTTTGTCACGCTTGACTGGGCACATCCTCTTTCCGGTCCCGCGGCTTCTCTTATAACGAAACTGCGCAGGCCATCAGTTTTATAAATATCGCAAACTGAGGGGTCTTATATCGGGAGTTGAGTGTATACAGATTTTTCATTTGATTATCAAATTGCGCATTAGAATGATCCGATTTTCAAGATCAACTGCCTGTCATGAATTTTCATGATATGAAATTCATGAAACGACCAAGCCTTGACCGTCTACAATGTATACATGCAAAGTGAAATATTAAAACTGAGCTTTCCAAGAAATTTCCTATATTTTTAGGGTTTCGTAGCTCTGGGCAAAAACCTTTAGTTTCAGTCGGGTGTCCGTCCGTCATACTTTTTTCCAAGGAGGGAAAGTGAGGGGAAATGAGGAGAGGGGAAGTGAAAAGAAATGAGGGGTTGGGAAGTGGGGGACATAATGGAAGTGTGTGATTGGGAAGGGGAAGTAAGGGAAGTGAGATGAAATGAGGAGATGGGAAGTAGGGGAAGTGATAGGAAATGTGGGGTGGGGAAATATGGAAAGTGGCGTGTTATCTGGGGAAGTGAGGAGAGGGGGAAGTATATGAGAAACATGTATGGAATGGAGAGGAAGCGAAGGATGAAGTTTGATGAGGAGAAGTAGGGGCGGAGAGGGGAAGCAGGGACGAGAAAGTATGGGAGGGGGAGGTTTGAACGACTTAATTAACTAAGCCATAGAGATTTATAGCCCAATATAGGAAAATTAGAATTTTTCTACTACTTCGAAATTCAAAATTTTCTAAAACGTTCCTTGTTGGTCCTAGGAAGTTGCAAATCTTCCAAAAGTGGAAGTCGGAAATAGGTAAATCTATAGAAACTCTTTCAGAAAAAAGAAAATTAATTTCAGTAGTTGAATATTTGTTTATTTTTGGTTGAAAATGAATTTTTTTAAACAAAAATTTAACTTTTTCAGTTGATAATTCATTTTTTCCGTTGAAAATCCAAATGTTTTTGGTTGACAGTTAATTCTTTTTGGTTGAAAAGTCTACTATTATATTTTTGGTTGATAATTAATCTTTTTTGGTTAAAAATGTAATTGTTTTGTTCAAAATTCAACTGTTTTGTTAAAAATTTGTTTTTATGGGTTCAAAATTCAACTATTTTAGTCAAAAACTCAAATATTTGGTTTAAAATTAACATTTTTTTTAATTCATATTTGCGGGTTGAAAATTAAACTATCTTGTAGAAAATTCTCCTTTTTGGCTTGAAAATTCCAAATTTTGTTAAAATTTTTTTCTCTCTTGACTAAAAACGTTTTCTTAGTTAAAAATTCAACTCTCTGTTGAAAATCCGTCTTATTGGTTTAAAAATTCATCTATTCTGGTATAAATTTCCTACTATTTTTCCAACTATTTGTTTCAAAATTGATCTTTTTTAGTTGATAATTGAACTATTTGGTTAAAAATGCATGTATTTTGATGAAAATTCTTCCTTTTGGCAGAAAATTAGTCTTCTTAGTTTAAAAATGATCTTTTTCGTTGAAAATTCAATTACTTGGTTGAAAGTTAAAAACCTTCTTTGAAAACTTAATTTTTCATTTTCAAGTATTTAGTTAAAAATTCGTGTTTGTTTGGTTGAAAATAAAAATTTTTAACTAATATTTTTGGTTGAAAATTGATCATTCTTGGTTGAAAATTGATGTATTTCGTTGAAAATTCATTTTTTTCTTGACAATCAATTTTTATAACTAAAAATGTAACTATTCCATTTTTTGTTGAAAGTACAATTTTCTCTGAAAACTGGTCTTTTTTTGTTGAAAAATTTAATTTTTTGGTTGAAAGTTTCTCCATTTTTTAAAATTAATTAAAAATAAATTTTTTTTTTAATGAATATTTTAATATTTCATTTTTGGATGAAAATTTATGTTTTTCAGTTGAAAATTCTGTTATTTTAATGAAAATTCGTCTTTTGGGACGAACATTAATCTTTTTGGTCGAAAATTAAATTACTTGGTTGTAAGTTGAACTCCTTTTTTAAAATTTCATTTTTCATTTTTATCTATTTTGTTAAAAATTCGTTTTCTTTTGTTTGAAAATAAAATTTTTTTACTGAAAATTTAACTCTTCCATTTTCTATCGAAAATTGATTTTTTTCAGTTAAAAATTCGTCCTTTTAGTAGAAAATTAATACGTATAGTATAAAATGTATAGATTTTAGTTTAAAATTCAACTATTTGTTGAAAAGTCTACGTTTTCTGAAACATAAAATACTAACTAGGTAAATATAAAGAAACACTTTCAGAAAGAAAAAAATTAATACCCACAGCCATAGAGATTTATAGTCCAGTATAGAAAAATTGTAATTCTGCTTCGACCCTGAAATTCAAAATTTTCTACAACATTCCCTGTTTTAGAAATTTGATGTCGGTCATGACTAAGCTACTACTTTCAATGAAAAGTATAACAACTTCCACTCCACAGATATGAATGAAATTGTGTAAAAATTAATTTTAGATCCACAGAAGTTGATAATAATTTTTATCTGAAGTTGATAATCAAAATGATATGCAACGGTTTGATATCCCGAGATTTACTGTGATTATCTTTTTTCTCTTTTGTTCTTTCCTTCTCTTGCGATTTGAGAAGTGCATCCTCGATTGACCGATGGTATTCTTTCAAGTGAGGTCCCTGTAATGTCAGATTGAGATTCGAGATCATCCTTGACGAATGGGTTGGTCGAAATATCTTTCAGAAGGTAAATCGTGGAGTAGCTCTTTCGCACTTGCACGGTGGTCTCTCGACATTAAGAAGAGATATACCTACAGAAGATTACACGCCTCGATATTGGTCACGGAAGTCAAAAAGAGTATTAAGATACAACCATGTTGGAAACTTGTGCGGTAGCACTGGTATCAGTTTTGCTAAATTAAAAAAAATGTTTTATGAGGGGACTTTTTTGAATTTTAATTGAAGGTCAAAATCGAATCGTGACTGGTAATTATTGAGAGAATATTAGAAAAGAGTGTGAGCTGGAAGGCACAATTTGTGTGTGCCAATATGGGGTGGAGCCAATTTGAATCAGGCAAAGTGGGATGGGTAAGGTAGATATGATTTAAATGCACGAGTCGGTGATTTTTTATTAAAACAAAGACGCGTGAGTGTTTTACTTTCAGTTTCTTAAGGCATGGAACAATTATAAAACAGAGTTTTATATTGCCATAATTTCAGTATAATTGCTCTCTAAATTTGAATCAGCGATAGCTGCCGAATCAGCGAAATTTATAATATATAATTTAGAGAATGGGATATAAAATTGTATAAAACACAGTGACCGTTGTATATGATTATCAACTTTAGATCAGAATGATTCACTTTTGAGAATCCATAATTAGTTTGTATACAAATTTATTAATGTCTGTTGAGCGACAGTTGTTATACTTTTTCTTGAAAAATTACAGTTTTTCTATATTGGGCTCTAAATCTCTATGGCTCTGGAAATTAATTTTTCTCTTTCTAAAAGTCTTTCTTTGGACTTATCTAGTTCCGACTCCCAATTCTGGAAGATTTACAACTTCCTAGGACCAACAGAAATTTGTTCAGAAAACGTTTAATTTTCAATCAATAGTTGAATCTTCAACTAAAAAGATAAATTTCAAACAGGTAGCTGAATTTTCAATAAAAAAAGATAAATTTTCAATTAAAAATGCAATAGTTAAATTTTTAGATGAAAATTATTTTTTAACAAAAAAGAAACGAATTTTCAACAATATAGTTAAATCTTCAACCAAAGAGATGCATTTCAAATCGTCGTGTCCAAGTGAAAAGGTTATATCTCGAAGGCACCAAATGAAAAATTGCTAATTCGTGGAGACAAAATGAAAAGGTGCGAACTCGCGTGGCGAACTCTCGAACCTTCAAAATCCCATATATCAACTCTGTGCCACATTTTCATTTGTTCCCCATGAGTTAGCACCTTTTCATTTGGTTTCCGCGACATGTATTCTTTTTATTTGGGCACATCAAATTCAACTAAAATGATGAATCTTCAACTAGAATAGTTAAATATTCAGTTAAAAAAATTAATTTACCTAAATTCGGCTGCTACTTCTGGAGGAAGTTCTTAGGACTAACAGGGTGTTTTAGAAAATTTTGAATTTCAAGTAGGGTAAAACATTCCAATATTACTCTAATAGTCTGTAAATCTCTATAGCATAGCCTTGGAAATTTCATTTTATCTTCCCAAATTTACTGTTTCTTTAGATTCACGCAGTTCAAGAAGAGAAGAGAATGCAAAATGAGTTTAAAGAGAGCAAGAAACTGTTTTATAAATGGGCGTTGATCAATATGAAGAGAGGTAAAAGTACAGAGTTAGGCAGAATGAGAAATAGCAAGGATGAAATGCTATATGATACAGACGGGATACGGGGTCTGTGCCTCCAAGGTTAGGGATATAATAAGGTTGTAAGAAAAGATGGTTTGAGCATGTTGAGGGAATGAAAGATGAACGACTGACGAAACAAGTGTATCAAGGTAAAGTAAATGGCAGGGTGCCCAGAGGCAGACCGCGGAGAGAATAGTTAGAATATGTGAATGAGACCCAAATTGGAAGAGACATAAGAAGCCATAGCAACACAAGAGCTTGCATGAAAAATGCATGGACGTGAATGAAACTAGAGATAGGCCAGAACAGAAAAGTGTGGCCACAAATAGTTTATAAAAAGAGTGTCAGTGGAGTGAATGACGCTTGAAACAAAAGACCTTGGACACTAATTGGCCCGAGTGGGGAGCTTTACATGATGACTTTGTGAGGCTCTTCACTTGGGGTGGTCGCTAGAGAGATTGTTCAGTGACCTGGGTTAGAGAAGTATTTCAGATCAATATCAAAATCTATACCCGCCTCCATATTACTCCCTTCCTCATCGAGTGAGACACGCTTACCTATATACCATTAGTATACCATTAAGCCATTTCCCTTTCAGGGTAGGCGTGACACGCAGTTTTCTCGAATGGTCACCCATCCAAGTACTAGCCGCGCCCAACGCTGCTTAACTTCAGTGATCTGACGAAAACTGAGTATTTCAGCGTGGTATGGCCGTTGGCCATATTATTACATAATTAAAGAAATTATATTATTTGTCGAATCTCAACATTTGCTACTCATGAAAATGCATGATTGGAATTTGATCTTGAAAATCGGATTATGATCAACTGGCATTAATTGAGATGTTATTGTAGTGGCGATTGGTACAATGTGTCGTCATGGCTTTCGAGGCATTTTCATGCACTCAGAAAAAAATGTTGTTGAATTTGAAAAAAACCAATTTCTTGAATATATATATATATATATATATACAGGGTGTCTCACTACCTATGCACTTCGCGGTAATGTGTGATGGAGCACAAAAGAAGAAACAGAAAACTCCTCTGGCAAAATTTGATCAGGAGCGAGATGTAGGAACCACTTGTTTGTCTCATAAGTGTTAAGATAGTGTGCGTGTTGAAGGTTCACTTCAGCTCCGGCAAAAATTAAATAAAATATTTGATTAACCCAACCACATTTTTTAGATGAATAAACTAAATACTTCATCTGCCAAAAGATTGGGTTAAAACAACCAAAAATTGGGTTGGTTCAACTAAATATTTTGTTGTCCATATTCCATGGTTGAGGCAAACAAATTTTGGTTGATTCAACCATATCGTTTTCTGAGTGTGGCGTATTTTCTCGAACTACAATTTTAAATAAAAATTAAATTCTGTTGCTACTAACGTAATAATGCCAGTGGAAAAACAGGTAAACCTCGAGAAAAGTTTATAATTCATTTAAGCTTTTTTGATTCTGGTAGGATATCATTACACGAATATTACTATCCCCAGAAATCATCTACGTGATATTTCGCTCAAATGTTGTAAGTTATGGAATTACGCTCAATAGTAGTATGCAATAGCAGTAATAGGAAACGGATACCTTTTTTATATAAATCATTATATGAATAAAATATGAACGAAGTGGCATAAGAGATTCATTAATATAATTAAAATGACGCAAAAAAAGATTGTATCTGCGACCCCCACTGCTGGTTCAATAAATAAATTCGCGAAACGTGAGTTCGACTCGATCGCACGTTCATGACCACGGGAGGTCACTTTCCAAGGAGTGCCTGAGGAATTATTATGACCGGTACTCAAAGTTTTAAAAAAGCATGGCGAATTCAAAAATTTAATTTGGCGATTCTCTTTCGCCAGATCGAAGGAGGTGCAGCTGATCATCCGTGAAGCAGCAGACGCCTCATTAGCATTCTTTGTACTTTGCCTTGGGCTTCCATTCAGAAATGTACTACACACCCACGATTGAATGCACGTGCATCGTGCACGCACTGCCAAAAACGCATGACAGAGCACATCCGTTCACAATTTTTATTAACAAGGTAAATAAGGGTTATATTTACAAGCAATATTAATCACTTCTTCCTAATAGCAATAACTTTTTGTCTACTACTATATGTCCAAAAAAAATATAGAGACTTCAATTTTTTGAGATTATAGTGAAAGTCTCAGCAGGGAAGAATTGTAAAAATATGGGACAGAGTACATGTTGCAGATGGAGATTTTCCCTATATAGTGATACAGAGTTTTGAAATTTTCAGTCGATTAGCAATATGTTCCTGATGAGCGAAAGGTAAAAAAGTACAATTATCTTATGATCATTTCAGAATACTCAGCTTTGAATGATTACTAGCCTTTGAAAATAATTTACAAAAAGTCTGCAAAAAAATATATGACTTTCTTTGATCCTTTTTGTGCACAAGTATAAATTTCAGAGTCAGAAAAAATGATTTGTTATTAAGTTAATAACAAAAGAGTAGCGGGGTGTCATTTTCGAAACTAAACAACGTAGGGAGACAATTCTCGAAGCTAATTGCACATTATTGGATTCTAAAAATGATTTATGTAGTGTCAATGAGCACAAATTTACGCTGAAATGTTCAAAGAATTATTATTTGTTTTGAAAAATACAAAGGGCTTTCCGGTTATTAACGAAACGGCACTCACAATAAGAATGAGCGTAACCTTTTGCTCATTGACACTACATGAATCATTTTCAGAAGCCAAAAACTCTTTTGTTATTACCTTAATAACAAATGATTATTTCTGACTCTGAAATTTACAATTTTACCAGAAAGAATCAAAGAAATTCATATATTTTTTGCAGATTTGTTGTAATTTATTTTCAGAAACTACCATACATTCAAAGCAGAGTATTCTGGAATGATCGTAAGACGATGGTACTTTTTTAGCTTTCGGTCATCAGGAAAAAATTGTTAATATACTGAAAATTTCAAAACTCTGTACCAGTATATGGGACATTCTTTTACAAATCGTACAGATTTGGACGAAAATTGACCGACCCATTTTTGATTGAGCTTATACTTTTTTTACGGGTTCATTATCGAAAAAGAGAAGATACGTATTTGAGGATTTTTTTTTTTCGCAATTTTTTGGGAAATAGGAAGGGTTGAAAAATTCAGAATTTGAGTGAAGACTATTTTTTTAAAAATGCATGACTCCTGTTGTATTTGAGCTAGAGACCTTTTTTTTTTTAATTTGAAAGGTAAAAAAACGAGCTTTAATAAAAAGATCATCTCGAAAATACTATTAACAAATTAAAATTGTTATAAACAATTAAAAATTTTAAATCGATTTTTAACTAGTTTGACCCCCATGAATTAAGTTCTTAGTATTTTTATCGTATTCTACGTCAAATTTTCGATCGAAAACGATTTTTTCCAGAATGGTGAAATTATTATTACTATCGGAAAAAATTTAATGTATCTAGCGCTGTCGAGCGCGGTACCTCACACCGGCGCGCGGACCACATTGCACGGCCGATTTACTACTTTGATATCGTTTTTCTCTTAAATATGAATGATTATTATATATTTCCAATTAAATAATCTTATTTCTTAGACAAGATAACTTTATTAAAAATTCAAGAAATAAATAAATAATAAGAAGTAAAAGAAAAACATCAGTATTGAAAATGTAGATTACTTTATTAGGATTTCGATACGTTATGCTTATTTTGCTTAATTATGCTTAGTTACGCTTATTTTAAAATATACTAACTACTAACTGTTCTCTAGGATTATGTGATCAGTGTCCGGGTGTAAAGAATGTTATTGATCAATTGGAACAGAATTTTGAAGAAAAATTAATTGAAAATATTAAGTACAAACAGTGGATTACAACCGAAAGAACTACATTACAAACCCTAATATCTACTGTCGATGAATTCTTACAAAGTTTAAGTAACGGTTTAACTAAGTTATCACTACATTCATTTTTAGCAAATAAACAAAGAGAATTTTTAAATGAAAAAAAAATAATAATAATGAAAAATGAATGTATTGTCATTTGTGATTTTTCTGAGAATTATGCTTTCATAATTCAAAATTCCGTTCAAGGTATTCATTGGAATAATGATCAAGTGACAATACATCCATTTTCGATATATTACAAAGATGATAACAATGAATTGAAACTCAAAAGTTTTGTGTCTATGTCCGAATGTTTACGCCACGATACTATTGCCGTTCATCTCTTTCAAAGACAGTTAGTAGACTACATAAAATCAAATTTACCGGGGATTACCAAAATAATTTATTTTTCCGACGGTGCCAGTGGGCAATACAAGAACAAAAAAAATTTTATTAATCTTACTCATCACGAACAAGATTTTAAAATAGCAGCTGAGTGGCACTTTTTCCCTACATCGCATGGAAAAGGACCATGTGATGGAATTGGTGGCACTCTAAAAAGACTTGCTACTAGAGCTAGTCTGCAAAGAGTAAATAATCCTATTCGTACACCTAGAGAATTATTTACCTGGGCGACAGAAGCTCTACCAAACATAACATGTCGTTATTCGACAAATGCTGAGTACGAAGAAGAAGAAAAGCGGTTGTCAGTACGCTTTCAAAAAGCTATAACGATAAAGGGGACTTTAAAATATCATTGTATGATTCCAGTTTCTCTTCAAGAATTGGAGGCAAAGCAATTTTCCTTCTATGAAAAGAAAAATATTGTAAAAATTTGTAAATAAGAAATGTTAAAATTTGAAGAATGTAAATACTGTATAACATAAAACTGAAAGAGGTACTTATTCACTAAGCCAACCTACCGAAATCTTAATAAAGTAATAATTACATATTCAATACTGATGTTTTTCTTTTACTTCTTATTATTTATTTATTTCTTGAATTTTCAATAAAGTTATCTTGTATAAGAAATAAGATTATTTAATTGGAAATATATAATAATCATTCATATTTAAGAGAAAAACGATATCAAAGTAGAAAATCGGCCGTGCAATGTGATCCGCGCGCCGGTGTGAGGTACCGCGCTCGACAGCGCTAGATACATTAAATTTTTTCCGATAGTAATAATAATTTCACCATTTTGGAAAAAATCGTTTTCGATCGGAAATTTGACGTAGAATACGTTAAAAATACTAAGAACTTAATTCATGGGGGTCAAACTAGTTAAAAATCGATTAAAAATTTTTAATTGTTTATAACAATTTTAATTTGTTAATAATATTTTTGAGATGATTTTTTTATTAAAGCTCGTTCTTTTACCTTTCAAATTAAAAAAAAAGGTCTCTAGCTTAAATACAACAGGAGTTATGCATTGTTAAAAAAATAGTCTTCACTCAAATTCTGAATTTTTCAACCCTTCCTATTTCCCAAAAAATTGCGAAAAAAAAAATCCTCATATACGTATCTTCTCTTTTTCGATAATGAACCCGTAAAAAAAGTATTACCTCAATCAAAAATGGGTCGGTCAATTCTCTGTTCGATTTGTAAAAGAATACCCCATATAGAGAAAACCTTCATCTGCAATATGTATAACTTTGTCCCATATTTTTACTATTTTTTCCTGCTGAGATTTTCACTGTAATCTGAAAAAAAATTTGCTGATCTATGTTTTCTGGGCAGGTAGCAGATTATCTTCATTCATCATGATTATACTATAGAGAATCACAGATTAAATTATTAATTCGATCTTTTCATTCATTGAATTAAATCTTCGCTAAGATTATTATGTAACGGTTTCCAACTGATGTACAGAGTAATCAAGTCCTCGTTGGAAAGTATGACGAACGTGCATATGTAAGGCAGCATAAGAAATAAATACAAGGTGCCCACTCAAACTTAAAAAAAAATTCCAGGCTATTTTCCGGTTTCCTCGGTTAAAAATTAAATTTTTATCTGTTGACTTCTAAGTGTTTATATTAATAATTATTTAATGCTAATTATTTTATTATATCAATTTTGAATAAATTATTTTAAATAACATTATTGTAGGTACCATATTCCTGAGATTTCAAATAGAGAGATATTGCGTATTTTAGCTCATTTCTTTACTCTTGTTAAATATCTATTTTTAATTTCAATCGTTATATTGATCACCGTCACATTTTAATTGTAATATGTATCACATTTCTATCTTAAACCCGGAAAGATGAGTTTTCAATAAAAACAGTTCATTTTCAACCAAATAGTGAAATTTTCAACCTACAAAGATGATTTTACAGTGAAATGATCGAATTTTCAAACAAAAAAGATTAAACGTCAACCAAAAACAAATTAATTTTTATTCCAAAAGGATGAATTTTCTATCCAAAAAGACGAATGTGCAACTAAACAGTTGTATGTTTGACCAATAAAGAAGATTTTTTAAGAAAACAGTTGAATTTTTAAGAAGATAATTAAATTGTCAACCAAATAGTAGAATTTTGAACCAAAAAGAGATTATTTCCGGACCAAAAATATAATAGTAGACTTTTTGAATAATAAATTAACTTTCAACTATAAAAGATAAATTTCTGAACATAAAAGATGAATTTTCAAACATAAAAGATGATTTTTAAACCAGAAAGACTTACTTTTCTACTAAAAGATTAATTTTCAACAAGATAGTTGAATGTTTTACCAAAAAAGGTAAACTTTTCACAAAATAGTTGAATATTCGACAAAATTATGAATTTTTAACCAAATAGTAGAAATTTCAACCAAAAGAAATTAATTATAAACCAAAAATATAATAGTATAGACTTTTCAAATAAAAAGAAATTAACTTTAACCAAAAATTATGACAATTTAAGGAAACAGTTGAATTTTTAACAAAATAATTAAATTTTCAACCATATAGTAAGATTCTTGAACAAAAGAAATGAATTCTTCACAAAAAATGTGATAGTTGACTTTTCAATTGAGAAGAATGAACTTTCAACCATAAAAGATGATTTTTCAACCAAAAAAAGATTAATTTCCTACCAAAAGATGCATTTTTAACCCAAAAGGGCGAATTTTCTATAAAAAAAAAAAAATGTTTAACAAAAGAGTTAAATTATCAACCAAAAAATATGACTTTTTGGAAAATAAGTTGAATTTTCAACGAAATAATTAAATTTTTAACCAAATAATAACATTTTTAACCAACAAAGCTGAATTCTCAACCAAATATATGATAGTAGATTTTTCAATGAAGAAGATTTCATATTTGACAAAAAAAGACAGTTTTTTTACCGAAGCATAAATTTTCAATCCAAAATGACCATTTTTCTATCAAAATAGAGGAATGTTCAAGACGGCAGTTGAATTTTCAAACAAAAGAAAGTAATTATGAATCAAAAATATAATAGTAGACCTTTAGATTAAAAAGAATTAACTTTCAATCGAAAACAGTTGGATTTTCTTTTTGGGTTCTATTAATTCAGTTATCATTTAAGCGAAAAAACGTGAAAAGGGGAACTTTTCTTGAAAACGAGCGAAAAAAGAAAAATTCTTCAAAAAAGGGGAAAGAGGGGAAAAGGGGAAACAGTGTGAAGTCTGTGATTTAATAAACAGCAGTGAAATTCTGGGCAAGGAAACAACTAATGTTATTTCAGAATATTAATTGATTTAAAATATAGATTTTGGATTTCCGATAGGAAAGCATACATCCATCTATGCTCTATTAACTATTTGGTAAGATTATACTTTGATGCCCCCGCAATGACTAGAAGTGGGTAAATTTTATATTTTAAGACAAAATATATAACACTTGAGTTTATGGCACTCTCCAACTTAAAATCAGTTATTCATGAAAAACGGGGTTTCAATTTATTTGCAAAACATTTAGAGTATCCCTAAATTATAACTTTATTATGCCAATTATTTGTAATTAATTATATAAATTTCGGTTACCCATATATTTATTATGTTAAATATCTAACAAGGAATTCTTCATTCTTAAATATAAAAGGAAGAAGAAAAGGAGAATGTATTTTTGAGCGAAACATTTAATTAAAAATCTTAAATATAGAATGATCTTCAATATTATAACGGAGATGGTTGGTAACACTGGGCACAATTCCAAAGACATTTTTTCGAAAGGAAGACGATGTTTATTGCTAAAGTGAAAACAAATGGTTACCCTGAATTAGTATTGCCTGAATCTAACTTAATTTTGTGTTCAGATAAACAAACATCGGTAACGGATTGTTTTCTTTGTGAATTGAAATAAGCTCTTGTGATGGGAAATCATGATACCTCGGCGACAAGAATTATCCTCTTAGATGGTATAACTGCATTACATGCACGCGAACTGTACTGATACTTGATAAGTACTTGCGATTAGAACTTTATCTATTCTTTAGGACTCAATTGTAGGCAAGTGAATGTTGATCGCACAATGCTCCCTGAAATGAAGCGCAGGCAAACTGGAAATCGAGAGTTATTAATGATTTCAAGAAAGACAAAGAAGAAAAGGAAGAATCAAAGAGATGGTGGTAATAAAACTGATCAATTGGATGAGGAAGATAGCTTTCAATTATCTTATTTTGAACGTATATTGTGCATTGACAGATCATTCAAGTTGCCTTTGGAAATAACATCTGAACATCTTACCCTTGAACATTTGATGGTGGGTCATTTATATTTTTTGTGAAAAAACTGTGAAATTTAATTTTTTGCTTAAGAATTCTAAATTCTAGCAAGACAAGAAACCACCACCACCCACTTTTTAAATTTGTTTATGGTACAAGTGGAAACAATAATTATTCATTGATATTTGAAGCATATAACTGGATGTATAATGATAATCCAAACCAGTTAAGTAATCCGCACATAATCTATGAAATAGAAAATATTGTTCCTAAGCATTGAATTTAGTTGAAATGTCGCCTCTTCAGGTGTTGAAATTACAAATGTGAAAATTTGTCATCGCCCTTGGACTATAGGTTATGAGATATTAATAATCTATAATGACATTTCGAAAGTTCCAGCCGTTACCAAACTGACAGTAATGATTAAATCACGTGAAGAATCGCAGTCAATAAATGCATACAAAAGATATATGTTTATCTACATCCAAACGTCGATTTACTTCTCTCTTATATTTATTCTCCCCTCGTTAATTGTATCGGCCAACAGTTATCTCCTGGCATGGTGCCGACTAGCGATAGAATCTAACTACTATAGAAAATAGTTGTGTGCAGAATAGCAATACGGCTTAGGTAGGTATATAGTTGAATGATATTCGTTAGGTTACTCTCGTAAATGTCTTCTACGGCTAATAATAATTGATTCGATCTACTGACTTGATAAACGCTCCAATTTTCTATATATATATTTCCACATCTTTTAACATTAAATTTGATTCCTTGCATGATGAATTTTAAAGTATGATACCCAAGAATTATAAGATAATAGGGTTTCTCAAAGGGGTGACTTATTTAAATTGAGTGTTTTAATTGAATACTTTTGTCTAACTGTTATTATAATGTCTGAGTGCATAATGCATCGGTCAGTTATTGCTTTTAATATGTTTGCATTTACAAATTATTTTTCTTTGGTTGGGACAATAATGCTCTTTTTAACTTGGTCAAACTGAAGCTGCCTTCTGATAATAAACAGTGACGTGCAATGTACAGCAATGAATCTCAAGAAATGTTCTTCTTTTTCTTAAGATGCTTGTTATCAAATCTCACAGACTAAACAAATTACAATCAGCTCTGCACATCTACTGTATTATCATTCGTGTGGCAGATTTAATTTCATCCTTATTTTTATTAATTCCCACAAAGAAAGATTTATTAAGTTTGATACATCGAATAACTGCAATTTTTATTTTACAAATGTATCGATCATAATGAATCAAAAAGTAAACCTTTGTTTTTTTAATCAAAGTTAGATTATAAAAATTAACTAAAGTGCAGAGTTGCAAAAGGGCCTGGTTTCAAGATTCTCCATTAAACTGATGCTGTACAAAGTATTGGAGAGTCTCATCAATCAATATCTCAAGGAGGTTGTTTTATACAAGGGCAGATAATTGATTTTCTTGGTTGCAATAAAAACACGAGTCGCTTCATCATCCTAACAGCATATCGACACCCTCACATTCATTTCATTGTTATTAAAAAACCTTGTTAAAATTTCAAGAACAGACATAAAAACTTGTCATTTAGTATAGAGAAGATATAAATAAATACTGCCAAATTCATGTTTAAACTAAAAATGCACACCACTGAAATCTCAGTCTTCTTGTCCAGTTGATGACTTTCCTGAATGAAAGCCTCGTTCATTTCCTTGATAAGGACGAGACCATTCTCCAAAGTTTAGGGTCTGAATTTTTGTTTCAAGTTTAACCGCAGTGAGCGGTTCCTCGGATCATTTTACGTACTTGCACCATTACCGTTACATATCAGATAGACTCTACGATAGACACCGCAAGTATCCAGTGACGGTCAACAAGATTTCTCAGCAGACACTGATTATAAAGTATTTTCTTATCTTGATAAGAGCTCGCGAATAATTCAACCTTCATTTTCAAAATTTCGGTTGTCAAAATGAAATACCCCTCATAGCCCGATAGAGGATCTTCTGATTTATCTTAATTGACAAACTTTTCATCTCGTTTCCAAACACTATCATCAGTGTTTTTCATTATTTTCGAATTCGTATTTACGTCATGGCAAATCTGTGCCAGTTTGAATCTGCTGGCGCTTTACATTCCGAAGATTTTCTGCCAGAAGACGTTGCACATTGCCAGGGAATATTGCGCTCAAGAAACTGAATAAATTACATATCCAACATCCGAGTGACGTTTTGTCAACAAGAAAATTTATATTTCTTCAGCCCCAACCATTATTCACAGATAATTTTGAGATTTTCATGATCATTTTGTTCTTCCGAGAAACGTTTCTTTTGATGCGCAGTATCAAGACATTGTGTAAAGACATTACTGTTTCACGAAAATATTTTTACCTTAAAAAGCGCTTTGTGGCTACATTATTGTCTTTGAAAAACATAAACTGAATAAAGTGTTCCTAAACTTTTATTACAGTGGTGAGAATTATTTCACAAGACCGTTATAATACCTTTCCTCTTTATAGCGTCATTCATTTTTAACGTCGTATATTTATAGCCATATTTATATTCTTTGCACAACCCTATTTGATTTGAAATCAATTTGTAAAGTCATTATGTCGTAAATTGATACCCACGCAATGAAAAAATTACTTAGATTTCATATTGAAGTCAAACACTCGCTAACTGCATAATGTAGAAAATTAATTTAGGAATATTAATAAGATTATAGAATGTTGAATGGAAGCGGGAGCAAACGGGCTTTTATTAACAGACCTCCCAGGGCGTTTTTGAGAAAATTGTCAGTTGCCTTCCGGCCGTCTTAATTACGTCCTTTCGTTTATATGCACTCGGGTTTCACAGGCTCGTGCGTACATAAGCATGCCGATTTGCATGTAATTATTAGTAGGCGTTCCGACTTCTACGATCGCGATATCAATCGCATCTTTACGCCCGTTGAAGCGGCATTATAGCCATCACGATCTGGCAGTCGCCCAGGTGTATTACATCGCGAAGCTTCGAATCGCCGAAAGACACTGTCATCGTGATAACTGTCGAGGAAATAACTTTTGGCCTATGAAACTTGTCTTGGGGCAAGTTTCGCGAAACGGGATTGCTCGTGAGAAGATTTCAAGTGCCAAAACATTATGAGATAAAATCATTTTATCGAAATATGCATGTTGGAAGAGTATTTTTCAGTTCATCTTAACATCACAGTAAACCTGGAGATATCAAACCGCACTGAAAAAATGGTTAGTTGGGCCAACTACATGGTTTGTAAGATATTGTACTGCTGTTTTATTAGTTGGGAACAACCATTTTATTAGTTGCTGGTATAAATTGAACGGTCAGTTCAACTAATGAAATTGTTGTGACAACTAATAAAATAGCAGTACTATATCTTATAAACTAAATAGTGGACCCAGCTAAACATTTTTTTCAGTGCTTTGCATATCACTCTGATTATCAACTTCAGATCAAAATGATCCACTTTTGCGGATCCAAAATTGATTTTTACGCAACTTCATTCACATCTAACGCGTGGCAGTTGTTATCCTTTTTATTGAAAGTCGTAGGTTAGTCATGACAACATAATATTTATAAAATGAGAAATGTTTTAGAAAATTTTGAATTTCAGGCTGGGGTAAAAATTCCAATTGTCTAAATCTCTATGAATCTAGACCAAGGCTCACTACTATAAGCAGGTGTTGACCGCCACGACAAGTATTTGACTGCCAGCAAGTTTTTCTGTCATTTTTTTCTCCGGTTTCCAGGAATCCTGGGAAGGGTTACGGTCGTTATGGCTCATTGTTCACACCGAAGTGTTTGAATATTTTGTACTCAATTTCACAATACGTTTCATTTTTTTATTTCAAACTTCAATTTACCGGGAAGAATTAGGGACCAGTCGAAGGATAAGTTCGACGAAAATTTATTGAGGCCTATTTGACCTAGTCTTGTGACTGCCACTGACAGTCAAGGCAGTCAATCCCTTTTCTTCGTAAAAGTGATTCTTTAAATTGACCTAGTTCCGACTCCGACTTCTGGCGGATTTACAACATCCTAGGACCAAACAAAACAGATTAATTAATAATTAACTAAGCAGTTGCATTTCGAATTTAAAAAAATTAAATTTCTACCAAAAGGGTTGAATTTTCAAATCAAAAAGACGAATTTCCATAAAAAAGTTGAATTTTCAATAATATAAATAAATTTTCAACCAAATAATCAAATTTTTAAGCAAAACAGACAAATTCCCAACTAAAAGTATAATAGTACACTTTTCAACAAAGAAGAATTAACTTCTAACCAAAAATAGTTGGATTTGTAACCACGGAGATGAAATTTCTGCCAAAAAGAGATGAATTTTCAACTAAAATGATGGAACTCCAAGTGGAATAGTTACATTTTCAGTTAATAAAAATTAATTTTCTCCCAAAAAAGGCGAATTTTCAACAAAATACATGAATTTTCAATCGAATAGTTGATTTTTCAACTAAAAAAGATAATTTTTCAACCAAAAACAGAATAGGTAAATTTTCATTTTAAAAATGGAATAGTGAAGTTTTCAGTTAAGCAAATTAATATTTAACAAACAAACATTTTCAACAAAAGTTTCAAATTATCAAACAAAAAGGTGAATTTACCACTGAAATTATGAATCTTCTTCCAAAAAAATGAAGTTTTAGCAAAAGAGTTCAACTTTTAATCAAGTATAGTTGAATTTTCAACCAAAAAGTAGAATTTTCAACCAAGAAGATTCATTTTCTATCAAAAAAGATGAGTTCTCAACAAAAAATTTAATAGTTGATATTTCAATCAAAAAAGATTTTAATTTTAATTAAAAAACAGTTGAATTAAACCAAAAAGACGAATTTTCAACCAAATAATTGAATTTTTAAGTAAAAAAGATGAATTTTTAAAGAAAGTGTCTACACGTACCGAAAAAATCAAGCTATACGAACCAAAATTTCCGTACAAATAACCCCTTTTTCCAGTTCTCTCTATTCGTACCGAAAAAAATGTGGTTACTTGTACCGAAATTTCGGTACACGTAGACGCGGCCATTTTTAAACATATTTTTAACAAAATAGTTTAATTTCCAACCAATGAGATGAATTTTAAAGCTGAAATTATGAATCTTCAACAACAAAAAAGAGTTTTTCACAAAGGAGTTCAACTTTAACTCTTTAAAACATAAACCAAAAACACGAATTTTTCAAAGAAGTGTTGAACTTTCAACCAAGAAAGATTCTTCAGTCAAGAGAGACAAAAATATCAACCAATTTTTTGAATTTTCAATCCAAAAAGGCGATTTTTTTACACAACAGTTGAATTTTCAAACCGCAAATATAAATTGTCAAATCAAATATGAAAGATAAAGGACCCCGCACCAAATGTACAGAAAAAAGCCTTATGATAAAAAATTATAAAAAAAATTTTTTCCTGTATTTTCGAACCTGCAAACTAAAAATTCGAAAGAAAAATGTCAGAAAGATGGACAGTTTTTAGACAAACACTTGTCCAAAGTTTCGATTTTTACATGTATTTTAATGGAAAAATGCTTATTTTAGCAAAATGTTTTTTTTCCTCAAAAACGCTATGATAGATTTGACTAAAACTTTTATATTTTGACGATCAGGCGTACCGAATCAAAAGATTCATACCCACGAACTAGAAATATTAACGATTCTTTGGGTATACAGCATGTTTTTGGGGGTGTTTTTGTACCCTAAACATCCAAGTAACATATGTAAATAATCATTTCTTAGTAACTAAAATAAATAGAGATTTTTATTCATCTTCTACGGCATGAAACGACTTTTCAATAAGTGGAGTAAGCGTACCTAGCAAGAATATGTTTTGACTTAATTTTAGGGGATGTTTTACCATCCCTTAAACAATGAGTCTTAAGTTCCTAACGCATTAATCAATAACGAAAAATAATTTTATTTTTAAATGCATGAAAGCTGATATTTTATGACATAAAATAGTCGCGTACAACCCTAAAAACTTCCTGAAGCACTTTCAACCCCTTATCAGATATAAAACCCACCCAAACTACCCCTAAATATTTTTAAAATTCAACAAAACCAACCTAATTCAAAAATCCGCCCAATTTTTGCTGATAATAATTTCAATTGATGCAAAAGGGGCACACATAAAGTCCCAACCCTTCAGCAGATGTAGAACTCACCCCAGCCACCCCCGAATATTTTAAAAGTTCAATAAAATCACCCTAATTCAAAAATACGCCAGGTTTTTCTAATAATGTTTTCAGTTGATGCCAAATGGACAAAAAAGTGTCTCAATCCCTCAGCACATATAGAACTCACCCCAGCAACCCCTAAATATTTTTAAAATTCAATACAATCACCCTAATTTAAACCCATAAAGACAAATTTTCAACAAGAAAGTTAAATTTTTAACAAAATTATTAAATTTTCTACCAAATAATACAATTTTTAATCAAAAGAGATGAATTCTCAACCAAAAATGTAACAGAAGGCATTTCGACCAAAAAGAATTAACTTTCAACCAAAAATAGTTGGATTTTTAACCAAAGATACACAAATAATATGCTGAATCTTTAACTGGAATACTTAAATTTTCAGTTAAAAAAAGAATTTTCCACCAAAAAAAGCGAATTCTCGACGCTGCAAATTAATTGCTTCTAAAGTGTTTCTGCATATTTATTTCGACTTTCACTTCTGGAAGATTTACAGCTTTATAGGATCCAAATGGAATGTTTAAGAAAATTATGACTTTCAGGGTAGGAGATAAACTCCAATTTTTCTGTATTGGGCTATACGAGTATAAATCTATATGGCTCTGTAAATTATTTTTTAACCTTTGAAAAGTGTTTCTTTAGGATAACGTTGTTTAAGTACCGTAAAATGGGGTAAAGTCGCCCATGCAGGGTAAAGTTGCTCACCCCGACATTTATATTTTACAATTCAATATCAAATTTCCTAGGGGAAAAAGTAAAAGATTATCGATTGTTTTAATTAGAAGAGCTGTCAAACTTTATTTTGAAATTTATTTGGTGGGAATTGATTCGTGAGCGGCTTTACTCTACATGAGCGACTTTACTCAGTTTTACGGTATTCGTCGAAGCTTAATGATTTTTCGTTAAAAAAAATGAAGAAAATTTCTTCGAAAGCTCAGTTTTCAAATTTCAATGTGCGTTTAAATCCTAAATCCGTATGAAAACCTTGAATATCATTTCGATCAAATTTAAAATTCTAAACAATTCCAAATATTTCAAATATTCCACAAACTGATTTACTGATTAAAATCCTTGAGGATTTTCATTGCTCGATCAGAAAGACGTCATAGATCTATTTATATATGTTTCGCATTAAACTTTGCGAGAGGAAAACTACATTCTTGTGAAATGAAATGCAAACTGTAGATATGAGAATGAGCTACTAATATTAACATATGAATCGAAAAAGCGGTAGAGCTGAAAGGAAGCAACTCCATGTTTTGATAAATACAAAAGAAATCAAACTTGTTTTATGTCAATTACTCCTATTTTTTAAACATATACTGAAGTATTATGTAGTGAAGTGCAGTTTCAATAATTAAATATGTGTTTAAATTGAAAAGCACCTGCGATTTATGTCGCGAGTATGACAGGCCGTTGACACGAACTCAATACTTGTATAGGATAATAATTATTGCTTAATGTCTAATATGGAAGCCTACATGTGCAATAAAAGTGTATATTGGAGAATCGCCCGATCCGTCGTATTTGCTTACGAGACCCGTAATTACTTTCGCATAAAGCTGACAATTTTATGTCATTACTCTGCACTTTAAATTACTATACTACAGACAATAATTACAAACATTCTGATTCTTTTAACAGGGCATATCGTAACTAAGATTGTGGTAATATAGCAATGAAAACATATATTTTATGTTAGAATGTGTATATTAGTGTGAGTCGAAAAAACAAAATGTTGGAGATCAGAAATGGAGCTATGTGGAAAAGTAGCGTATGAGGACCCTGGCAAAGTATAATTAATTTGGATTCGATCAATATATTTTCGTGGATGTCAATTTTTGTTTACGTTTTCGGAGGCCCTAAACGACTTCCTAAATTTTTAAAGATTTTTATTTGCAGTCCCATCAGAGATTATTAATATTTAGTAGACCCCTGTTTTCAAAAAATGATTTTAAAACTTGAAGAAAAAGAATTTTTTCTGGTATCTAGAACATTTCTATTGGTAAAAATACGCTAAAAAATTGTATTAGTCTAGGAAATCATAATTGTAAATTTATTGAATTTGTTAGAAACTGAGTTTTTGATCTTTTTAAATTATTGTTTTTCAACTGACTTTGAACATTATTTTTAACATTTAAGGGTATTTTAGTGATAAAAATGCTCTAGAAAAAATTAATAAGTGTATGGAATCAAAAACAAAGAGGCAGCATGTTTTCCAAGAAGTCATTTCCGTGTTTCTTTTTTAATTATCTTTTTCCAGATAACTTAAAAAAATTATTTTATTATTCGAGGAAGTTGTACCGATAAAAATACACTAGAAAAAAATCGAAAGTCTTACTAGTGTTACAGTGTATTTTTGTCGTTAAAATGCACTCGAATGACAAAATAATTTTTTAAGTCATCTGGAAAAAAATGATTAAAAAAATTTGCCTATTTATTTTTGATATGTACTTATCATTTTTTTGACCATTTTTATCACTAAAACACCCTCAAATGTTAAAAGGAATATTTAAAGTCAGTTGAAAAAAAAAATAATTAAGAAAAGTAAAAACTCAGTTTAAAAAAAATCAATATATTTACGCTTATGATTTACTGGACTAACACAATTTTTTCTAGCGTATTTCCACCAGTGGAAACGTTCTATATACTTAAAAAAATTATCCCTACATTTCTGTAGGTTTTAAAATTATTTGTTTGAAAACAGGGTTCTACTAAACACTAGCAATCTCTGGTGGGACTGCAAATGAAAATCTGCACAAATTAAGGGGAGGGGGGGGGGGGTCGTTCAAGGCCTCCGGAAATGTAAAAAAAAAATTTTATTCACGAAAATATCAAAATTAGAATTTTTTCAAACATATTTTGTGAACACGCAAGATCAAGGCGTTTGTCGATTTAATTCAAATTAACTATACTTTTTCAGGGTTCTAATGCGTTACTTTTCCACATAGTTCTTTTTCCGATATCCAAAATTTTGTTTTTTCGAACCACCCTAGTGTATATATTATCATATGTACACAGTTAATAACAGTTGATTGATTTGACCCCAAAATTGGATCAAAATGATATTCAACGCTTTTATACAGATTTTGGATTTTTTATTTCATCAGCGAATTGCGCATTATAATCGTCATGAGCGACTACATGCACAGTTAAATTTGCAAACTGAGCATCGAAGAAAATTTCTTATATTTTGTTTAACGGAAAATCATAAAGTTTCGCTGAAAAATTAAACTACGTAAAGCTTAAGAAACACTTTTTTGAGATAAAAAAATAATTTCCAGAGCCATAGAGATTTATAGCCAGATACAGAAAAATTTGAATTTTTCTCCCATCCTGAAATTTAAAATTTTCTTGTTGGCAATTAATTATTTTTATTTGAAAAGTCTGCTATTATATTATTGGGTACGAATTCATCTTGCCTGGTTAAAAATTTTATTATTCGATGGAAAATTAAATCATTTTGTTTTCGAAAATTCAAAAGTTCAAAAGTTAAACTACTTTCTTAAGAACTCATTTTTTTTTTGGTTAAAGATTCATAATTTTAATTGAAAATTCATTTCTTTGGTTGAAAATTGAACTACTTTGATGAAAATGTGTTTTTTTTTTGTTAAAAATTAATTTTAACTGCAAATTTGACTATTTGGTTGAATATTCAACTGTTTGGTCTAAAATTAAGTTTTTTGTTGAAATTTCAACTGTTTTGCAGAAAATTCGATTTTTTGGATTTAAAATTAAACTTTTTTTCATAAAATTCGTTTTTTTATTGATAATTAATTTTTTTAAAGAAAATCATACTATTCCATTCATGACTAAAAATTGATTTTTTTTAGTTTAAAAATTCAGTTATTTATTTGACAATGTATGTAATTTGTTGAAAATTCTTCTTTTTTGGTGGAAAATTTATCTTCTCTGTTGAAAATTCAACTATTTGGTTGAAAATTAACTTTTTTGTTGAAAATTCATATTTTTGGGTTGAAAATTCAACTGTTTTGTAGAAATGTCATCTTTTTGGGTTGAAAATTCAACAGTTTGGTACAAATTTAATCTTGTTTGGATAAAAATGCAACTGCTTGGTTGAAAGTTGAACTACTTTGTTAATTCATAAAAAACAGTGTGATTTCAACAATCTCTCTCTCTCTTTTAAATCGTCTTACGTTATTTTCAGATGATCTCTAAATAAATTCATGAAAAAAATTTATTCGGCAAAAATGACGTAAGATAGATAAATAATAGGTTGAGAGTTATTCAATTTGACACTCTTTTATTTGGAATTCTTGAAATTTGTAACTTCTGAAATACTTTTAATTGAGCATAAAGCAAAAAATAAAAAATGTTATAATATTGTCATACTTTTTAGAAAGATGTAGTGCAGAATAACTTAAACTATAAAAACTTCATGAGGAATTTGCTCTCGTTTCTTGTAATTTCGTCGACCCAGTATCTTTAGATGTTGATTTATGAAGTCCTTATCTCCGGTCTCTCTAGCTCTTGTATCGACAGAAATTACTGTACTTATAGGAAATGTACCTGTCATCGGCAACGTTCGTTCACAGAAATAAAGACATAAAAGTCAAAGCCTTCATGTGCTACAAAATAGTCACCTGTTTTTATATAGATTATGTAAAGGTACATCATGGAAGGAAGATAAGGAAACAAAAAGAAACTACCAAGATCACATGGCATCATGTTTCACAGATCAGTTGTTCTCATTTTTGATCACTTAATATTGGCAACATGCAGAGAACTATTTTAGAAGATGCTGTATCTTATATGCTTCTTATATTATAAAATTCGAGTCAAGAAACTCATGAAACTGATTTAGTACCAGTAAATCATAGTTATGTGACCTTTATGAGACTGTGCATCATTTGTCAGCTACAACGAGTATAGTTTAAGCTCTCTGAGATCGAATAATCTTCTGAAGAGTTTCTTCCTTTCTTTCTTTTTTTCATTTTTGGACAAAATAAATTGACACAAATATTTGTACTTATTATTCGAAACTGTCTTCTCAAATAGCATTAACTTTCAATAACTCATTCAATTAATTCAAGACGATAAGACAAACAACAAATTTATCAATATATCATTCTGATGATCAACTTCACATCAAAATGACCCACTTTTGCGGGTCTAAACTTAATTTATACACAACAATCATTCATATCTGTAAGTGTCCGAAATATTTCTGAAACAAGAAATGTTTTAAAAAACGTTGAATTCTCTACAATCAGTTGAATTTTCAAACAAATAGTTGAATTCTCAATGAAAAATGGAATAGTTAAATTTTTAGTTGAAAAATTAATTCTCAACTAAAAAGCCTATTTTTTAATAGAATAGTTAAATTCTCAACTGCAAAAAGATTAATTTTCAACTAAAATGATGAATGATAAATCAAACAAATTGAAATTTTAACAAAAGGACTTCAACTTTCAACCAAGAAGTTGAATTTTCATCAGAAAAAGATAAATTCACAACGAAAACTGTAACAAACATTTTACCAATATTAACCTGGTCAAAAATATACTTTCCAACTAAAAATAATTAACTTTCAACCAAAAGAGATGAATTTTCAATCAACAGTTGAATTCGCAACCAAAAAATATTTTTCAGTTAAAAGAGAAAAAATTAATATAAATTGTTGAATTTTCAAACTAAAAAGGCGAATTTTCTACAAAACAGTTGAATTGTAATCCAAAAAGAATTACATTTTTAAAAAATTGTTGAATTTTATTTTAAATAAAAAACAGTTGAGTACAAAGAAAAGGACAAATTTTTAACAAAATACTTGAATCATCAACTAAAACAGATTAATTTTCAGTCATACAGTTGCATTTTCAATACAAAAAATGGATTATATACCAAAACAGATGAATTTTTAACAAAATATATAAATCTAAAAAAAAAACAGTTACATTTTTAACCAACAGGAATAATCATCCAATGGTTAAATTTTAGGTTGAAAAAATAATGTTCAATCTAAGAAATTAATTTTCAACAAAGTAGTTCAACTTTCGACCAAATAGTTGAATTTTCGACGAAAATATTGAATTTTCGAGCCATCAATACGAATTTTCTACAAAACAGTTGAATTTTCAAGCCAAAAACGTAAATTATCAAGAAAAAAGGTTATTTTTAGCCGAAACAGAATAGTTTTTATTCAGGCAATTGAATTTTTCACCAAAAATGTAAAATTTGTCCAAAAAGAAATAAATTCTTAAGCTTAAACTTGAATTTTGAACAAAATAGTTGAACATTCAACCAAAAAGGACGAGTTTTTAACAAAATGTGGAATTTTCGACAAAATAATCATTTCCTGAGCCAAACAATTAAATTTTTAAACAAAAAAGATGAATTCTTAACCAAAATTTAACAGCTGACTTTTGAATCGAAAAGAATGAACTTTCAAACAAAAATAGTTGAATTTTCTTCTTCGGTTCTACTAATTGAGATCGCATTTAAGTGGAAGAAACGATAAAAGAGGGAAAGTCTGTGAAGCATGCGATTAATAAATTTAAATTTTTATCATTTATACACTAAAGTATAATAGTTTAAGTAAAAATTGCAGTTAATTTGTAATACTTTAAAAACATTAGATCTGAAATGTGGAAATTTTGCTTAAAAAATAAAATTAATTTTCCACTGCACACTTTTTGATTCGGACTGCATAAAGTGTACCGGACTGCAAAACATTTTAGGCCCTTAAGAAATAATACGATTATATATATTTTTATATATATTTATATATTATGTATATTCTTCCCCTGAGTTTATAAAAACTTAGTAAAAATGGGGGGGGGGGAGGCAGAGCAAATCTCATGGTACCTTACATGGGAAGGGGAAAGGCGAAAATTTCACAAAAACACCATACGTAATTCGTGGATGACTCCTTATTTTGATTCGCAGACTTAAAAATATTTTACGTAAGAAATGTTTTTGACCACGTACCCCCCCCCCCCTCCACCCACCTCAATGTTAAACAGCAGAAAAATCATTGACCTACCCCCCACCCAAAAGACTTTACGTAATTTATGCACGGCCCCTTAGTTCTGATTTATACGATATATGGAGAGAAATAAGTCCATCCTGAATTTGAATTTACAATTGAATTTGTTTCACACCTGTAGTAGAAAATTTACTTTATAGCTTGTAATGTCCCATGACTAGTCTGTAGGCGATAAGAGATTACACCGTACTGCAAATTGCGAGATACAGAAAGGGAGAGGATAAGAGAGAAAGGGATTAAAAGAGTAGGAGTGAGAAAACGAGGATAACGATCGGTAAGTCATTCTCGTCGGTAGTTCGCTGGAACGAATTAATTAATATTAACCAACACCCAATAATCATAATCTCTAGAATAGATCGTCTTTGTCTCATAGATGTAGAATTTGTGCCTATACATGAAGATTTATAGAGCCAAGTCTGTTATTCATTATATACAGTAGTCTCTCACTAAGTGCCTTTTTCGCCAAGTGTCTCCCCCCTCCAGTACCTCCAATTTCAGTATGCGCCTTAAGCGAGGTATTAGATGCGCGTGCGCGAGACGATATTAGGGGCGTGGCTTAACCATACGGGCACTTAGTGAGGACCACGGTCCCGAGCTCCGGGCGCTTTGTGAAAGTCTACTGTATTTATTTTACTGAAAATTTTCTAGATTGAGAAAACCCGTATAGATATTTAATTATTGTCTCACTCAATGTAATCGACATAGAGGTGTAATTGAAAAAGTAGTTCTGTATAATCAACTTGATTCGTGTAGTTTGAACAAGTCGAGAGTTGTCAATGTCAAGTTCTTGAAGCTTTTCTGAGAGTTCCGTTTCTCTCGTTAATATTGAATTATACTGATCCAGAACGTTTTCTTCATATTCTTAGACAAGACCTGAAGTTTTCTTCTAATTCACGGAACTTTAATCCAGGATAAACAATAAAGTTAGAGGTTAACATTTCTGAAATTAAATAATCGTGACATCAATTTTTTTTGATGATGTTAAATTAAACTGACTTTTTCACATTATAAAATATTAACTGTAATTTTTTATTTTATTATTTATTATCATAATTATTTTATTTATTTAGTTTATCATTGTACAAACGTATAAATTATGCAAATTAGAAAAAAGAAGGCAGAATCTTAAGATGCATTTTCGAATTCTTGTTTCTTTTGGCTTAAAAATGAAAAACGTAAAGGAGAAATAAATAATATTTCAAGGTTTCTCATCGCGAATTTGTCTGTTTTCACAGAAAAATCAATTTTTTTGAAAACGGCACATAACGCAAAGTTATACAGAATATAAAAGATGCAACTTATTAAAATGAATATTTTTGATTGATAATGTTTTTTTACTTATGCATACTCAAGGTGATGTGCGAAGAAAATTGTTAGAAAGAAATGTTAATCATCTGTTCCGCTCACTGAGAGGTCCTTAATATACATTTAAATTATTTTTGTAATCTTAAAAATACATTTCATAATATGTTTGTATGAATTGTTTTTTGGAACCTAAAAATAATTTTAAATAATAATTTAAATATGTATTAAGGACATCCCAGTAAGTGGAATAGATGATTAATATTTATTTATAAAAATTTTCCTTGCATATATGCTTAAACATGCATAATTAAATTATAAATGATCAACAAAATATACTCATTTTAATGAGCCGCATCTTTTACAGGGTAAAAGAAAAACTTCATTTTCAAAAGTCGTTGACTTTTCCCTGAAAAAAATATATAAAAAAAAATAAAATAAACTTTCTTAATTTTTCCTGACTATTAATATTCAAACACCAGCATTTTAGTCTTGTAACATTTTAAACATGAAGTCTTTTATAAAAAAAATAAAACAATTTCAGGTTGAAGTGTTAAATTTAAAAATGGATTTTTTTGATGTATTTCAAAAGAAAAAAAAGAACGAACTTTAGTCAAAAACAGTTGCATTTTCAAAAAAATAATTGCAGTTTTTAGAAGACAGTTAAATTTCAACAACAAAAAAAAGATGCATTTTAATTCAAAACAACGAATTTTCTGTCAAATAGACGAATGTTCAAAAAAAAGTTGAATTTTCGACAAAAAAATATGACTCTTAAAGAAAATACTTGAATTTTTAACAAAATAATTACATTTTTTACAAAATTATTGCAATTTTCACAGAATATTCAAATTGTCGAATTTTCAAGCAAAAAAAGATTAAACTCCAACCAAAAGCAGATGCATATTCAACAAAAGAGTTAAGATGAATTTTCAACAAAAAAGTTAATTTTCAATCGTGAAAGATGAATTTTCAACCAAAAGTTGCATTTGTAACGAAATTGATGAACATTTAACCAAAAATTAAAATGTTTAGAAGACAGTTGATTACTTTGAATAAAAAAGATGAATTTTTAATCCAAAAGAATCAATTTTCTGTCCAAATAGACGAATATTCAACAAAACAGTTGAATTTTTGATTAAAAAATGAGTTTTTTAAAACAAAATACTTGCATTTTTAACAAAATACTACAATTTTTAACAAAATACTTAAAGTTTCTACCTACAAAGATTAAATTTCAGTCAAATGGTCGAATTAAAAAAAAAAAGATTAAACTTCAACCAAAAGATAGACAGTTCAATTTTCAACCCGGATAGTTTAATTTTCAACAAAAATATGGATTCTCAACGAAAAATGTAATAATTGATATTTTAACCACAAACAAAATTTTAACGAAAGAGTAGAATTTTCAACACAATAGTTGCATCTCTAACCAAATAGTTGAATTTTCGACCTAAGAATATGAAGTATCAACATAAAATGTAATTTTCAACAATTAAAGATTTTTAAGTCAAGAAAGAAAAAAATGCATAAAAATTGTTGAACTTTCAAGCCAAAAGATGAATATTCTGTAAAACAGTTTAATTTTCAAGCAAAAATTAGGAACTTTCAACCATAAATATTAGTTATATCCAAAAAAGACGAATTTTCAACTAAAAATGATAAATTTGCAACTAAAATAACGAATTTTCAACTGAAATAGTTCAATTTTTAATTGAAAATATTAACTTTCAACAAAAAAGAAATTGAATTTTCATCTAAAATGATACGCGTTCGACAAAAAAATGATTTTTCAACAAAGTTAATATCTTTAATCAAGTAGTTCAATTTTCTGCAGAGAAAGACGAGTTCTCAACAAAATAAGTGAATCCTCAACAAAAAAAAACATTAATTTTCAACCAAATAATTGCACTTTTATCCCAAAATATGAAATATTTACTAAAATAGATGAATTTTCAAACCAAAAAGACGAATCTAAAAAGAATTAGTTAAAATTTCAACCAAGAAAGATTTTAGTTGAATCTTAAACATAAAAACATGCATTTTCAATAAAAAGTTTATTTTCTACCAAAATAGTGGAAATTCACCTCAAAAAGACGAATTTTCAATAAAACAGTTGAATTTCCAACCAAAAAGGCCATTTACATTCAAAGACTAGAATCTTAACCTTGTAATATTTTTAATATAGAATCTTTTATAAGCGGAATAAAACAATTTCAAATAAAGATGTACACATTTCGAATGTATTATCCTTGACAGTTATTTATAGTGCCTTTATAGAAATTCCCTGACTGTTGGTAGATTTTTTCAAAACCCCTGACTTTTCCTGATCATTAAATTTCCCTGATCCATCCCTGATTACCAAGTTTTCCCTGACCTACGGCCACCCTGTTTTATATTCTGCACAATTTTTCGTTATGATCTGCGGTTTTCACTCGGGTTTTCGAGAAAAGTTGATTTTTTTTTGTGAAAATAGAGAAATTCACGATTAACCACCTCAAAATATTATCCAATTCATTTCTCTTTTTACGTTGTCCATTTTAACCCAAAAGGAATAAAGAAATCGAAATCAAGAAAAATCACTAGGTGTGTGTAATTAGCTAGATATATATATATATAGTACCTACATTTTTGCTTTCTGTTTTAAGTGGAAGAATTTTCTTAAACAAGAAATTTGCTACTTAACTCTTTTCAGTTTAGAACTACACACTTTAAAATCAGAACTGCACAAAGTATGTCAAGTAGGGCGACCATAAAAAAAAACACTTTTGGTTTTCTTATAAGCGAAAGGCATTGTAGAAGGCAGATTTATTTGAAAAGATTTGAAAACAATATTTAGAGGTTACCCATCGTCCTTTAAGTTTGTATGGAAATAATATGCGCAAAACCAACTTTTTTTAAATTTAAGATTTTACTGTTTCATTATATATCAAGGCGGAGCTGGGCGGAGTACTCATCAGCTCGGCCATAGTCATCCAGAAGGGGTCTTGAAAGCACAAAGCTGATCAGTCCCTTTCGGGACGCTAATCCTATTACACAGTTACATCCATGAAAAGAGCTGTGGTTGTACTTTTACGATCTACCTTTTACTTACAGAAATTGTAAACTTTTGCAATAACAAAATCCAAAGACGATGGGCCGCCTCTAAATATTTTTTAAAAATCTATTCAAGAAAATATGCATTCCACAATCCCATGAACTACTGTTATTTGCCTTTCGCTCCTCATAAAACCAAAACTGTTTTTTTATAGTTACCCTAGTGTCGAGCTTAATTTTAGGCCCTGAGTATATGGTTCATATTTAAAAAAAGTCATTTTCTTTTGATCTGCAATCATCAGCAGAATGTCTGAGCACGTACACCGGTACTTGTCGGCAGGTTTAAATGTACTTGCAGAGTCGTGTTGTTCGGAATGAAAAAGCGAAGGAAAATTAGCAATCCCTCGCCGAACTCTGTCTCTGTCGAGTCATCTGTAGAATCCTAACGTGTTAGCTCGAGATACTACTGACTGAAAGTATCCGATTTAAAAGTCAATGGAGGGTTCGATGGTGAAACCAGTTCTCGCGCCAGTAAGAAAAGAAACTGAACAAGTCGCCCCGTCTGCACGTTGTTGGTACTTTTGTGAATGAAACGACTGTCATTGTGCAATTGAATGCCGCGGGCATCGACATCAGTATAGTGTACCCCCTTTCGCGCAAAAAATTACATAAATCTCTACAGAAATTCGAGCGGATCCGTTAAGGGAAGATTCTTTGACAAATTAAATTTCTTTTACTATACATTTACATTAATTTTTTTTTTCATTATTATTATTATTATTTATTTTAGGCTGGCCCATTTAAGTCCCGTAGCACTGTCGTATAACCTATTGTACAATGCCTTTATTTAGGGTTACCACACGTCATAGTTTTCCGGAACATGTCCTCTTTTAGCCTTATCTGTCCTGGTGTCTTGTTTTTTTCTTTGAAACACGCAAAATGTCCTGGTTTTAACGAAACCAATGTTTTTGGCTGCAAATATTTTGTTTTCTACAATCGCAGTGTATGTCTCGAATAAGTATTGTTGATGAACTATTATCCATTATACCATTAAGCCATTTCGCTTATTGATTAATTATTTGTAACACTTAACACCATTTCCCATATATGTGTAAATTATTAGAGGAAGAAAGTAAACTTGGTGACCTTTTTTTTAGGGTTCACGTGAAAAATATTTGAGTGTTCTGGTTTTTAGCCCAACCTATCTGGTAACCCTACTTTGTTATGCCTTTACTGCTAAAGTATCATATAAGTCCTTCAGCATGAATATATATATAGTTAAAAGTTTTTCATAAGGACAACCGCAGGATTTCGACGGGAGCGGGTGCTAATCTGAAAAATTGCACCCGCTCCCAGCGAAATCGCGGTAAAATTTCAGCTGTAACCACGTCTCACGACCATGAGATAGGTGGTTACAGTCTGCGACGAACTCAATACGATGATCCGGCAAAAGTCTCGTGCACCTTGAGGACACGGAGCGACGCAAGGACGACCGTTTTCTGCATTTTCCCCGCAAGTGTCTCAGCATTTTCTTGACACGCAGGGTTGCCTTTCAGGCTATTAACCAGTAAAACCTTGGCACCTCCAAGAGCGCCGATGATCAAGACGATCAGCTTAACAGAATATTCCGGGTATAACCGTCGCAACTCCCTTATGAGGTCTTTATACCTCTCTTTCTTTTCTTTCTCCTTGGCTGTGACGTTTTTGTCAGCTGGTGCTGAAAATTCGATAACGAACATGGTTCGTTTCTCAAAGTCAAGGAGAACTATGTCAGGCATCGAGTATGCAACAGAAACAATTGTCGAGAATATGAAGTTCCAGTATATGCGGCACTTCTCATTTTCGACAATTGACTTTATTTCTCTAGGATATATATATATATATATATACAGCCGGACAACTCCACTTCACTCGGTACAGACATGTGAAAATTTTACTTTACCAAGGTGGGCTTAGAATCACTGTATGAATTTATTCATAACCAGTGATAACCCGCGGCTGCATCCGACTTTATTAGAACTACTCGCATTTGCCTGGAAGTCTGGCCACGGGAGAGGAAAAATGCAGAAAACTATCTACCGAGTTTAGCCGGTTTTATATATAAATATTATATATGGATATTCTTATATCTCGAGTTTTAATATCTTGCTATTGAATTTAAATATCGAGGTATTACACCTTAGTACACATCTAGACCGTTGTCCTATAGTTAAAAACTCAGATTTTGAGTCTTAATATCAATTTTTCTCTGTGTTTATACAGATTTCACATTTCTTATTTGATCAGAAAATTGCGCATCAGAATTATCAGATTCTCAAGATTAATCGCTTGTCATGTATTGTCATCAGTAGCAACTGTCGATTGTCAGTTATTATGCAACATTCAAGTCATGACACGCACATTTTTAATCCTAACCATTTAAAGAAATTCCCTACATTTTTAAACCTTCGTTTTTTTATTGAAAATTAATCTGAAAAGTTAAAAAGTCTACAATTATATTTTTGGTTTAGAATTAATCTTTTTCGGTTAAAAATGTTATTGTTTTTAATTTAAAATCCAACTATTGGCTTAAAAATTCAACTTTTTTGTTGAAAATTCGACTTTTTGGTTTGAAAATTCATCTCCTTTGGTAGAAACGTCCTCTTTTTTGATTCAAAATGTAATTCTAGTTGGAAATGACTCTGTTTTGGTTGATAAGCCTGCTATTATATTTTTATTTTAAAATTTTATTATTTGGGTGTTCATCATATTTGCGTGTTGTAAGCTCGACTATTTTGTAGAGAATTCACATTTTTATCTTGAAAATTTAACAATTCGGTTCAATTTTTTTTCTCTTGACTGAAAAATCTTTCTTGGTTGAAACTTCAACTCTTTTGTTACATTTTTTTGTTTAAATCTGTTCACATAGTCTCTTACATGATGCTGTTATCAGATAGACTCATATTGAACGGTGGCGTCGAACTATTTTGCTGAAAGTTAATTTTTTAAACTGACAATTTAACTATTTGATTCTTGGTTAAAAATTTAACTTTTTTAGTTGAAATTTCTACTATTTGGTTGAAAATTCACGTATTTTGTTGAAAAGTAGTCTTTTTTGGTTGAAAATTAATTTTTTACCTAAAAATTTCACTTACCCATTTTTGGTTGAACGTAATCTTTTTTACATGAAACATCAATTATTTGGTTGAAAACTGGTCTTTTTTCATTCAACATTTTCTAAAACATTCCTTGTTTTACAAATATTCTGTCGTTCATGACTAACCTACGACTATCGATATAAAGTCTAATAAAGGCCGTTTGTCATATCATTGGAGTTATGTAAAAAGTAAATTTGGATCCGCAAAAGTACATATTTTTGATCTGAAGTTTACTGTGGGATTAAAGAATGCAAAATAAAAAGAGGTGGATGTTAAAGAAAAATTGATTTGGAAACATGATAAAAGTGGGAGATGTTCTATCGGTTCAAGACATGGAATTAAAATACAATTCATTGAAGGAGGAAGAGATCTCTGGACATGGACAGATTGAATAAATTGAAAAAAGGAAAGTTACAAATAAGAAATCGAATGCAGTATTCAGCTCGTGCGCGAGTCTCAAGCGTGTATAATTCTTTGATGAAGTAGCGATCAGGGGCGTGTTTAAGGAAGCTTCCTATCGGCAATAAATATTCGTTAAAACGTTGAGATTGCAGTGGATGTTACTCTGAGCTTGGAATCAATCTCTAGAATTATCCTAAACTTTTACGACTTTATACCGCTTGAAAATATTTCAAATTCTTCTGATATGTTGTGTGTCAAAACTAAATTTTAATCGAAAAATGGGTGAGTGTAAAATGGTCAGTGAGTGCCGCTTATGAAAAATTAGGCGAGATTCTTCCTGGATCAAGAACGTAAAATTTTTTCGAATGGATTCAATTTACTAACTTTCTTCTCGACTGGTTGTAATCGAACCGATTATAAAATAAAGTTTAAACACAGATTTCAGTACTTCTTCCTCTATAATCTCAGGTTTCTTTCTCTGTTGAAATTAATTGTTTCGTTTTCGCAGATTTATACGTTACTGCTTTGGTATTTAGTCATCAGTTTTATGCTCCTTGAACACAAGATCGTTTTGTAACTTAATGAGGGACTTTCATTTTTTATGAGAGAAGAGATACGATTCTTAAGTCAATAATGTTTCTGCCTTGTTGTCGATAATTATTGTGTGAAGATACTTTACAGTGAAAGGAAGAAAATCTGATCTTATTTGAGATTTAAAGCATCTTCTTCAAATATCTGTTTGATTCTTTTTCGATGAATAAAAAGTTTAGCCTTGTATTTTCTGATCTAAGAAACATTCTTTGACTTTCTTCAAAACGATATGAAACCTCTTGAAGGCAAACTTCTTATTTGTTGAAATGTTCTACTAGATTTTAGAATTTTTCTTATGAGAAAATTTTTTAATTTTTTACCAAAAGAGATAAACTTTCAAACCAAGAAGACGAATTTTCAAGAAAAGAGTTATTATTTCGATCGAAAAACTCTCTTCAGTTAAGAGAGAACAACAATTTCAACCAAATTGTTGAATTTCCATGCCAAAAAGATTAATTTTCTGCAACACAGTTGAATGTTCAACCAAAAAGAATGACTTTCTAATAAATCTCGAATTTTTAAACAAAGTCATTAAATTTTTAAACAAATAATAAAATTTTGAACCAAAAAAGATATATTTTAAACCAAAAATATAATAATAGACTCTTCAAACAAAAATAATTTACTCTTAACCAAAAATAGTTACATTTTTAACGAAGGAGATAAAATTTGTGCCAAAGAGATGAACTTTCAAACCAAAAAGACGAATTTTCAACAAAAGAGTTGAATTTTGAACGAAGAAAGATTTCTCATTCGAGAGAGAAAACTAATTTTCAAGCAAATACTTGAATGCTCAAACAAAACAAATTAATTTTAAATCAAAAAGTTGCATTTTGAACCAGAAAAAGAGGACATTTATACCAAAAGAGATGAATTTTTAAACCAAAAAGACGAATTTTGAAGAAAAGAGTTGAATTTTCAAACAAGGAAAATTTCTCAGTTAAGAGAAAAAACAAAATTTAACCGAATTGTAGAATTTTCAAGAGAAAGAGGCAAATTTTCTACAAAATATTTTAATTTTCAACCCGCAAATATGAATTTTCAACGAAAAAGTTAATTTTCAGTAATATAGTTCAATTTTGAACCTAAAAAACAAACAAACAGTTGAATTTTTAACCAAATAGTTTAATTTTCTACCAAAAAGAATGACTTTCTAACAAAATTCTTAAATTTTAAACAAAATAATTAAAAATTTATCCAAATAATACAATTTTGTACCAAAAAAGATGATTTGAAAAAATATAATAATGCACTTTTCAACCAAAAATACTTGTTTTTCTAACTAAATACCTGAATTTTTAAACAAAAAAGACGAATTTTCAACAAAAGAGTAGAATTTTCAACCAAGAAAGATTTCTCAGGCAAGAGAAAAAACAAAATCTAACCAAATTGTGAAATTTTCAAGAAGAAAAAGCGAATTTTCTACAAAATAGTCGAGCTTACAACACGCAAATATGATGAACACCCAAATAATAAAATTTTTAACTAAAAATATAATAGCAGGTTTATCAACCAAAACAGATTCATTTTCAACTAGAATAACATTTTGAATAAAAAAAGAGGACGTTTCTACCAAAGGAGATGAATTTTCAAACCAAAAAGTCGAATTTTCAACAAAAAAGTTGAATTTTTATGCCAATAGTTTGATTTTACATCAAACAATAACATTTTTAACCGAGAAAGATTAATTCTAAACCAAAAATATAATAGTAGACTTTTTCTCAGGCAAGAGAAAAAACAAAATTTAACCAAATTGTGAAATTTTCAAGATGAAAAAGCGAATTTTCTACAAAATAGTTGAATTTTTAACCCGCAAATATGAATTTTCAAAAAAAAAGTTAATTTCCAACCAAATAGTTGACCTAATAAGACGACAAAACAGCTGAGTTTTGAAACAAATAATAAAATTTTAAACCGTAAATAATGTTTTCCAAACCAAAAATAGAATATTACACTTTTTAACCAAAAAACATTAATTTTCAGCCAAAGAGTTGCATTTTGAACCAAAAAAGAGGACTTTTCTACCAAAAGACATGAATTTTCAAACCAGAAGACGAATTTTGAACAAAAGAGTTGATCTTTCAACCATGAAAGATTCTTCAGTCAAGAGAGAAAAAAAATGTTGAACAAATTGTTGCATTCCCAAGTAAAAAGGTGAGTTTTGTTCAAAACAATTGAATTTTCAAGCAAAAAGAATGATTATCTAACAAAATTGTTGAACCTTCAATGAAATGATTTAATTTTTGACCCAAATAAACAAATTTTTTAACAAAAACGATAAGTATTCAACAAAAGTATAATAGTAGACATTGCAACCAAAAAGAATTAACTTTCAACCAAAAATAGTTGCATTTTTAACCAAAGAGATGAATTTTTAAACAAAAAAGACGAATTTTGAACCAAGAAAGATTTTTCAGTCAACCAAATATTTGAATTTTCAACTCAAAAAGACGAATTTTTAACAAAAAAGTTTTATTTTAGTCAAACAGTTGAATTTTAAACCAAATAATAAAATTTTTAGCCAAAAAAGATGAATTCGGAACCAAAAATTTAGTAGTAGACTTTTAAACTTTTCAAGGTAATTTTCAATACAAAAAAAAAACGAATATTCGACTCTGGAAATTATTTTTTTGTTCTGAAAGTGTTGCAATAAAATCAATTATTGAAAATTGTGCTAAATTCTATCTGGGCTGACATGCTGATACAAAAAAGCTACGTGATGAAGAGTTCAGGGTTGCATTACGATGGCAATAAATCTTCTCACGCGGCACATGTGATTACTTATGCTTAATAAAAAAGTAGCTGCAAATTAGCTGTGAAAATATCAATGGTGGAAGAAATTGCGAAAAATGAGTTATGACCTTTCTTATAACACCAAAAGGAAAGACATAGATTTTTAACTTTCATGAAACCCGTAATTCATATAAGCCCTACTTGATACTGATGTGAAATTATCACTTGTTCTTGTTTTTCAACTTTTCTATATAAAAATGAAAGTATAATCAGCAATAATATCGGTAGCTATAACAATAACATTTTTGTAGACGAAGACATCGATACCTGCATAATTTTGAAATAAAGGAGTCATTTGCTTTTCGCAAATTTAATCAAGTAGTCTTGCCGCGTTGCTTCCTGTCGCTCGGCTGACCAAACTTGCCCATATCTACTTACGTGCCAAACGTATTAATAGTGTCAAATTAGAATTAGAAGCTACTCCTGCATAGAGAATTAGAAATTAATTTTGATACACATCTCGAAAAACACTTTTTGAAGGTGAAAAAATAATTAATAACCTGAAATTTAAAAGGAAATTCTAAATGTTTCAAAAGTGGGAGTTGGAACTAGATAAATCTACAGAAATACTTTTAGAAAGAAACAAGTTCCAGAGTTGAATATTCGTTTCTTTTTGGTTGAACATTAATTCTTTAAACTGAAAATTCAACTATTTCAGTTAAAGATTCACCATTTTAGTTGAAAATTTATCTGTTTGGTTGAAAAACCAACTATTTTTGGTTTTAGGCTAAATCTTTTTTGTTCAAAAGTCAATTATTATATTTCTGTTTGAGAATTCATCTTTTTTGGTTAATCATTTTATTTTTTGCTTGAAAATCTAATTATTTAGTTCAAAACTAACTTTTTTGTTGCAAATTCATATTTGTGGGTTACAAATTTAACTGTTTTATAGAAAATTTGCATTGTTGATTTAAAAATTCATATCTTTTCGTAAAAAGTTTCATCTCTATGGTTAAAAATCCAACTATTTTTGGTTGAAAGTTAATTCTTTGTAGTAGAAAAGTTTACTAATATAATTTTGGTGGACTATTTATCTTTTGGTTAAAAATTTTATTATTTGGTTAGAAATTTATTAATTTTGTTGAAAATTCGTGTTTTTAAGTTGAAAATTCAACAGCTTTGTTAAAAATTCATGTTTTTGCTTGAAGATTCATAATTTTAGCTTAAAATTCATATCTCTCATCCCTTCCGGTAGAAATTTTATTTCTTTGTTTAAAAGCCGAACCATTTGTGATATACAGTTAATTTTTTTTATAATTAATCTTTTCCGGTTAAAAATTGAATTATTTGGTTGAATATTTAATTTTTTTTTTAAAGTCAACAATTTTGTTAGAAATTCATTCTTTTTGGTTGATAATAATTTACCTTTGCTTTTAACTTAGTCTTTTTGAATTAAAAAATCAACTATTTTGGTTGAAAATTCAAAATTTGGTTGAAAATTAATTTTTTTAAATTCATATTTGCGGGATGAAAATTCAACTTTTTTTGTTAAAAATTCGCCTTTTTGGCTTGCAAATTTAACAATTTGGGTGAATTTTTTTCTCTCGCTTGACTGAAGAATATTTCCTGGTTGAAAATTCACTATTTCAATGAAAACTTGTCTCATTGTATGAATTCAACTCTTTTTGACTTAAAATTAAAATCTTTTTTAGTTTTACTATCAACTCTTACATTTTCCTTTGAGAATTCAACGTTTTTGGTTGAAAATTCGTTCTTTTCAAGTAATTTTTCACCCGAACATTTATATATGCCATTTTTGGTTGGAAATTATTATTTTTTTAGTAGAAAATTTAACTACTTGTTTGAAATTGATCTGTTTCAGTTGAAAATTCAACAATTCGTTCAAAATTAAACGTTTTCTATAAATATTTCTGTTTGTCCTAGAATAAGTTGTAAATCTTCCAGAGGTATGAGTCGGATCTAGATTTTCATACCATTAAGCCATTTCCCTTTCAGGGTAGGCGTGACACTACCCGATTCGGGTAGTGTTTCTAGGTGGATAGTTTTCTTGTAGTTATAAAATAACTACAAATTTGGGCTCACCACACCCATAATATGCCAACAGCACGCAATATTCTCGAATGGTCACCCATCCAAGTACTAACCGCGCCCAACGCTGCTTAACTTCAGTGATCTGACGAGAACTGGGTTTTTCGGCGTGGCATGGCCGTTGGCCATTTAGATAAGTCTAAAAAAATACTTTTAGAAAGAAAAATATTAATTTCCTGAGCCATAGAGATTTAGAGCCCAGTATAGGAAAATTTGAATTTTTCTAACACCCTGAAATTCCACATTTTTTTACACATTCCTTGTTTTAGAAATATTATCTCTGCCATGACTAGCCTACGACTTGCAATAACAAGTATAACTGCCACTAGACAGATATGAATGAAGTTGATAATTGGAATTATAGAAATTAACAGATACAGATGAAAGTTGCTTTCACAAAAAAGTGAAAGAAGGGGTACTCGATCGTGTTTTAAGGAGCAACTTGATGTTCTGAATCATTTAAAAATTTTCCTTATAATGCAAAATGCAGTCCTAAAAAATAATTCCAAGGAACCGTTCAATAATTACATCTAGAGAAAAGAGTACATACGACCCGTTCAGGGATTACAATTTAAACTCAAAAATAAAAACGTTTATGAAAGACAAGACTGCTGAAAAGAAAGACAGAGTGACTGCCGAGTGACATACAACTTTCTGGCGCTTTCGCGAGGTCTCTGGGGGTTCTTCCGTCAGGCTAAGGCCACTTCTATAATAGCTTATTGTTGTTTATACCATACGAAAATAAATTAGGGCTAAGGTTCTAAAAAGAGAATATTCTCAACAAAACTGATCATGAATCTTCCTTTCGAGAATTTACAATAACATTAAGTTTTAATGTTACTGTTTTAAATTTAGAAGCATCCGAAAATTTTAGAACTCTTCTATCAACTGTGGCAAAACATATATTTGAAAATACCGCCAGAAAAGTCATTATTAGTAAGTAAATTACAATTAATTCAAGTAAAAATATTGAAAATTCTAGTATTCTTTGAAATATTTTCTTCAACTTTACTTTCTTAGACGTAGATTTTCATTTTTATGTACCATGAAACAAAGTCTAAATGTCAAAATACTCGTAAAAAGACTGATTTCGTTAGACTTCGCTAAGTGACATTACTTCAAGATGAATATATTTTCATTTCGTACTTCGACCCTGCATGCACTTTATTATCGAGTGGGTGAGTCAGGAAATCGTCCCACGCATCTCTCTTAAGAAATTATATGCCTTTGAGAAAAATATACGATTTGTTTGAGAGTAACACCAGTAGTTGCTCAATCCTCAAACAAAAGATATATGATTTGGAAATCAACCAACGGAAATGAGTGTATCATGAAGTAAAATTGTCTTGCAATTTTATTGCATCAATCAAAAATACATTTATTAGCTGATGTTAATTGATCTTGACCACGTACGAAAATAATTAGAAAATGTTGGATTTTTTCTGTACACTTGTCCACCCTATTTCTAATCTTTTGAAAAAATCCATGTGTATAATTGGTTTGTCCCATTGATATATCTTCTTCTAACCGTGTTTCATGATTAGCTGATGTTAATTGATGTTGGCCGCATGTAAGAAATTAATTAGAATATTTTGGATGTTGTTGGTATAAGAAAGAACCCATTTGTATAGTTGGTTTGTTCCATTGTTACATCTTCTTCCAACCGTTTTGAATGATTAGTTGATGTAAATTGATGCTGGCCAGGTAAGAAATTAATTAGAAGATGTTGGATGTTGTTGGTACACTGGTCCACTTTATTTCCAATCCTTTGAAAGAAATCATCGATATAGTTGGTTTGTTCCATTGTTGTATCTTCTTCCTAACACGTTTTTTGATTAGCTGATGTTAATTTATGTTGGTCAGGTAAGAAATTAATTAGAAGATGTTAGATTTTGTTGGTACACTGTTCCATTTTATTTCCAATCCTTTGAAAGAAATCATCGGTATAGTTGGTTTGTTCCATTGTTATATCTTCTTCCAACCGTGTTGTAAGATTATCTGATGTTAATTAATGTTGGCAAGGTAAGAGATTAATTACAATATTTTGGCTTTTGCTGGTATAAGAAAGAACCCATTTGTATAGTTGGTGTTTTCCATTGTTATATCTTCTTCAAACCGTGTTGTATGTTGAGCTGATGTTGTTTGATGCTGCTCAGGTAAGAAATTAATTAGAAGATGTTTAATTTTGTTGATATACTGGTCCATCTATTTCCAATCTTTTGAAAGAAACCATCTGTATAGTTGGTTTGTTCCATTGTTATATCTTCTTCCAACCGTATTTTTTCAGTAGCTGATGTTAATTTATGTTCGTCAGGTAAGAAATTAATTAAAAGATGTTCGATTTTGTTTGTATATTGGTCATTATATTATATATTTATACTGCCAAAAAAATCTAATATGTTCTCATTACAAAACAAAAAAAAAACATTTTTTTAATACTTCATTGCTTTTGTTTATTATCAAGTATTAAATCTGTTTAAGTATAACTTTTATTTTTACATACTTTGCACAAGTGGTTAGTCTCAGTCGTATCGTCTAGTGTCTTTAAAATTAATTGCTAATACAACGAGGTACAAATGCGTTTGGCTATATACAGGTGATTGTGGGTGCGGAGAATGCGTGGGTGTTTTTGCCATTATGAACCTGACACCATGACAAGCTTGGTGTTACCGAAGGGGAAAAACTCTAACTTAGAAGATTTAAGTTCCCGTGGGAGTTCGATTTGAAAAAATAGAGGATATTTTTTTGTTTTATCTTCTGGTCAAAATAATTTTGAACCCACAATATTAACATCTTCAGTGTGATAAAAGCTGCCGACTGGGATTGTTTTTAATCTAAAATATATGCATCTGTCCGATTAATGGTACAGGTCTAAAAGTGATATACGATTTTCAAATTGAGAATTTTTGTCCTATCCCATCCAAAAAATAGGTGGAACGAAATTATCGAAAATCTCGCACTCACTGTTGTTCAATACCTCATTGGTTGCATACTGAATGAATATGAGTTTAAGTGACTGTTTTCTGTTTGTTTCTTTAAATTATTTCTAAAAAAGAAAATTTAAATTCTAAATGATTCTTGAATAATGAAGACAACAATATTCTGTTCCTAACGCTTTTAACAAATGTTTTGAAAATGATTGAAGGATTCTTTTTATAACCCCTTCACCATATTAAATGAGGTTATACATATGTATTTATCCAGAAAATATTTACAAATAAAATATTCTCTTGTATCAATAATGTTTAGAAACATTCATAAATAAATTTTATCATCAAATAAAATTACTTACATATGGAAATTTTTATTTATTAAATTGATAGCGCAGAAAATTTCCATGTAAGTGATTTTATTTAATGATAAAATTTATTTATGAATGTTTTTAAACATCATTGATACAAGAGAACATTTTATTTGCTAATTTTTTTTAATAATTGGGAATAATTCTGTTCTTAACATCTTGCTACCAGACTATAATTTGTAAACTGAAAGAGATGAGAAAAATGACATTATGGTAATGATAAAAAAAATGTATAGATACTGGTAACCAAAATATTATCGGTACCGACAAATTTCAAACAAAATGTAGATTTTTGAAGGTTTTGAAATAAAAATTTGAAGCTTTTTAAGGATTTTGAAGGTTTTTAGATAATGTAGGAAAATAAAAAAATTTTAAGCCTAATTTACAGGAAATATTTGAAAATATTTTAAAAGATTTCAAACGATTTCCTCAAAATTTGGAAAAGAATGTAGAAGATTTCAAAGAAAATTTTTGCAATTTTCAAAATTACAGATTTTTAGAAAAAATTAAAAAAGATTAAGAGATATTTAGAAGTTTTAAAAGGATACACAAATAATTTTATATAAAACAAAATGTAGATTTTCGATATAAAATTTGGAAGTTTTTTAAAGATTTTGAAAGGTTTCAAGATAATAAAAAAAATTCTTAAAATTCGTGGGAAAATTAAAAGTGATTCTTTGTTTTTAAAAATTAATTTAAAAAGAATATTTAAAAAGATTTTGAAACATTACGAAAGAGTAACTTTAAAGGATATTTACAAATTTCTGGAATTTTGAAGAGATTAAAAAAATTTTTAAATTTGAAAGATTTACGAACATTTATAAAATATTCATAATTTTTTTCCAAGCGTCAAAAAGTCTTAAATATCTTTTAAACTACTCAAATTTTTCATAACATTTCGTAAAATCTTGTAAAATGAAAAAAAAGTTCTTAGTTCTGTGAAAAAATTCCTGTCTAGCTCCGCTGGGATCTGCAATCTCCGGAATCTGTAGACGTTGGTCCGAATCCCAGCGGAGGTGGAGAGGAATTCTTTTCACACCTAAAGACTATAACCACCGACTTTTTTTTGAGAATTCAACTACTCGGTTAAAATTTAATCTAATTTGTAAAAAAATCACTTTTTTGTTAAAGAATTATGATTTTATTTTAAAATTCATGTCTTTGGTTGAAAATGTAACTATTTTATTATAAATTTGTCTTTTTTTTGCAAAAAATTAATTTTTTTGGTTGAAAATTAGAGGATTCAATTATTTTGTTGAAAATCCGTTTGCTTTATGAATTCAACTGTTTTTGATTTAAATTTCAATTTTGTGGGCGATATAAATAGTTTTCAATTCATCTTTTTTGGTGGAAAATTCAACTACTTGGTTAAAACCTGATTGGATTTTTATTACTTGAAGTTATTTTGTATCTTACATTTAAAAATAAAATCTAAAAATAATCCCTTTTGATGAAAAAAATGATGAAAAATACTATGAGAATTGAGAAAAAATTGTGCTTTTTAATTCTCTTGCACGGTTATAATTAAAATGTTTAAATTATCTAATAAATTATTGGAACTATTGTACAGGTTTTATGTTACAAAATGTCTCGTCGTCCCGAAATTCAGGATGAGTAGTCAAATATTTTTCACAAGCTTGGCTAGTCGTCCCGAATTTTCGGGACGGGTAGTCCATCCCCTTTTCCAACTCCCCGAATTTTTCGGGACGACCAGACACAGCGTTTATGGTAATGCTTTTCGCTGAAAATTAGTATTTTTTAAGAAGAATTTTAATATAAAATCATAATGTTTCAAAGAAGACTTAAGATTTCTAAAAATTTTAGGTTGTATTCATTTTTTTTTCACCGGACATTAGCATTTTCAAACAAAAATCATCATCAAGGCTCCCAATTTTCAACAATATCAAAAGCATTCAAGAATTTTGTATTAATAAAAAATTATTATTATTAATATTAATTTTATATTTTAATTTCAAAATTGCGTGAGACAAAAAAGTAATAATCACGCGGGTAGCGTGTGCATTTGTTTCTATTTTTTTTTCAATAGGTTGACATTTTCCAGTACATGAATATATGGTTCTCCTGAGGCGGGAGTATCACGACCTGCAAGTGGAAATCAAACGCACCATTATATCAAGCAACCCACATAATTTCTTGTCGCTTCGAGGAGGCATGTCTGTTGAAGATTTAGTCCTCGATTTAGTCCAAGACGGAAATAATATTACGGTTCATCCAGTAATTATAAAATTACTGGGTACCTTTCTTATTTACAATTCCTTACTTAATTGACTCTGATATACTTTGCAGAAAGTTCGAATCTGAGAATGTAATAAAAATAAATGAATCTAAGAAAATGCATAAAACTTGTATTGCATATTGTTTAATTTTTATTTATTTAAATCAAATTGCCAGTCCTAGTCAGTAGAGATAAAAAGCTTCATAGATTTTTTTATCAGAAAAAAATCTGATGGTACATCGTTAGGTGTCAACGCACCGGTCGTAAGTATTAACATAATGCATCAGACATAATGCGAATCAAACGGTCGCAAAAAATAAGGACCTTATGCAAGAGTAATGATAAATTAATTCTTGCATGGCGTCATGCACATATCTCTGCATCCTAGCTCTCAGCAATAGCAGCGTAATTGTATAACAACACTATCTATGTCACTTTTACCGCGATTCAGGCGTTTGCACTCATCGACGATTTTATCACCAGCAAATGTGCAATTGAGTCGACAAAGGAATTTTAATTGCAACCCTAATTGAAATGCAAATTGAAAATAAATCCTCTTCACGCCATTGATTATCACTCTATAACCTTGGCGTGCTTTTTTATTGTTATAACAACTTTTTTATTATATCGTTAAGATATTATGATGCTTCATTTATAGTTTTGAGATGGAATGAATGCTGATTGAAAATTATTAATTTGAAAATATAATATCAAAGGTATTACAATATTTCTGACTTGTCTCAAGAGTCTGATTGGTTCGCGTAAGCACTGAGATTTGCGTTCTAGAAGGTATAACAAAGACGACCTCTGATCCGTAAATGACATTAATTGGTGATAATGGGTTGTCATGGGCACCAAGAATCAGACAAGTTCTTCATTCTCATGAGTTATGTTAACGACCCTGAAGGTATATCACGACTGTTGATTTCATATTTCTTCAGTTTCAAAATCAAATACGTATATTGTGAGTTACACTTAAGATTTTTTTAGCAGCTGCTCTACTGATGACGGTTTGTTTCCAACAGAAGATACCAGAACTGCGCCAAAATATAGTGCAAACTAAATACTGTCAAAGACAGAATAAATCTACGTAGAATAAAGCTACAAATCAGGGGTGTGACGGTCATTGTGATTGATGGAAGAGGTTCGCTACCTTTTAGCCTCAGCTTTGCCCAGGGGTCACCTCAATCTACAGGTACAGCCTGACCCAGGATCGTCTGGCGATCCTGGTTTTTTGTTCGACGGAAAACTGACAAAGCTGGAAGGGTTCGGTTCGTAAACCTGAACCTCGAGGGACCCTCTTTTTCTGCTGTGCAAGAAGCAACTGTTTGGTGGATCTTTCTTGACAGTTACGTGTCAAAGCTAAATAGATCCGACCTATTGGTCTGGGATTGACGCTGGATACACGATTTACCTTTGAAGACCCCTGGCTTAGCCGTAACTTGTTTCAAGCTTCAACAAATATTTCGCAATAAATCTTACAACGATGAGCATGCTAAAATATAATTTACCATAAAAATATATTCTAAAGATAAATAAGTTATAGTCTTCTCATCTCTACAGCATATTTATTTATAGTAATGCTTACAGGAGATGTAACAATACTTATAAAATATATAAAACAACTTAACAATTTTATTTGCTTCTCTTTTTTTATGAGAACAAATCTTAACCTAAAATCTGATCCTTTAATAATCCTTTTTGTAAATGTTTCTTACGCAGGCATTCGCTTCTCGTTGAATGTTAAGCGTAGCTTCTACGTGCATTGAACGCACAGCTTTTTCACTACAGGATGTGACAACAGTCTTTGCTTTGTTCATTGCGGAAGACCCTGTACTTTTTATCCCAGCTATATGAACCTGCATATTTCTTAAGGTCTTTTCAACTTCCTCGAGTTTTTCAGATAAGCAGTCTCCCGCCGAAAGATGTTTAGTACAGCCAATGGTGATGTATTGCAAGTCACTCAAAATGTTTTCGCCTTTCTAGGAAATAATTAGGACCGACAAATTAGTTGTTTAAATAGAGCTTTTGAACCTTTTTTAAATTTTAAGTTTTTCTAATTTAATTATTGAATAATTTTCTACCCCCTTTACCTGAATAGTGCTTCTGATTTCTTTCAGAATTGGTTCGACGTAGAATGAGAAAGTACGGTAACATTTGCCGAGTTCTTTATTTGTTGACTTGTTTAGATCCTTCAAGCTGATTTGACAGGCTTCAAGACAAGAATCTGCGTTCTTTCCTGTTGAGCTTACTGCTTTAACAGCAGTCTAGTTGCAGGAAATCACGAAAAAGTAAATCGTAAGCACACATTTTCCTATCTAAACAAGGTGGTGTAATGATATGTTTCCAAAATCTCGCTATCATTGTTGTTGCAAACCTGATTGGCTTTTTATTAGGTAACGAGCATTAATTACGTGAGGATGATTTTAGAATTTTTTACACTCTCTCCCCCCCCCTATTCTAAGGGTTCGTAAGATTTTTGTAACACACCTCCACTCTTACGTAAGATTTGATATTTTTACGCAACATATCACTTATTTTTACAGTAAACGACATTTCAAAACATTTCAAGGGATTTCAAAAGATTTAGAAAATTTCCAGTGATTTGAAAGGATTTCAACAGATTTCAAGGGATTTTGAGGCATTGCAAAGGAATACAAAGTATTTAAAAGAATTCCAATATTTTTATAGAATTTACCAAGAAATTTTTTTTCGTGTATTCACGGATTTTATGGATTTTTTAAGATTTCAAAAGATTGAATGAAATTTTAAAGGATTTCCGAATATTATAAAGGATTTTAAGGGATTTAAAGGAATTCTAATGATTTTAAAATGTTATAAGGGAATAAAAATATTTCATGGGATCTCGTAATATTTCGAAATATTTCATGGAATTCACCGATTTTAAAGAATATTGTCAGGTATTTTTATGGGGTCTTGAAGATTTCGAAAGATTTCACGAATTCTCAAAGAATATTCAGGGATTTCTACAGTTTTTAAGAATTTGAAGGGATGTCGAGAGAGCTCAATCGTTTAAAGGGATTTCAAGAGTAATTATGTAATATGAAATATTATATAATAAAAAAAAATAAAAAAAATAATGATGTAATGTATATCATTGTATAAAAATTAATTTCAATAGCCAAAATAAGTTATAATTAGTATATAATTTTTTAAATAATTGGGAAGAGAAAACTTACGTAAAAAATACTTTGGACCCCCCTTTTCAATCCTAAGTAAGGATTTTTAAGATTTTTCGGCCCCCCTCTCCCCAAAAAAGCCTTACGTAATTAATGAACGCTACATTACTTGAAGTTGTTTTACATCTTGAATTTGAAAATTTTTAAATTAAGTCTACAAATAATCCCTTTTCATTAGAAAAATCATAGAAAACCTTATGTAAATTGAGAAACATTTGTGCTTTTCGACAATTGCGCGGTTAAATTCAAAGTTTAAAATTATCTAATAAATTATTTATAAACTTGCATTATGTTTTGGGCTATTGATTTTCGCTGCAAATTAGTATCTTTTCAAAAGAATTTTAATATAAAATCATAAAATTTCAAAGAAGGCATCACATTTCTATAAATTAGTACTTTTAAACAAAAATAATCATCAAGATTCCCAGTTTTTAACCATTTTTAGGTAATGTTGGCGTTTTTCACCAGAACTGGGTATTTTACATAAAGAATTGTTAGATTTCACAGATAACATTTTTTGAAGAAGTTACGTTTTTCGATTTCGTTAACGTTTTTTTTTACAGGAAATTGACATTTTAAAACAAAAATCATTACATTTTAAAGCTTTATAATTTTTGAACAATTTTAGGTTACGTTAGCGTTTTACATCCAAAATTGAGGTTTTAACACAAAAATCATTAGTTTTGCAGAAAATACACAATTCTGAACAATTTTCTTTTATATTACGTTAGTGTTTATAGTCGAAAATTAGTGGTATTTAAAATAAAAAAAAAATCTGCCCGCTTCGCGGGCACATTCTCATCGCGCGCTTCGCGCGCGGCTCGCTTCGCTCGCAAGTTTGAGCGCGCCTAGGGCGCGCGACTGTTGGATCTCGCGCTTCGCGCTCGATCATATATTTATCTCGCGCTTCGCGCTCGATTATGTACTCACCTCGCGCTACGCGCTCGGGCGTATTTACATCGCGCTTTACACTCGGCTCCTCTAGATTTTTGAACTTCGTGTTCGACTTCGATGAAAAGAAAAAGTTTGTTTGCAAATATTATAAAATTATCAAAACCTCTACATATTAAGTGATTGTTAAATTTGTTTTTATTTTAGACTGAAAAGGAACTTTATTTACTCAAGGTTCTATCGACCTTCAGGAACACATTCTCATCCAGACACTCGCGCTTCGCGCTCGATATTTTATTTGAAAATCATTTGAACCGTATGATAGAAACAAAAAAGTTTGAGTGCACTTACGGCGTGCGATTTGGTAAATACACTGAGCGCGCACTTTGTGCTTCGTGATATATGTTCTTCATATACAAATTACTAAATTTGTATTTGATTTTAAATGTAAAGTAATGATATAATTCAGGCGACAAATTTTATTAGTTAACATTTTATTTTAGCTTGTGTCGCTTATCAAAAAAGTTAATTTTTTCATTTTGAATATATTCTTACCACAAAAATTGATTACGGGTTTGTAAGTCTTTTTTGAATGCAAAATTTTTGTTCATTTATATGTTTTTGTACCTTGCATTGTTTTTTCAAAAATTTGATTTTTTTTACTGTCAATGTTATTTTCACGAATAAAACAAAAACCACGCATCCTATCGAAACAAATTTTGTTTCGGTCATTTTTTCGTAGCTGGTAATATTCGTCTGAAAATTTGATTTTTCTATTTTCAATGCTGTTTTTTACGAATAAAACAAAAACTACGCGTCATATCAAGAAGTGAATGATAAGAAATTTGTAGATCTTTTTTAGGTGCACAATTTTGGTGAGATGACCTTTTCTGGTATCTTGCATAGTTTTACAGCAAAATGGCTTTTTTGATTTTTCATTAATTTTTTGTGCGATCAAAATTTGAATTTTTTATTTTTCACAAAATTCAAAAAGTTGTCATGAAAATATTATAGGGTGTTCAGAAATCAACGTTTTTCTCCTCTTGACTTTTTTTCATATCGTGCGTTTTTCGGCTTAAAATGATCATTTTCGTTTGTTTTTTGGAATTTTGAAAATGCTATAACTCCAGTAATTTTTTTTTTATCACGAAAAGTCATAAGAATATTTTGTTCGTCATTTTGCGTACTACTAACAACCGTACATAGAATTTTCAAATCCTCCAAAAAAGTGGTCTCAAAAATTTTCAAAATGTGCTCACTTTTTGGATTTTCATCCAAAATAGCTGGTTAACGAACTCGTTCTCTATTTTTCGGCCATAAAAAAGTGTGCCAAAGCTTAATCAAATCTGATCATTTTTTCGAAAGTTATCGTGGCTACAGACAGACAGACAGACAGACAGACAGACAGACAGACAGACAGACAGACAGACAGACAGACTACAGACTACAGACAGACAGACACCTTCGTAAAAATCGTTTTTTCTGACTCAGGAGGTCTCAAAACGTGGAGATTTGATGAAAACCGACTATGTCAAATTTTACATAAAACCAATACCTTCTCATTAGAATGAGAATGTAATATTAGATTTTAACCATTACGTGCTAATATTTATGGGAAAACAGTTTGAAATACAGTAAAATAGCAATTTGCGTCAATTTGACCGAATAAATTTTGTATTTGATTGTTATAATTTATAATAAGTGGTGCGGTAGGTCTTCGCCTCAAAAACGGCACGTTTAAACTAATTAGAAGATAGTAAGTGCAAATTAAAAAAAAATCATATATGTATTTTTCGTACAAGGTATTATATTATTATATTCATAATTTATAGAACTGTGAAATTACACGAAATTTTTTTAATTTATAAAAGAAATATAGAATAAACTTGCAATGATTTTCCAACATGTATTACGATTAAAAGTTGAGAAAAATTGCGCTGATTTAGATTTTCGGAAACACGAACGCAACAATGCCACACTACAATGCCGCTAACAACAATTAACTTAGTTTTAAAGGCGAAAAATAGTATATAAACTTTATGTCTAAAAAGACAAGTTGTATGTTATCATTAAATCCGCGGCGAGATATATGTTTTTTCCTGAAGGAAACTAGGACATATGTACGTATTTTTTCGATTTGTGAAAAAAATCTAAAAAGTCATGCACATTTAAATTTTGTGTTATATTAAAAAAATAAAAGTATAAAAAATTTCTTCTCTAAACCTCTATAACTTTTGACGTAACTGAGATGTTTATTGTTTTCTTTATGATTCTGACAGAGTGTTTATGATCTTCTTTCAAAAATCGGCAGAAAAGTTGAAAAAAGAGTTCAAAATTAACAGAACGGCGGCGGTTTTTCTGAAAGTATTAAAAGTCGATTCTCTCAACAAACCCACACTTATACTTTTTGCCAATTTTTGTTTAATTTTGACTTTGATAAGGTAGACTTTCCGTGAGTTTTATGCGGGCTCCGAACAACTAGCGGGCTCTGAAGCAACGCCCGATACGAAAAAATGTTTGTAAGTCTAAAAAATGTTATATAATGAATTCCGGCTTAAAAAAGTATTTAGTCCGCATAAAGCTCATAGGATGCCTTTCTTTCTATGAGCAGAAAATTTGAAAAAATGTTGGAAAAAATAAAAAAGGTGGTGTTTTTCAGAAAATATTTTTTCTTGTTTTCAAATTTTAAGAAAAAAGAATGAGAAAGATTTTTTTAAGGTTCTGCTTATATAAGGAAGATACCCTATCAGCTTTATTCAGGCCAAACCATTTTTGAGGCCGGGAGAATTTTTTTCCTAAAAATATAATTTTGGAATTTTTCTCGTAAACGATGCAAGATATCTCAAAAGAGCGAAAGAGGTATTTTTCGTATTACTTTTTTAGACGTGCAAACTTTCATTTTAATATTTTTTTCGCTTTTTCGTTGTTTGCGAGAAAAATGAGGAAATTCGTTCGGTTTTTACCTTATTCCGAAACTCAATATTGCGGGAGTAAGTTTTTATTTCTGATTTAAACTGAAGATTACTTTTTTTATCGCAATCTGCAGCCGAGTCATTTCCGTATTGTGGTCAGTGTGACTTTGAAATTGTCAGCTGACACATCTATTTCCTCGAAAATGAGTAACTGTTTCTGATCAAATTTTTTTTGAGCTTAAATCAGCAACACGTAATTTCGGAAGTGGACTTCTGTCTTATCTTTAAATGGTGATTTCGATTTTATAGAATGTTTTTTCACTGTCCTGAAAAATGCTGATTGTGTTTGCTATCTAGTTCTGTACTGCCACCCTTCAATTCACCAGTTGAATTCTTAATTTTAGAAAAATATATTTTTGAGTTTTTTAAGACCCTTGCACCTACTTTCTCTCAATAAATTTAAACTTGCCGCTTTCGAGACAAAACTTTTGCTTTCAAGCCACGGAGTATTACTCCGTGTTTCAAGCATAACCTGTAAAATTGTATACTTAACCTGCCTACCGCACTAAATATAAAAATCAAAGTACAAAATTTATATCTTCAAAACACAAAAGGCTGTTTTATTTTATTTCCAGTTGTTTTGCCATAAATATTAACACGTAATCATTAATATAAGCAATTTCAAATGTAATTACGTGACGCGCCTGCGCATTCTCAATGTTTCAAGTAGTCGCGAAAATACTACTTGGCATGACAAGTAGTGTCTTTTCGTAAGGGATGTGAGCGTTTTTCACTGAAAATCGGTTATTTGAACAAAAATTATTGGATTTAAAAAGTTTAACTTACAAGTTTGAACAACTTTCACGGCTAGCCTCGGTTAAGTTCAACCCAAAAGTACTTGCACATCCAGTTTTTCTCTTGTACATGTTTCGGGGATACCCCCCGGTTGTTTTAAGCCAAGAAAGACAAAGATCGTACTACGCGTTTTTGAGAAAAAGGATTTTTTCATATTTAGCTATTAAAAATCTCATTTTGCTCGAAAACAGCGCAAAATATGAATAGCAGTTCTTAGTTCAAAATTGTTTTTCTTCCTAAAATCTATAAAATTATAATATAAAATTTAATTTATAAATTTTTTTATGAAAGAAACTATAAAATCTATAAAATTATAATTTTATAGATTACCAGCCTTATCAGGTGTTTATCTTGTATGATTCCAACAATTTTCCGAAAAGATAGACAAAATCAATACAAATCAAATGAATTAGCATTCAGTTTACAGAACTTTAACATATTATTTTTGAAAAGTATTTTTTTAGTTCATTGACTGTGTAAAGGACATGTTCCATGAGATTATTGAGGTTCCTGAGCTTCAAAGTGAAGAAAAATTGGTTTTTATCTCTAAAATTGAAGAAATATAATTTTTGACGATTCGAAATCTCATTTTTCTCAACAAATAAGCAAAATATGAATAGCATTTCATAGTTCAAAATTGTTCTCCTTCCTGAAATCTATGAAAATGTACCCTTACCAGGTGTATATCTTCTGTATTTTATCAAAAAATGGCAACAACAAAAATATAAAATAAATTTAGCTTCAATAGATTTTTGATAATTCGTTTGAAAAATTTGGTTAAAATAAACACGATTATCTGGTAAGGATACATTTTCATAGATTTCAGGAAGGGGAACAATTTTGAACTATTATTTGCTATTCATATTTTGCTTCGATTTCGAGGAAAATGAGATTTTGTATCATTAAGAATTATGTTTCTTCAATTTTAGAGGTAAAAGAAAATTTTTCTTTACTGCGAAGCTCAGGCACCTCAATAATCTCATGGAACATGTTATTTACATAGTCAGTGAACTAAAAATAGACGTTTTCAAAAATAAAATGTTAAAGTCCTTGAAACTAAATGCTACTTTAGTCGATTTTTATTGATTTTTTCTATAATTTTTGAAAGTTTTTGCTAAAAGACACAAGATAAGCATCTGGTAAGGGTACACTTTCATAGATTTCAGGAAGAGGAACAATTTTGAACTATGAATTGCTATTCACATTTTGCTTAGTTTTCGATAAAAATGAGATTTCGCATCGTTAACAATTATATTTCTTCAATTTTAGAGATAAAAACGAATTTTTCTTCACTTTAAAGTTCATAACCCTTAACAATCTCCTAGTACATGTTCTTGACATAGTCAATGAACTAAAAACAGACATTTTTAAAAATATGTTGAAGTTCTTTAAAATAAATACTATTTTAGTTTATTTTTATTGATTTTGTCTATCTTTTTGGAAAAATGTGTGGAATTATACAGGATAAACATCTGGTAAGGGTATAATTTTATAGATTTTAGGAAGGGAAACCATTTTGAACTATGAACTGCTATTCATATTTTGCGTCGTTTTCGAGAAAAATGATATCTTTAATAGCTAAAAATGAAAAACTCTTTTTTTTCAAAAACGCGTAGTACTATCTTTTTCTTTTTTGGCTTAAAATAACCGGGGGCATCCCTGAAACACGTACAAAAGAGAAACTGGGTGTGCAAGTTCTTTTGGGTTGAACTTAATCGAGGCTAGGCTTCAGATTATTTTAGTGTCTTTCGTCGGAAATTGATATTTTCTAACAAAAATATAATGGTTTGATTGTCTATACATTGAAAAAAAATATTATATATTAATTCTAAAGTTAAGATATTAATTTTTATCAATTGCCCCAAATATTGTCCTGCTTTCCTTTTTTTCTATTTTAGATAATAGATACTATGAAATACAAAAATCACTTTACCTTAATGCTGTTAGTCACATATTTTATAGTTCCGCTCGTTTTGGTCAAAGAATCGTCTTGAACTTCTTTTAAATTGAGTTTTGAATCAGATAGGTATTTACTTTGATACTGAATGAGGTCTTTAATCATAGAACGAGCAGCTATCTTTAACTCATTAATAATATTGGTATCGTCGACCACATTATTCGATAGACAAGAGGCCTGGAAATAATTTTATTCAGTTCTTAAAGATACAAATAAAAGAGGAAGGCACTGAAGTTCATATTGAAAAAAAATCGATGAACTTACTTGATAGGCAGAGTATGCCACGAGAAGGTAGAAAAATATGGTTCTCATGATTTTCCTTATTGTTTACTCGATTTATAAGTTGCAACTGGTATCTTGTTTGCGTTTGCTGCTGTATTTAATTGTTTCTGGTGGTGGGGAGGAAGTGGGGCATTCTGCCTCTATTTTTGTTAACACGCATTTACTGAAACATTATGTGGGTAGCAATAAAGCATGTTTCGTCAAAATGTATCTTCCAATCAGACACTTGCAACACAATAATTACAGGCAAGTAAAACGCATCTAGAGATAAAATTGAGATTACGAGTATATATGCCATTGCACTTGTGATTCATACTTGAGAAATTGGTTCGAAAGGTACAAAATGTCAACGTGTCCAAATGACAAGGTTCCACTTCGGAGAGACCAAATAAAAAGGTTCTAACTCGTACCTTTTCATTTGGTCTCTCCGAGATGGAACCTTGTCCTTTGAACAATCAAATTGAAAAAAATATTTTTTTGGAATCTAGAATTGTCATGGATGAGATTAGATTAAATGTTGTTGATTTCTTACATCAAATGTATCAAAAGAATCACAGATATAATTTGCACTTGAATTTGATAGTAGCAGATTGATGTCTGTAAGAGATCGATTTATGATAATTACATTGTTAACTTTTTGTTTTCAAAACCCCTTACAGGAACATATTCTTTTAGAGTACCTGTATTTTATGTCAGATCGTGTGATGATCATTAAGATTCTTTCGACACGAGTTGACATTCCTGAGTCTTTGTGACCATTCGTGACACCTTTGGTTTCAGCGAAGTCGTTTCTAATTCCAGTAGCCAAAGAGATTCTTGATAATAAATCGACCCTTTTAAGTATAGTCCTTCGTCCATAAATTAACTGTGCTTTCATGCTTGTCAGGTGAGATAGATTATGTCATTATCAGTTGGTTTGTGATGACAAACATGATTTGATGAAGAATATGGAGGAATATATGAAAGATGATTGTTCGGACTAAGATCGGAAGCTGAGCACAAAGTCGTTTCCTCGGAAGTAACCTTCACAAGGTGGTAATCTTCTCCGTCGATGCTGGAGCATCTGACAGATGAATGGTGGCAGTGGAGGAAGGATCAATGTCCACGGTGGAATTCCTCTGCAGGGGCTACTGCAGAATATAGAGTTTCCGACATGGTAGGCGGGCTTAGTCCATTTATAATCAGTACAAGGCTTTACATTCGATTGCTTCTTTTTGTTCGGCTACTGCCATGGCAATCGGTACGATCCTCCTGATAAACGACAACAATTTTATCGATACGTGCGAATCGCTCGCTGGAAACTCTTTCATATGTCTCTTGCATCCTCAATGCTGTGTTTACAGTCAATGTATTTTTTATTCAATCCTATCCACTTGGATTATCAGTTCTAATCAATCCTATTCTTTTCTTGCGCTCGTTACCATGACTGTTGGTATTTTGCAAATATAAAATTGATGTAATACCTCTTCGACTTTCTTCAAAAATGTTGAAATCTTCTAATGCACGGAACAAATTTATCCGTGCAAAAGTCACGAACTTGTAGCTAGGTCTCGGATACGAGATGAAAAAATAAAACATTACATCTTTATTTCTATGAGAAATGTATGGATAAATTTCGAAGTTTTTTACGAACAGTTCGAATTTCCTACGAACAGTTCCTGAAAATTTCAGACTGAAACATAAAGAGGAAAAATTTTATTTGTGCGATTTAATTTATAATAATTTATAAATTCGCAACTCAAGAGGATTCGAACCCTCAAAGACTGCTGACTCACCAGTTTTCTAAACATATAAACCAGGAGTGCGTAAACACGCCCAGCCATCGAGGCCAAACAAAATACGTATTATAAAACTTCTAGCCACTCATCTGACGAACTCGAAGCACACATACAAGAGCACACACGCACCGCGCGTTTGGGCGGGCGTGTGTGCGGGCCACGCGCAGGCGAACCTACTTTCCAGTTGCCAGATTTGTCGGGCAAGCTCGTGAGTGCTCTGAGAATCTTTTCTCAATCACTCCTAATATTTTTGTAATTATTCACGTAAAAAAAAGTGATGAAGCGTTTTAGAATTTTCATATCGAGTTCGTCAATTTTTTCTCAAAGTTCGCAGATTATTTACGAAAATACATCAATATCCGATCAATTTTTCTCATATCCGAGACCTAACTACTAGTTCGTGACTTTTTTACGGATCAATTTTTTCCGTGTAGCAGATGAAACTACTTGAAATCTCTGAGACTTGCTTAAAATCTTTGAAGTTTTGTGGAATCTTTTTAAATACTCTAAAAGCTTTAAAACCCTATAAAACTCTTTGACATGTATCTTGCATCATGAATACTGCATTTACAGTCAATGTAATTTTTATTAAATCCTATTCACTTAGATTGTCAATTCTAATCAACCCTATTCTCCTTTTTTAGCTCGATACCATTAAGGGCTGTTCAGAAACTACGTTACCAATTTTGGGATATTTTTTTACCCTCCGCACCCCTCGTTGACGATCGTAGTTTGTTATTACCCCCCCCCCCACCGCACACACAGCCACCCAAGTAACGTAGCCGTTGGCTAAACACGGATTTTACGTTTATTCTGCATTTTTTCGTGATTCTAGTGATTTCAGTTAATAAAAAGGCCTAACTGAGCTTGTCCACAGCCCAAAATCCTCTCAAACTTGTTCGATTTTCCATGAAAATAATTAATGTAGATACCGTATTGAATTTAATATGGAAAGCTTTAAATTTCTAAGATTTCGAGTCGAAATATATAGCATGTTCAAGAAAATAGTTGAATTTCAAACCAAAAAAGATTTTCTACCGAAAGAGATGAATTTTAAACATAAATAGACGAATTTTCAACAAAACAAGCAATTTTTAACCTAACAGTTACATTAACAACCAAATAGTTGAACTTTCAAGCAAAAAAAATGGTTTTCAACAAAATAGTTGATAATTTAACCAATTAGTTAAACTTCAACAAAAAAGTTCATTCTCAACCAAGAAAGATGACTCTTCTACTTTAAAATATGAATTTTCAATACAAAAGCACGAATTTTCAACTAAAAAGTTGAATTTTCGAACAAAAAAGATGACTTTAACAAAATAAAAAAAAGATTAAAATCAAACCAAAAACATTTTCAATCAAATAGTTCAATTATAAAAGCAAAAAGATAAGTTTTTGAGAAGACAGTTGAATTTTCAACGAAAAGTTTATTCTCAACTAACAAAGATGAATTTTATAACCAAGAAATATGACTTTTCTTCCATGAAAGATGAATTTTCAAGAAAACAGTTGAATTTTCGACCAACAAAGAAGACTTTAAAAAAAGTAGAATTTTTAAACAAATATCTTAATTTTTAACTCACAAATATGAATTTTCAACCAATAGATTAATTTTACAACAAAGGGCGAATTGTTAACCAAATAGTTGAATTCCCGACTATAATAGTATATTGTGCTACAAGTTGAAAAAGCGAGAGATTTAAAACGAGTGTGAAGTTAGCTACCCGAGCGGAGCGAGGGTGGCTATCACACGAGTTTTAAATCGTCGCTTTTTCAATGTGTGGGACACGATACTTTTTCTATAATTTGTGCAAAAGTGCTAGTTTTTGTTTACCTGTTTTTTGTGTAAAAAGAAGGCGATTTTTTGTCGATTGACGCAACAATGACAATGGCAATTATCAAAACCATGGCAATAATATGGCAGTAATAATAAGCTGGTTCTCACAATTGAATAGTTGGCCCATAAAGTTGAGGGCTTTAAAATTTCCGATTTTTCGTAGAAAAAACCAAGCACAGTATTTTCGGAGAAACTGACGGTGTTTTTTGCTTTTGCCAAGTGACTTTAAAAGTACATACAAAATACACAACTCGAGAATTTTCAGGAAATTGATTTTGAGGTTAGGGACGAGAGTCGGAAAATAGAATGAAGTTGGCTGCGCACGATGCACGAGTACACTCAAAGCAGCACGAACCCACCCGAAATAACATTTACTTTTTTCACTGTGCCTCACTTTTATCACTGTCCATTTACTTTTTCCACTGCATCTGTCCACTTTTGTCACTGTTGCCCGGAAAGGTCGGCACTGCGCATGCGTCACGTCATCGAGCAAAAATCGCTCACTTTTTACACCAAAAACAGGTGGAAAAACTGGCACTTTTTCGCGAATTATAGAAAAAAGATAATTTATGAGCCAAAAATTGAAAAGTTAAACATTTAGTTCAAAAAATTACTTCTAGAAAAAAATGAATTTTCAACCAGTTGATTTCAAACAAAAAAGACGAATTAAAAAAAAAAAGGTTGAATCCTCAATCAAAATGATAAACCATCAAGATAAAGGAATAACTTTCTACTACAACGGACCAATTTTCAACAAAATAGTTGAATTTTCAACTTATGAAGAATACATTTTCAACAAAAAAATAGTCACATTTTCAGATAAATAACTTAATTTTTTACAAAAAAAAAGGATTTTCAACAAAATAGTTCAATTTTTAATTAAAGAGGCGAATCTTGAAAAAAGTAATTTAACAAAGTGGTTTAACTTTCAACCAAGCAGTTGAGTTTTCAACCAAAAAATATGTATTTGTAACCATATAGTTAAACTTTCAACAACAAAAGAATGAATTTTCTACCAAGAAAGTTAATGTTTTACCAAAAAAGACTAATTTTCAACAATATATATGACTTTTCAACCAAAAAAAAATAAATTTCTAACCAAATAGTTCAATTTTCAGCCAAACAAGACTCATTTTCAACAATATACAGGACTTTTCATCCAAATATTTGATTTTTGAAAGCAAAAAGATGAAATCTCTACAAAACAGTTGGATTCCCAAACCAAAAATATGATTTTTCATCCAAAAAATTAATTTACAAACAAATAGTTGGATTCTCAACTAAAATTATGAATCTTTAACTAAACAAGAAATGAATTTTTTACAACGCAGTTCAACTTTCAACCAAGCATTTTATTTTCAACAAAAAGATGAATTCTGAACAAAACATGTTATAGTTGATATTTCAACTAAAAAATATTTTAATTTGAAATCAAAAGCAGTTGAATTCAACCACAAAAGACGAATTTTCAACCAAATAGATAAATCCTCAACCAAAGCAGAATAATTTTTCACCAAACAGTTGTATTTTAAACCAAAAAGGATGAATGTTCAACAAAGAAGAGTAATTTTCTACATAAAAAGATTAACTTTTAACCAAATAGTGGAATTTTCAACTAGAAAATATCAATTTTCAACCATAAATGTAATAGTTATATTTTTAGTTGGAAAATAAATTCTGAACGAAAAAGAACTAATTTTTCAACAAAATATTTCAATTTTCAACAAAAAATGAAATAATCAAATTTTCAGTTTGAAATATAAATTTTTAACCAGGAATCAATCGAATTTTGACCAAAATAATAAATTAAATGTTCTATCAAATAGATGAATATTTAATAAAAAGTTGAAAAAAGTAGTTAAATTTCCAAGCAAGAATTTTAATTTTAGAAAAAAAGATGACTTTTTAACAATATAGTTAATTTTGAACCAAAAATAGTTGGATATTCTTATTGGATTCTATAACTTCAGTTTCTTGAAAACAGGGGAAAAAAGAAAAATTCTTCACAGAAGGGGAAAAAAGTGGAATAGGGGAAAGAATATGAAGACTGAAATATGAAAGTGATTTTCAAACTTGTTAAGTTCGTAACGTTACTTTCACTGACCCCCCCCCCTGTTACCAACAGTAGTTTTTGGTTTACCCCCCCCCACCCCCTCAAATTGGTAATGTAGTTTATGGGCGGCCCCTTACTGTTGCTATTTTGGAAATATAAAATTGAAAATAGATTTTGAATAAATTAAAAGAATGAAAAGCAGAGATTGATTTTGTGTCTACCCTTGTCACTCTAAGTATTGAGAAGAGCAGAGACCGACTTCATTATATACGGCGACAAGTGAATGATATTGCAACGACTCTCGCTATAAATTAGTGAAGACTTTGCCGCTCATCTGCATGGCGCCGCGACCCGCATAACGTAAAAATGGTAAACTTTGATATTTACATCGGCTCTCTTTTATCTCGATTCTCGTGAGCCAAAAAATGGTACGGGTATGGCAAAAAAGGGACAAGGAGGAAGAAAGCTGTTTGTGTCACAGGGACTTCGATCAAGGGCGATGACAAATTGTGATATGAGTATGCTGTCTAAATGATGCACTGATTTACTGTTATATATCATTTTGTCAATAAGGAGACTAACGTGGAAAAAATCTTGATGAAGAAAAACGTTGTATTATTTTCCTTTGTTTTTTCCAAGGAATGACAAAAGTCAATAATTTATTTATCAGATTCGTGATTAAAGGTGAGTCTGGCGCCGGTATAGAAAAAATTTTATTTATGTATCAGACAGGAAAACTTCTTATTTCAATATGATTTACATTTGCGAAACAGCTACGAGAAAAATTTCTTTATTGCAATATAAAACAAAGTTAACGCATCGACTGAAAATTCAACAATTTGATTGATTTTTTTCTTTTTTGACTGAAAAATCTTTTTTGGTTGATAAATCGAATATTTTGTGAAAAAATTAATCTTTTTTTAGATAAATTCAACTACCTTTTATTTGAAATAAAAATATGCTTTGGTGGAAATATCAATAATTACATTTTTCATTGAGAATTCATCTTTCATGGTAGAAATTTTATTATTTGGTTGAAGATTTAATTATTTTGTTAAAAAATCCAAAATTTTGTTAAAAATGCATGCTTTTTGGTCTAAACTCAACTGTTTTGCAGAAAATTCTATTTTTAAGTTGAATTTTTTTTTGGTTGAAGATTCATAGTTTTAGTTGAAAATTCGTCTTTTTGTGTTAAAAATTCAAATATTTTGCTAAAAAATTCAATTATTCAATTGAAAATGAACTTTTTTTATGACATTTCATACAATTTGGTAGAAAAATCAATTATTTTGTAGAAAATTCATGTTTTTCTTCATAGATTCATAATTTTAGTTAAAAATTCATCTATTCATTTATTTTTTATTTTAAATCTAAATCTTTCTAAAGTGAAGTATCAACTATAACATTTTTCGTTGAGAATTCATCTTTCATGGTTGAAAATTGTATTAAATGGTTGAAAATTTAATTATTTTGTTGAAAAATCCACAAATTTGTTAAAAATTAATGTTTTTTGGTCGAAATCAACTGTTCTGTAGAAATTACTATTTTTTAAGATGCAATTTTATTTTCTAGGTTGAAGATTTATCATTTCAGTTGAAAATTCATCTCTTTAGTTGAAAATGTAACTGTTTAGTTGAAAATTCGTCTTTTTGTGTTGAAAATTCAACTATATTGGTAGAGAATTCAATGATTCAGTTGAAAAATAACTTTTTTTAACATTTTATATTCAAGGGTTAGAAATGTAACTATTTTTGAAAAATTGGTCTTTTTGGCTTAAAGATTCAACAATTTTGTTGAAAAATCAACTAGTTTGTAGAAAATTCGTCTTTTTGAGTTGAAGATTCATTTTCTGGTTGAAGATTCACCATTTTAGTTGAAAATTTAACTATTCAACTATTTGCGATTTAAATTAAAATATTTTTGTTTGAAATATCAATCTTATTACATTTTTTGTTTAGAATTTATATTTCATGGTGGAAAATTTTGATTTAATGGTTGAAAATTTAATTATTTTGTTGAAAAATTAAGAATTTTGTTAAAATTCAATGGTTTTATAGAAAGTTGTCTTTTTGAGTTGATAACTTTTGTTCGTTTGCAGATTCATCAATTTAGTTGAAAATTATATCTCTTTGCTTGAAAATGTAACTCTTTCGTCGAAAACTCATCGTTTTGTGTTGAAAATACGCAACTATTTTAGTAAAAAATTCAATTGTTCAGTTGGAAATGATATTTTTTATTGACATTTCATACCTAAGGTTTGGAAATTCAACTATTTTTTTAGAAAATTCTTCTTTTTGGCTTGAAAATTGAACTACTTTGTTAAAAATTCATTTTACTTGGTTGAAGGTTCATCTTCTTAGTAAAAAATTCGTCTTTTTTGTTTAGAAAATTAATATTCTTCGTTGAAACTTCACCTTTTTTGCTAAGAATTGAACTTGAAGCTTTTGCAATTGAATTAATTATAGTAATTTTATTTAAAAGAATTTATTCCTCTATTTACGTAAAAAAATCTCCTTATTGCCTCTGTTTTCAGAAAAACAGAAGGGGCAAAAGACAATTGTGTCTAAATTCTCAATTTTGGGTGTTTTAGGGGATTTGTCAAACTTGAGGGGAAAAAAGGGAGCTCGGGTAAAAAAAGGGGACGGACTGTGATCCCCGATATAGTCGATCAGAAAAAACAAACCACAAGAAATCCACTAATGAAGTCATGTAAATTTCCTGAATGTCGAAAAAAATGCAATAATTCCTACATGTTAGAGGGAAGGAAGGATAGGATGTTCAATTATCGGATCACACTCATCCGGAAGTTTCCTTAATCGGACTCTTGAATCACCACCCCATAGAAGGACGTGCGAATTAATCCGACATGGTGATGTAAGGCCGCTTGGCAATTAGCTGGAAACGGGATTCTAATTGTGGAGAGATAGATACGACTCGACAGGAATCTAATTATTCGACCGCGGTCAATTACAGATCTGTTCAGTCGTTAAAATTGCTCACTAGTCTTTTGACGTGATTTGGAAGAAATGATTGAAAAATCATCTAAACTAGCTATAAAAAGTATATGATAATTCGTAAAATATTATATAGGCTAATCAATACAATGAGTAGCCACCTGAGAAATTTTTTCAGTGGAAATTTTATAAAAATTCAGTTACCATAGTAAGTTCAGCGTTAGAAGTATTAAATAATTTACATTTAAAGCAATTAACAATAATATCAAAAAACACAATGATTGGCCACGAAGACATAGTGATAAGCATATGCCAACGATTGTATGGTTGGCTAGTGAAATGTATTGAAATACAGGCATTGGCCTATGATTAGCCACTAAGTCTTGTAATGATTGACAGAGGACAAAAACTGTTTTTAACATGATTTCACTAAAGTCACCAAATTCAATTAAATTCCAAAAGTTTTTAGTTAAATCTACCGTAACTATAAAAAAAATAATCATTTTCAACAAGCGGGCACTCTTGACCTCAACAGCTTTCGTTGAAATTCCGTACTCATACAGCATCACCAATTTTACTTCTCTGGCATTCAAACGCACTACCCTGCATTAACCTAGCTTTTCAAATGCGCTATGTGATAATTGTTGCGATACATCGTGCACTATTTATTAGTAATTTTATTTCTGAATATTCTTTCATATACGCATGTTCAAATGAGTTGGCCAAACATTGGGGGGTGGCCTATCATTGTACCGGTTACCATGGATTATAGACCACTCAAAAAAATGTCTGGTTGAATCAACCAGAATTCTGGTTAAATATGCCCTTACTATTTTTTCTGGTTAGCCTAACCAGAAAAAATAGTAAGGGAATTTTAAATCATTGGTCTTCTGTAGATTGCTACCGTGTGGTATTAGTTGTAAAAAAAACCAACAGGTTGTCACGAGAATGAACTTTCTCTTCAATGTTAAATATTCTAAGAAGTATTTTACGTTGAAAGAGTCACTCAAAAAAATGTCTGGTTAAATCAACGAGAATTCTGGTTAAATATGCCCTTACTATTTTTAGTTAGGTTAACAAGAGAAAATAGTAAGGGCATATTTAACCAGAATTCTGGTTGATTTAACCAGACATTTTTTTGAGTAACTCTTTCAACATAAAATACTTCTTAGAATATTTAACATTGAAGAGAAAGTTCATTCTCGTGACAACCTGTTGTTTTTTTTACAACCAATACCACACGGTAGCAATCTACAGAAGACCAAAGATTTAAAATTCTTGAGCTACTGTGCACGCGATATTACGTATGGGTCGTCGACACGATAGTTCTGTAGCTGTGGTCAGACTGTGGTTGGTGCTTTGCGTGAAACATTGGCTATTAATCAAGCTTGGCGTACATTTACGGTCATATTTCAAATCTGCTTTAAAGACCTAATTTAGGGATATAAATAATTATCAGGATTATCTGGATTAGGGCTATTTTTTGGACAAAATTAATAGGTGAGTGCTAGTCGGATTTTTGGACTTACATCAGGGGCCGTCCGTAAACTACGTAACCCATTTTGGGTCAGTTTTGTCTCCCCGTCCCCCCTTATTGACAATCTCAGCCCTATATGTCTACGTGACCGTGTGGTGAACTATAAGCTAAAAGATGAATTTCTAATCCAAAAGGACGCATTTTTAACAGAACAGTTGAATTTTAGACAAAGAAATGTTTTTTTAACAAAATTGTTGAATTTTCGACCAAGAAAGATGACTAACAAAATAGTTAAGTTTTTAACAAAAAAGTTCATTTTCAACCAAAAGAGAGATGAATTCTTCACCAAGAAAGATGACTTTTCTAAGGTAAAAGATGGATTTTCAATTCCAAAGGGCGGATCTTGAACAAAGGAGTTGAATTTTAGAACCAAAAAGTTGACTTTAAAAAAATAGTTCAATTTTTAAGGAAATTAATAAACTTTCATCAAATAGTTTAATTTTTGACCTAATAGCTGAAATTTTAAACTAAAAAGAAGAATTTTCTAATAAGAAGATTAGGTTTTTTACCAAAAGACGATCTTTAAACAAAATAAATTAATTTTCTACCAAAAAATGGAATTTTGAACTAAAAAACATCAGTTTTCAACCCAGAATGAAATAGTTCAAATTTTAGTTAAAAAACTTACTTAAAAAAGAAACGAATTTTCAAGCAGTTGAATTCAACGAAAAAAGACTCATTTTTAACAAACTAGTTGAATCCTCAAACAAATAGATGAATAATTTTCACCAGTGAAAATTAATTTTCCGCCCAAAACGACGAATTTTCAACAAAATATTTGAATTTTCTTAAAAATGAATTAATTTTCTACAAATAGTTAAATGCTCTAGAAAACAGTACACTTTTAAACCCGTCAAGAGGAATTTTCAACAAAAACGTTAAATTTCAATGAAAAATATGAATTTTTAACAAAATATTTGAATTTTCAATTAAAAAAGATAAGATTTCAACAACATTCAACATTTTCTACCCAAAAATACAATTTTTCAACAAAATACATGAATTTTCTTCCAAATAGTTGAATTTTCAGTTTATGATAAAGGATAAATTTGTAACCAAAAATGGAATAGTGGCATTTTCAGATAAGAATTCAAGTAGTTGATTTTTCAAGAAAAAAATTTTTAAACTATAACGTTAGTTTTTTACAAAAAAAAAACAACAAATTTTCAACAAAAAAGTTATATTTGCAACCAAAGAGATGTATTTTCAATTAAAATGATGAATCTTCAACTGGAATAATTAAATTTTTATTTAAAAAATGAATTCTTCATCCAAAAACCAACGATTTTACAACAAGAATGTTATATTTTCAGCCAAAGTGATGAATTTTTAACTAAAATTATGCATCCCAACCAAACAATGAATTTAAAACAAAACAGTTCAAGTTTCAACTAAGAAGATTAATTTTCTACTAAAAAAGATGTTTTTTAACAAAATACATGAATTTTCAACTAAAATTATGAATCTTCAACTGAAAAAGATAAATTTTCAAGCAAGAATCTTAGTTTTCTACAAAAAAAAACGAACTTTCATCGAAATATATGGATTTTCAACGAAGGAAAAATTTGCAGCAAAAATGAAATAATTAAATTTCCGGTTAGAAAAAATACTTTTTAACCAAAAAAGCGAATTTTGAACAAAATATTTCAATTTCAATTAAACCAATTTCATTTTTCAATTAAAATCAAAAAGGTTTAAACAGAAAAATGATTTTTTAACAAATTAGTTAATCTTTCAATCAAATAGTTAAATTTTCAACCTAAAAAAGACGAAATTACAACACAACAGTTGATTTTTCAACCAAGAGAAGGACTTTTTAACAAAATCGTTGAATTTCTTACGAAGTAGAATAATTTTTCAGCAATACAATCTTCAAACAAAAATATAAATTTGCAACAAAGAAGATTAATTTTCTACCGAAAAGGACGAATTTTCAACAAAATACATGAATTTTCAAGTAAAAAAGATCAGTTTTTAACAAAAAATGGAATAATCACATTTTCAATTATGAGAATTAATTTTTAACAACAAATTTGCAACAAAATAGTTTTAAACTATTTATATTACCTACGTAGATTACTTCGCATTATATGGATTACCCTGGATTACAGTGGATTGCCTGTTCGAATAACCGAGTGGTCCAGTGGATTACCAGAGTTGTTTCCCCATCGGGTTATTATTATACCTATTATTCTACGTAAATCACTCGGTTCTAGCCTCGTTATACTTGCGGGGATCAAGGAATTCATTCATGAAAAAAGTGAGAAAGAGAAGAATTCGGAGGAGGTATGAATTTTAAATCAATCTAGAATTCCCGTATAGCTTATTTAAGGCGGTATTTCTATTTGGCCGAGCTTTTTTCAGGCGTTTTTCAAAAATGCATAAAAAATACAATTGTTAATATTTTTGAATGGAAGTTTTTTTATATTTTTCAGCAGATCTTGAACTAAAAAATACATCGTTACCAATTTAAAAAAAAATAATGGGGGGCGCTGTAGCATTTTAAAAAATGTATCCCGGAAACGACACCCTCACTTGGCTGACATGATTCAGCTGCTCCAGGTCATCCCAAACAAAAAAAATCGAAGTGATTCATAAAATATACGAGTACGGCTATAGCCGAGACTAGAACAAATCAAAAATATTGAAAATTGACAAAATGGCGCCCATTTGAAATTTTGTTTGCGAATTTTGACTTTTTTGGGGGTAGTTTTTGACTTGCTAAAAATTCAAAAATCATTATTTTTTATTCATTTTAGTTCGGGCTATAGCCAAACATCTGCTAAATATATCCTCCAAATTTGAGCTTAATCGATCCAGTGGTTTTGACGGAATCATGTCAGCCATTTTAAAAAATCATGTTTTGAGAAAAACGACTTTCTCAACATGTAGCGTGACACTGGAAATTCAGACCTAACACTGAAACTTTTGACTAGACCTTGGATAAAAATTTATAAATTCTTCCGGAACATCGTATTGGGGAAGGAAAACCTATTTGAGACAAACAATGACTCTATTATACACATTTATGACCTGCCTGCGGTCACAGCCGAGGCGGCCCTCCACAGCGTGCGGCTGAGTACTCTCCGCTCTGCAGAGTTGACTCTGCTTCAGCTTCGTTAAAAAGTCCGAACCAAACAAATCCCTTTGCGTACAAATTCCACATACTATATACTATCAAAAAATCAACAACAAAAAAATCGATTTTTTGGCCCGTTCAAATAGAAATACCCCCTTAAGCAACACGTTCGTTCCGCAACACCGATCACACAGGTCACTGATCAATCTTTCCAGCAATCACCCCAAGCAAAGAGCTTCACAAAGTCATCATATATCATAGATAGCACCAAAAGACGCAAGCTGACTGATAACACCATGGTAAGATCCATACTCTTTACTCTAATCACATCCACTAAGTAAATCTCTCCGCGAAGGTCTATTAGTATCCCAGATCGTTCGTTTCAGGCGTCTCTCACTCCGGCGACACTCTTCATCACACATTTCTTATAAACTATTTTTCTCCACACTTTTCTGCCCTGGCATACAACTTTAAAAAAAAGTCACGGGGAACTCATGTAATCAAATCACCCGTTTTTCCAACGTGATGACTGGACTATAAGAATCCTGCAACCTGAAACATAATCAAGCCTAACGAACATCCACTGTGGTTACTTGAGTGTCTATGCCGCAGAATAACCCGAGGTTACCCGTGGTTAGTCCTCGATTGGTGCGCGGTTAGTCAGAGCTGCCTGTAAACTGGCTCTGTGGGCATCTGCGAACGTGAATGTCAAAACGATGTACGGTGACTTTTAACCGAAGATAAGTGAACCCTTATCGAGACCGTAACGCCTTTGGTGCCGATGTGCTCCAGGTAATGCAGCTCTTGCTGAGTAGCTCTTCCCGAGCTAATCTCTGTTCTCGTTAAATTATAAATTATAGTTCCCGGGGCGATCGTGCCTTGAAATCGAATGATTATCAGCACGAATTTAGCACGTCGTGCTAATGGATTGGAAATGATTAGGTAAATTGTTTTTTCTTATGATGTAGAGCTCATTTGTTCGAGCTATGTAATTTAAAAGATTGATGCGTGATATGAGAAATCTATTTAGAAGATATGCTATAGAAAACACCTCGTGCACTAAATATCAGGTCTATTTAATGGAAACTGCAATATAGTTTTGGTTTTTAATTAAAATATTCTATTTAATATAATAAAAGTTGGTAGCTTGGAGAGGCTGATAAGCGAGAGGTCTTTCCTGCTGAAAATGTTTGATGGGCTTTGATAGCAGAAAAGTTAATACTGTTCAATCCGTTTTCTGTATCCGCAATTTAAGGAATTTTCTTTACTTTTCTACCAAAGGCTTCTGATATAATTGCTATTGATTTCTATCAGAGCGAAATGGGTCAGTGTCCCAATAATTTCTATACGTTTTTTGATAACAGTTTTCTTATCAAGTATTAGATTAGATTATGCCATTAGGCCATATCCCTTTCGGGGTTAGCGTGACTCACTCAGTGAGGAAGGGAGTAATGGGGGGAGGGGTATAGATTTTTAGATTGATCTAGAATTCCCGTTTTGTTTATTCAAATAACACGTTCGTTCCGCAACACTGCTCCGACCCAGGTCGCTGATCAATCTCTTTAGCGATCACCCCAGGCGAACAGCTTCACAAAGTCATTATATAAAACTCTCCACTCAGGCCCATTCGTCTTATCAAATATGACATCCCATATTCCTATATACTTTTTATACGCAAGGTCAAAACGTTTTACCAAATTCTATCTGTCGGAAAATCTTATACTTTTCTATCAATATTTTCTCATTAAAACTCTATAATATCTTAAACCCGCAAGACGAGAACAATTTGTTATTGAATCCCTATCAAATCTTATCCACACCATACATATATGTATCAAATCCTATTTTCCAGAACCTGGAAAATTTCTATCAAATTCTACTCGACGAGAAATCTTTTCCTTTGCTATCAAGATATTGTAATTTAAACTCTATTAAATCTCGTGCACTGAGAAAATGTTGATAGGAAAGAAGAAGATTTCTCGACGGATACAATTTGACAATTTGAGATTTTAATACGCAGGATTTAATCAAAGTCTGATGTGGATAGGACTTGATAGAATTTTAATGAGAAGCTTTTGATAGGAAAATGTAAGATTTCTCGACGGATAGAATTGGATGGAAACTTTCAAGATTCTTATAGAATATAGAATTTGATACAAGTCCTGTGTCAATGAGATTTGATAGGATTTTATTGAGAAACTATTGATATAAAAATATAATATTTCTCGATGAATAGAATTTGATAAAATTTTCCGAAATTTAAAAAGATAGGATTTGATACAAGTTCTATATGTATATGATTTGATAGAGGTTTAAAGTGTAAGATTTCCTGATGGATAGAATTTGATAGAAATTTCCGGATTTTTGTAAGATAGTATTTGATACAAGTTCTGCAAGGTTAAGATATGATAGATTTCTGAAGAGAAACTGTTGATAGAATAGTTTAAGATTTTTCAACAGATCAAATTTAATAGAAATATCCAAGATTTTGGAACATAGGATTTGAAACAAGATTGGTGCCGTTAAGATTTCATAGAGTTTCAGTGAGATGTTTTTAGTAGAAAAGTGTAAGATTTCTGTGCTAATAGGATTTCATAGAAATTTCCTGCATTCCGGAACATAGGATTTGATACAAGTCTTGGGCTGAAAAGTTTTGATAGATTTTCAGTCAGAAACTGTTGATAGAGAAGAATACGACTTTTCAACATATAACATATTAGAATTTGATCCAAATATCCAAGATTCTCGAACATAGGATTTAATACAAGATTGGTTCCGTTAAGATTTGATAGAGTTTCAATGACAAACTGTTGATAGAAAATTAGACGATTTCGCAAAGAATATACTTTGATAGAAATATCATAGCATAGGATTTGACAAATTTTTGTCCGGATAAAATTTGATAGAATTTTAATGAAAATATGATGACAGAGAAGTACACGCTTTCTAGATCGATAGCATTTGATAGAAAGGTCTATTGAATGTGCTGATTATTTTGATTTGTGAAATTCATTTGATTTAATTAGATAAGATTTTTTCTAAGTCTGCTGATAGAATTTGATTCGTGAAGTCTGTTTGATTCATTTTATAGAATTTATATCAACTGTTCTTATAGAATTTTATTCAAATTCCACTTCTTGATAGATTTTAATTGAATTTTCCCTGAATTTAGGGAATTTGATTTAATTTCATATCTTCTCTGGATAGAGGGTCTATCAAATTCTATAATATTCCATCCTTTTTTTCAGCAGGGTTTCGACATAAAATTATTCAAAAATATAATAATATAATACAGAGATAGGCTAATGAAAGAGAATGATAATGAAATTCATTTTTTGGATCAAGGGTGCTTGGTACACTATTCTTAAATGCATCCTCGTGTTTCAGCTGTGATAGAAAAAAAGAAAGGCATTTCGCTGCGATTAGGCTGATCAAGCCGGTCAACGGCGGTCGCTTTCATTCAATTCTTCTGAATCGATAACCAGAGATCGGTCGAGAAAGCATCGATTTGCTTACGCCCTCGTAAATCGTTGCGAAAGACTTCTAATGGATTTCTGATCGTAGGTGAATGAGTTATCAGGTGAAGTGATTAATCTATGAAATTGAAAGCCAGGGTCATTTGAGCGTAACATTTTTATCAGGGGAAGATAAGTGATTACACTGACATGATATGAATATGATTCATGAACATAAATTTTTCTTTAAAAAAGATACGGATTTGAAAATGTCCCAATTCTTTAATTTCAAATATAGCTTATAAAAAAATAACAAGACTCGGATAATTTCAAATATTTTAAAATAACATAAAACCTTTGAAATGCGTTGAAATTTTTTGGAACCCCTAAAATCTGTTGAGATCCTCTGAAAATCCTGGAAATCTCGTCAATGTTTTTAAATCGTTTGCAATCTTTAAAATCCCTTAAAATTTGATAACTTCTTTTAAAATCCTATAAATCCCATAAATACGGCGAAATCTCCTGAAATCTCTGAAATCCTTCAAATCAGAAGAAATCCTTAGAAAGCCTTTTGAATCTTTCAAAATACCCTAAAAGCTTTGAAACCCGTTGAAATCCTTTAGAACCCTTGAAATATGTTGAGATCCTCTGAATTCTCTAAAAGTTCCTGCAAAACTCGTCAATGTTTTTAAATCCCTTGAAATCTTTAAAAACACTTGAAATCTTGAAAATCTCTTGCAAACTTTTTTTTTTTTTTTTGAAATCCTATGAGTCACATAATTACGGCGAAATCTCTTGAAATCGGTGAAATTCCTGAAATCCGTAGAAATCCTTAGAAATCCCTAGAAGTCCCTTGATATTTCATTTAATTTTATTTATTCCTTAAATTTCTTTAGAAATCCGTTTGAATCCCTTGAAATCTTTTGAATATCAATGTTATTCTTAATACGTTTTTAAAATCCTTGGCAATTTTATAAAATTCTATGAAATTCATTGAAAACTCTTTAAAATTTTAAAATCTCCCTAAATTCCTTGGAATCTTTCAAAATACCCTAAATTCTTTTAAATCCTTTCAAATCCGTGGAAACTGATAAAATTCCTGAAATCTTGCAAAATCCCTAGTAATCCCATAAAACCGAGTGAAATCTCGTAAAAAATAATATCTTTGAAATCCTCTGAAATTCCGAAAAATCACATGAAATCCAATAAAGCTCATTAAATCTTTTGAAATACCCTAAAAGGATTAAAATCCCTTTAAATATTTGTAATTCGTTGAAAGCCACTGAAATATATTAAAACCCTTTGAATCCTGTTGAAATTCTCTGAAATCCTTGGAAAACGCTTCAATAATTTGTAAATCACTTGAAATCCGTAGAAATTTCTTATAATCTTACAGAATCATTTAATTTCTTTGAAAATCATATATGGATTCCTCAAATATTGTAAAATTCTTAGAAATCCCTTGAAATTTTGTAAATACCGTAAAAATTCTTTGAAATTTTCAAAATCTTTTTAATATTTTGAAATCATTTGGAAATCCTTCGAAATTTTGAAATCTGTGGAAATTTTCTAGAACCTGCGAAATTCTTTTGAAATTCGGTATAACTTCTTCAACTCTTTGATATATCGTAAAATTCTTTCAGAAATATCTAAATCTTCGAAATTCCCTAAAATTCATTTAAATCCTTAAATATTCTTGAAATCTTGGAAATCCATTGAAGTTTTATAAATCTTTAAAATCCTTGGCGATTCTATAAAACTATGGTAAAATCCCTACAAATCCTTTGAAATACTTTGAAATCCCATGAATTATATTAAAGTTTGTAAGAAGATTTAAAATTTCTACAAAATTTTTGAAAATTTTGAAATCAGATGAAACTTCTTAGAATTAAAAAAATGAAACTTCTCTTAGAATTCCTTGAAATCTTTGAATATCCTTGGAATCTTTCTAAATACTCCAAAAGCTTTGAAGCCCTATTAAATCCTTCCAAATTCCTAAAATCAGTTAGAAATTTTTAGAAATCCCTTGAAATGTTTTGAAAATGTTTGAAATCTGCAAAATCTTGAATTGTTTTGAAATTTTAATTTTGTGAGTTATCTGATATACTGTAAACCCATTCTAGCAAAAAAGTTCACAAAAATGTTTAAAGAAAAACTGAGAAAATAATTTCATTACCGAGAAATTTGAGAAAATAGTAGCATTATTCTCATTTTTCTCAAAGTATTAGCAAAATAATGTCGTCATTAAAAAAAGGCCAAATAGTGTAAATAGTGGAATGAGTCCGAGCCCTGAAATAAGAAAAAGCAATTTGGAATCAATATAAGACTTTTTGTCGTTTCGGATGGAAATAAGATAGGTAGATGTGAGCATTAAAGGGATTGTCGATTGGTACTTGGCTCTTTAAATTGGTTCGAAATAGGCTTCTCGATCTCCCTGCCACGTAATAATGTTGCGGAATGGCCTCTCTTCCTATCTTATTATGGAGTCACGTGCACTTTGAACAACCTCGGTAAAACACCATGACACGAACCAAGGTCTACAGGTCTCTGTTCATGGGGGTGGGAAGCCCCTGCAGATATAATTGATTAAATACCACACCATCTCTTACATGCTTCTCGTTGTTCTATTCCGAAGGTCGGAAAGGCAATTCTAATTATTCCTCTATTCCCTTGTAGAAAATTTCAACCACACTATTCTTCTGCGTATCCTTTTAAACCTACGAAATAAGTATAGTCAAGAAATGCGGTCTTCTTCCCAGGAAATCACTTGCAATCTTTTCAAATCTCTCGAAATACATAGGCGCGGATCTACGTGGTGGCGAAACCGGCGAGCCCCCCCCCCCCCAATTTGTCTGACTAACCTTCACTTTTTAGGATTTCGTAGCCACGGGCAGAAACCCTTATAGTTTCGGTCAGGAGTCCTTCAGTGTGTCCATCGTACTTTTTTCCAAGAAGAGGAAGTGACGGGAACTCCTAACTCACAATTCACAACTCAGGGAACTCGTGGAACTCAGGGAAGTGAGGGGAGTGAGGGGAAATGTGTGGGGAAGTGTGGTGATGCGGAAGTGTGAGGAGGGGGAAGTAGATGAGGAAAAAGCTGCAGAAGGGAGGGAAGTGAAGGTAGAAATGTGGGGAGGGGAAGTAGTGGAATGTAGAGGGAGTAGGGGAGGGAAAGTACGGGAGGGGGAGGTGAATGTTTTCTTTGCACAGAAATCTCATTTTTTAATGATAAAATTTATCCCATCACCTTGAAATCATTTATTTATTTTTAGACCAGCAGGCCAAAAAATAAACGGTTATCTATATCTGTTATCAAATAAAAGAATGTCCTTAAAATTAAAAAAATTAAAACCCTTCAACTCTTGGAAATACTATTGAAATTCCTTCAATCTTATGAAATTTCTTTTGATACTCCTTCAAATATTATAAAATCATTTCAAATCTTTACAACCCGCTGAAATCCAATAAAATCCCTTGAAAACCCCGTGAAATCTGATGATAATTCCTGAAATCCTGGAAAATTTATGGAAATAAAAATACTTCCAAATCTTCTGAAATTCTCGAAACTTCTTTAAAACAGCAAACAATTTATGTGAATAATATTTGGATGTTCCTTAAAATCATTTAAATCCTTGGAAATTTCTTCAATTTTTTTTAATCTTCTTGAATATTACTTAGAATCCTTGGTCCTTAGAATCCTTGGAAATATTCTACAACATTTAAAATCTTCCGAAATCTTTTAAAATACCTCGACATTTTTTCAAGCGCTTGAAAATTCCTGTGAATCTTTCAAAGTAGACTAAAATCTTTCAAATCCTTTGAAATCCCTTAAAATTCTTGAAATGTATTAAACATATTTTTTGAATATTTCGAAATTTTTGAAATCCTTCAAAATCTCTCAATTCGTGTGAATAAATTCATTGAAATTCATTAAAATACTATAAAATACGTTGAAATCTCGCGAAATTACATGAAATCTGACGATATTCCTTGAAATTTCTTGAAATATTTGAAGCCCTGTAAAATCCTGTGAGATTCTGGAAAATGTAATGAAATACCATATTTAGAGCCTTTAGAATCCTTAGAATTACTGAAATCCTCAGAAACCTGATAAAAAACTTAAAAATCTTTTGAAATATTTGCAGATCGGAAAATATTCTACACATAGAGAGAAACGGCTAACTAAATTGACCAGTTGGCCTCTAAAACAAAAACCAGTTTCTGGTCATTTCCCGGTTACCAAAAATTTTTCCGATTAATACAAATTTAAGAATTTAAACTCTCATACCTGAAAAAATGTTGAGTAAATTTAAATAGTGAATACTTAACCACAAAATCAAAGCATTCAAAGCATTATAACTCTTCTGAATTTAAATTATTCACAATAAAAATAAAATCAATTTAATTCATCCATTCATCAAACAATTTTATCAGATTTTCCTTCAAATATCTTCAGGTTAAAAAATTGACATATTATTTATTCGTAAAAATTAGCATTCAGATGATTTTAAGGGATTTTCAAGGGATTTCAATAAATATAAAAAAATTCACAATATTTCATAATATTTATATAAATTTCGAAGATTTTCACAAAAATTAAGAGATTTTAATAAATTCCTTGGGATTTCAAAGGATTTCATAGGGCTTCAAATATTTTAAAAGATTTCAAGGAATTTCATCAGATTGCTTGCAATTTTACGGGATTTCAACGGATTTTATAATATTTTAATAGAATTCAAAGAATTTATTTACCAGAATTTATGTATTTCAAAGAATTTATTTACCAGAATTTATGTATTTCAAAGAATTTCAAAGATTTTTAAATATTTTGAATAGATTTCAAGAATTTGAAGGGATTTTAAGGTATTTCAAAGGATTTTAGGACATTTTAAAAGATTCTGAGGAATTTTCAAGAGCTTAAAATAATTTCAAGGTATTTTAAAAGACTTTAAAGGATTTGAAATACTTTAGGGTTATCTATTGAAATCCGCTAAAAATAACGTAAAAGCATCCAATAAAAGTCATTTAAAATCTTCAAAATTTTCTGAAATCGCTCAAAATCATTAAAAATACCCTAAAAGTCTAAGACCTTTTAAATCCTATGATCTCTTTCCAAATCCTTATGAAATTTAGGAAATTCGTTGGAATCACATAAATTTTGCTTTAATCTCTTAAAATCCCCTAAAATCTTTGTAATAATAGTAAATTCCTTAATGTGCAATCCCTTGGACTGCCGTAAAATCTTTTAAACTTCCCTAAAACGTTTAAAAGCTTTGAGCATTCCTTAAAATAATTAAAATCCTTAGAAATTCTATGAAATCCCTTAATAGCTGTTGAAATTTTTTACAATTCTTTTAAATGCCTGGATATCTCCTAAATCGTTTGAACTCTTTCAACAAAATTTGCTTTTAGGGCTGGTCTGCAAGACTTTCATCTGGCCAGTTAGTGATACCTAGTCCGCTTCTGAACGTCAACTGAACTAGCCCAACCGTGGCCCAGAATTGGGCCGATATTTATCGTTGATCGTTTGAAAAAAATGTATCAGAGTGTACCCGATGATCGGGCCATGTTTGGCCCAGAGTTGGTTCGATATATGGTCAGCCTCTTATTGCCAATGTCGGCAGTTTAGGTAGCACCGACACACGTTTCTGATAAATATAAAAGGTGGCCCAACTATGGCTGCCAATGTTTGGACCGATGGTTTTACTCTGGGTGGCAAAGCAAATTCGCACATGGGCTGAAATAACATTGTCTTTAGGGTGTTCCTTGCCTAGAGCAGCTGAATCAGACAAAATTTCAAGACATCTTTATATCAATGTACCCTTATGAAATTGTCTGGTGGGAGCTCAACATGTCTAAAAATAAATATTATTTTGCAAACTATTTTCGGACAAAAGCATTTACATACTGGTCTACAAATCCCCGATCGGATTACAAGTGTCTTACAATCTCTAAATAGTGTTTCCTAAAGTCCTCAGTACAATATATTTTCTCGAAGAGCTCTACCTGTCGTTTTTCGCGAAACATAAACTCCACCCAGAATGCGAATACCGGATTTACTCTTAGAGCTGAACATAAAGCTGTACTATGACGAACGAAGTTTCGCTCAACGTGCAAGAAAATTTATTACTCTCTAGCTCGATGCCGTGAAAGTATCACTCTGCTATTTGTAGTGATTAGAATCCACGAAGAACGAATGATCATTGCGTAAACTGTCATTGTATGTAGATTCGCGCGAAAGAATTGGCCTAGAAATGTACCTCTTTAGGTTGAAAGGACTTGGCATCGATCGAGATTCACTCCGAGAGGTGAGGCTTGATAATATAATGAGAGAAGAATAAGAAAAGTCAGAAATAAAGTATCGGAGAGAACAGCATTATTTCCTAAGCTCAGGGAGTGAACAATGACAAAGATAATAACGAACCATCCAACATGTCTATCAGAGAAGCTTTTGTCTATCAGAAAAGCGTTCGGTACATTACTCTGAAAGATTTATGGTTATTTGATGACGAATGGTTGACTTATGCAAATAATGTTGCTACGCCGTGAGATCTTGCGCTGTTAGAAGGACTGCGAAAAAGGAAAAAATTCTTGGTTGTCGGTTTAATAGAAAAGATTGTGAAATTATCTTAATAGAGAAATGTGAAGGAACAATCAATTATTATCGAAGGAGCATTTAAAGTGACTTTCAAGGTTGACATCTTTGTTAAAATTTCTCAAAGGATGTATCAGTTTATAAATGTGCAGTACGCAGTATGTATATATGTCCCATGAAGAGACATTTATTCAGCGCGATATACATATGTAAGTACGTTTAACATTTAAGATGAGACTATACAACAGTTCAGAGATAAGAGAACAATTTTAATCCACTGTGAATAAAAAAACTGAGAATAATGTTAATGAATTGAAAAACACTAAAAAGCAATCTAGTGGTAATATAGTGGTCAAGCGAGAGAATAAGTCGAGACGATCAGTTATTTTCCACATTCATGAGATAGCATTTCGCAGTCGAAAGCAAATTATTGTTTCTTTCAACGAAAAAATTTGATGAGGGTGACATTAAAAACTAGTTGTGAATTCGATCTCGGATGTTTACACTTTTTTTGTATTTATGATTTTATGGTGCTCATTTGATGAGGACTTTGCTTCGGTATTATGATTAATTAGCAAATATATTTGCTTCCTCATAGAGGAAGTCAAAATAAAAAAATACGAATATGCCAATCAAAACGTTTTAAATCCAGGAGTCTTTTCTATTTTTGAATGAAGTTTGAATTATTTTAAGGAAAGAAGTTTTTCTGTAAAAAACAGACTTTTCAAATTATATAAATGACGATAACTTCCGTACTCTTCAAGAAAAATGTATTAATATTATAGGTCAATTGCTTTGTCTCGAATCAAGGAATCTTTTCCGTTCTTGCAACAATGTTTAATTATGTTAGTGAAAAAAGTTTTTCTGTAAAAACAGATTTTTCAAATTATATAATTTAAAATTTTCAGAAATTTTTACTATTGCAAAGATTCATCTGTGAAATACAGTATTCAGCCAGGGTGTCGCTCACTTAGAAAACATAGAGTTGTAAGGAAATCAAATAGAAATGATTTTTTCAATTGTAAAAGTAGCTTTATATCACAGAAAAAACAGAAACAAATTTTTCTTGCCGGTAATTTTCAAGTTGATAAAGTTGAATTTTTCCACTTCGAAACAAAACAATATTCAATAGAGTTGACATGGTAACCATTTCCAATGTCATGGGTAAACCTTAACACGTGATGGTAATTTTTTTTGCAGGTAAAGATTACTCTGAAATCGATGTAAATATTACATTTTATTTTTTCTGTGATTACTGAATTTAACTATTTTGTTGGAAATTAGTTTTTAGTCGGAAATTACATTTTTTAACCGAAAAATGAACTATTCTATTTTTTGTTACAAATTTTTATTTTTTAGTTGAAGATTCAACTATTTAGTTAAAAATTCATGCATTTCGTTAAAAATTCGTCCTTTTTAATAGAAAATTAATCTTCTTGGTTGAAAATTCATCTTTTTTCTAGAAAATTCAATAGTTTGGTTGAAATTTTTTTCTCTCTTGACTGAAAAATCCTTCTTAGTTGAAAATTCCTTTTTTTTGATTGAATTCAACTGTTTTTCATTTAAAATTAAAATATTTTTTGGTTTAAATATCAGGCTTTAAATTTTTTGATGAAAATTCATTTTTTTGTTTGTTAAAAATACATATTTTTGGTTGGAGATTTATCATTTTAACTAAAAATTCATCTCTTTGGTTGAAAACTGAACTATTTTGTTGAAAATTCTTTTTATTATAGGTTCAAAATGAATTTTATTTTAGGTTGAAAATTAAATTTTTTAACTGAAAATTTAACTATTTTGTTAAAAATTATTTTTTCTTTGGTTTTCAAATTAATTTTTTTAATTGTAACTTTAATTAATTCTAATTGAAGATTCATAATTTTAGTTGCAAACTGATCACTTTGGTTGAAAATTTAAATATTTTGGTTAAAAATCGTTGTGTTTGGCTGATAAATAATTTTTTAACTGATACTTTAACCTATTCAAATTTTTGTTGAAAATTTATCTCTTTTAGTTGAAAATTTAACTATTTGGTTGAAAGTTGATGTATTTTGTTGAAAGTGTATATATTTTGTTGAAAATTCGTCTTTTTTGGTTGAAAATTGGACTATTTGGTTAAAAATTTAGCTATCTTCTTAAAAATGCAACATCTTTACTTGAAATGTTAGGAATTCAAAGTGTTAAATTTTTTGTTAATATAGTACCCACACCAATTTTGATTAAAAGAATATATTCCCCTATTTCCGTGAAAAATCTCTTTTCTTCTGCTATTACATTGTATCCACTCACTTAGAAAATACCTTTCTTTCAAAATATTAATATATTAAATATGCACTGAATTTTAGGTTCAGAAAAATAAAACTTTGTAAAAAATTATTGTTCAAATTCCTGGACTTTAGGAAAAAATTCAAGAAATCGTTCATTATGTTCTGGGTATTATTTATTTATTTAATAATTTGATAGTGATAGCATATTAAGAATATCTTGTAATATAATTTGTCAAAGCCTTATAAATTAAACATATTATTAAAAACATTTTTTCCATAATAAACTAGCGAAATTGTATACATATTCCAAATCGATTGTTTAGAAAAATGCGAAATATTTGAATGAAAAATCTTGATATACCTAAAAAAATGAAATTTCCAGGACATTTTTTTCCAGGATTTGATTAGATACCTTGTAGCGTACCAAAAATAGAAATAATAACAGAAACCTGCAAATTTTATAAAATTGCTATCTAAAATTTCAGGAAGGATGGCTTTCGTCACAGATCCAATCGAACTTTTATTTTCATGAGGGAAGTTGAAGTGGACTTAACCGGAATCTAAATTAAACTTCACTTGAGATTACGAAGCGAATGGCCAGTTTGTGACGTTTAGTAAAATAAAACGCGAATAAAAACGATTCGCGCCGTTGAAGCGGCGCTTTGCAGTCATTAGCGTTAATCGACGGCTCATTACCGAGATGGTTTCCAACCGCAAGATTCTTTATTAATTAAGTACTCAAAGAGTTCGCGTTCATGGAATATTTTACGAATTTTACCACTGTCGATTACCTTGTCCATTATCGCAGCTTTCCACGCAATTTATATAAATTCTCACGTTCCGACGATGCAAATAAAAAGCCGGAGGGCTAACCGATTAAACTAGAGAAATTGGATTTTGCATTTCCTTATTGATGTTCTAATTCAAAACGCTTGACTTTGATTAGCAAAATTAGGTATTATGTGATCTTGGGAAGTGTTGAAAAGTGTTAATAAGACACGAGGAGAAAGTAGGTATCCTAATAGCTAAATAAGTATTTTTTCTTAACCTTTAAGTACTGGCGTGCGGTCTTACAGACCGCACCATGCTTCTGATATGTGGGTCCATTCTCCCTCTAGTCTTCCACGAGACTGCTGTTATTAGTAGCTTTAGTTTTTGTTGTGCGGAACAATCTGAGGTCCTGCATTTAATTGGTAAGTAATATCAATTGAATGCTAATAGGCGGTCAGTGAGACCGCACCTCCACGGTAGCGTCACAATTTTATATTTCTGTTTCAATTTGTTTCAAGGTATTTACAATGCAAGATGTCACACAGAAACAAACTTCAGCTCTCATTTGAACAAGAAGTGACAAATTAGTATGAACGTATGGGCGTGCGGTCGCTTAGACCGCACCAAGCTTCTGATATGTGGGTCCCTCCCCCCATTGGTGTGAAAGATTATTAATAATAAATGTTGATCAAATTGATTAATTTCTTACTTACTCCAATGTCCCTTCATATACTTGTATAAGTTAGATAACAAAAACTTCTTCACTTATTTAATGAGATATAAATATATACACTATAAAGCGGTCCGTCAAACCTCAGGTCCATTTTAGTGCAAAAATTAAATGACGACCATACTTAAAGGTTAATAATATATATAGTACAGGCGAATAGAATCCTAATTTAAAAAAAGAACTAAGGATACAAATCTTGCTCTTATCAGAAAATTTCCATTTATGAAGTGCATCATAAAACGCAGTGAGCTGAGCTTGCGATAATTTATTAACCTTTTAATTTTGCTTTGCCTTTCCCTTGAATCTTTATACTTGATCTGACAATGCGATTACGCCGATCGTAAAAGAGGAATTAAGCAAAATTATTTCGCTTTCAAGACTCCTTCGGTAAGCGGTAAAGATATCGTCGGATCCACTTTAAGTGAATTTTAAATCTCGATTCAAGAAAAAACTCGAAACAAGGGAAAAAAATCATGGTCGGGAGTTACGTCTGTAGTATTTAATTACAAGTGAATTATATTTACTGAGTATGAATACATTGCAGGTATCAGTTTTGATTGATCAACTTTAATTATAGGCTTTTGTTGTAAATACTCACATAATCAACATACAAACAGTGTTTAAAGACAGGAGTAGCAATTATTCACACCTTGGTCTGTATGGTTATTGGCTACAAACACTGTTTAGCTAAATCTATGCAAAGATGTTGGCACTTTGCGTCAAGTCTTCACTGTCACTTTCGAGCTAAAATTGTTGGTCTGGGAAAAGATCAATTTTGCAAACACTATAATGATTAATTCGATGATAAATTATTGAGTTTAAATAATAATTAATCAGTGTTTTTTAAATATTACGCAAATTCACACATGAGCTAAAACAACATGATTTTCAGGGTTTAAATAATTAATCGGTGTTTTTTAAATATTATGAATAGGCCTTTTGCTAATTCTTATACCCAATACTCTATTAGAAGACGTGCAGAAATTACGTATGGTACTTTTCTGAAATGTCGCACCACGTCTCTCCTTTTGCTAAGTAAGTTTGTCGTAAGTTTTGCCCCCCCCCCCTCTAAGGTGATTTTTACCGAATAAATTTTTTTTTTCAATTTATTTAGGGTTCATCCAAAAACAACGTAAGAAGATTTGAATAGAAGGGGGTTTGGTAAAATCTTATTGTTTTGTATTTATTAACGAAGCAGTTCAGCTTTGAACCAAGTTGAATATTCAACCATAAAAGATGAATTCTCAACAAAAAATATAATAGTTGATATTTTGACCAAGAGTATATTTTCATTTTACATTAAAAACAGTTCAAATGAACAAAAAAGACGAATTTTCAATACAACAGTTGAATCCTCAACCAAAAAAGATTCATTTTCGACCAAGCAGTTGCAATTTTGATCAGAGAAAAAAGTTCTACCAAAAGAGATGAATTTTTAAGTCAAAACGGCGAATTTTCAACAAAAGTTGAATTTATAATTAAGAAAAATTTTTAGCCCATAAAGAAATAGAATTTCATCCAAAATGTTACATTTGCAGGCTAAAAAGAGGAGTTTTCTACAACACAGTTGGTTTTCCAACAAATTTCATGAATTTTCTATCCAAATAGTTGAATTATTAAACTAAAAAAGATCAATTTTCAACCCAAAATGGAATAGTTGAATTGTTATTTAAAAAATTAATTTTCAATTTTAAAAAACTAACTTTCTACTAAATTGTTGAATTTTCTAGCCAAAAGACGAATTTTCTATAAAACGTATGAATTTTCCACAAATAATTCATTTTCAACCAAATACACAGTTCAATTTCCAGTTTAAAAAACTTATTTTAAACCAATAAACGAATTGTCAACGAAGTAGCTCAATTTTCAATAAAAGAGATGAATTGTCATCTAAAATGATAAATCTTTAACCAAAAAAATGAATTTTGAAAAAAATAGTTGAAATTTCAACCAATGACCTGAATTTTAATCTAAAAAGATGAATTTTTATCAAAAAATGTAATAGTTGATATTTCCACCATTTAAATCAGAAACAATTTAATTTAAACAAAATATACAAATTATCAACAAAATACTTAAATCCTCAACTAAATGAGATTAGTTTTCTACCAAAAGGTTGTATTTTTAACCAAAAAATTGATTTTCTACAAAAAACAAAAACAAATGTACAACAAAACAAATAATTTTTCACTCAAGAGGGTTATTTTTCTATAAAAAAGTCGAATTTTTAACAAAATACATGAATTTTCACCAATGTAATTGAATTTTCAACTAAAAAAGATACATTTTCAACCGAGAATTGAATAGTTAAATTATCAGTGAAAAAATTAATTTTTAATGTTGAGAGTAGTTAAACTTTTGACTAAGTAGTTGAGTTTTTACCACATTGTTGATTTTTTTAGTCGAAAATACTACTTTTTTACAAAACGGTTAAATTTTGAATCCAACATGTGAATTTTCAACAAAAAAGTTAAATTTTCACCGAAACAGGTTAATAACCACTAGACAGTTACAGTTTTGTACAAAAAATTAAAATTCTACACACAAAAAATGAATTTTCAAACAAATGAAAAAAATTACAATCAAGTGATGTTGAATTTTCAAGTTAAAAAGATGAGTTTTCAAAAAAACAGTTGAATTTTTAAGCGAAAAGAATGAATGTGAAGCATCTGTTAAATATATAATAATAATAATTATTATTATTAGGTTAGGAAGAAAGTTCCTAAAGAAATGGGGGTCGGAACAAATCTCACGGTGGGAAGAGGGGGGTTGAAAATTACAGAAAAACACATAACTTAATTTGTGGATGACCCCTTATTTGTTTATTCAATAATTATTATTATTGCGTGAAGGTATATAATTATTACAGTAAATATTAAAACTATTATTACTGGGTATGTACTTCTAATATCAAAAGGTCAATTACAAGTAATACTGTTATAGTTAAAAATAAAGTAACGTAAATTTTGTTTACATTTGATGCACTAGGTACAACAGTAAGCACTAGATTGCACTGCCAAAAAGCTTTTTACAATAAAATCTTTTTCACTTTTTTTTAGTGATTCGCAGACTTGAAAATGTCTTACCCAAAAGACTTCAGGAAATTTATGCACGGCCCCCTACACAGCTTACCCATAAAAAATTATGGTTTCAATTTTGTTTCAGCTCATTTTCTTAGAAACTCATTATGAACTTCAACTATGTTCACTGTCATGATCAATGTCAAATCTGAAAAACATTTAAATTGCTTTCAATCTTCGTATTGCTCAAAATTAACCATCTGTGGTTCAATTGTGTTTCAGTAAGTTTTGACACCGTTTTTATGTACCACATGAAAGTTGACTTTTTTATGTGATAATATTTCTGAGATATCAGAATTATTTTTCTCAATAAGCATGCTTTTAATTACAATTTTTTACTATCTTGGGTAGTTTTTAATTAATTTTTTACTAGTTATATTTATGGAAAGATATCATTCTAGATATGCCCCTAGATGCTATCTTACTCTAGGATCAAGCATAATAAGTACTAAGAGCTGTTTATGCAAATTACCAGGATTCAAGTATATAACAGCAAGGATGATGAAATTAATTGACAAAAAATAGAGAAGGAGGGTAACGAGAAAGATGAACAGAAGAAGAAAAGTTTACGACAGAATTATAAGAAAAGCATCAATACTGTCGGTCTGTGGATGTGCAGATCAATTATCATATTCTCAGTGTATGTAATGCATGCCATGTGATATCGGGGAAACATGTCATTATGGAAATAAGAATGCTGAGTTCTATGCGCACTTGCACTGAGGTTATATAGTCCATGGGGGTTACGGGGTACCCCAGAGGGCCCAGAGGCCTTTGACTCTTAGAGAATCTTACTTACAATTAAGTTGTCCTTGTGGTATGCATATATCTGCTTTGAATTCACCCCTCCAGGCTTCGTCGTGTTTATATGGATCAAATATTTAAATTGATCGAAAATTAAGCAAAAAATACTTGTCCCGTAAACCTATAGATCAAACTGATGCATAGACTCTTTATTTTTCCTCGTAATTTGGTTTCCCCTCGAGTCTTTAATATATAATTATACCATATGATACATTATTCATCACTATCAACATTTTTCAGATAGAATAAAGTCTTTCGGGGTTACCCCTTTCAATATCTTGAATTCTTTTATATGCGAGGTCCGGAGGTATTGTTAAAACGGTTCAAGACATCCCATCCTAAAGTCTTGGATATTCAATTAAAGTTTAGTTTATTTAATTACGGAATATAGGGTAATACTAGTCCTAGCGCTATACCTGACCGATTAGTTCTACGGAAAATTCCGTCATACTAGCCGGTGCCAATTTATAAACAGTTTATAATTAAGTAAAGTTTGGAAAACTTAGCTTTTGCGTGTGACATTTAGTCATTAATTTGTTTATGATATTATATCTTAAAAATGAAAGCCTCTAGAGAGATGGTTCTTAAGGCAATTTTGCTCCTCTTACCAAGTACTATCAAATGATAACAATGACTAATGTGGGCTCTGTGGACCCAAAATGCGCCGGGTTCCTTATATCAGATGTAGTCGCAAATTGATCTGTCCACCCAAGGTGTTGGTTTCACGTGCGGGCTTTTACGCTCTCGACCTCACTTGTAATACATTTATATTTAGCTTCTGCATACGTCCACGTTGGTACGTACGTGGGCTTAAAAATAAAGATAATGCTACTTAGCATGAGAACGTACATCTTGAGGCGGGACCCCTACTTGAATATTGATATCCGGCAGCTGACCTCATATGAGGTCAAGCAAGCTGGATAGGTCTTCTCTAGGAAAGCGAAAAGGCAACCGTAGCTTCGATTCTTTTTCCTGTCAATATCATTCCTTTGATCATCCCTAGATCCTCCCACATCATCTACAGTCTGGATCATCTGACAGACCTTTAACTCCTTATTCTGATCCAAAGGATTGAAATACCCTTAAGTATTAAAAATTGAATTGTAAAACATAAGACATATAATTCCCCCGGGACTTGTGATTTGAAGTAACCGCTTGAAGGTGTAACGAGGTTGAAATTACAGGGTGTTGCATTGGCATAGCAGAGACCACAGGATCCGGACAGGTGTGTCATCTTGAAATTGGTCCCGCGATGACGTCCGGTCCATTAAATTCCAGTTCCTCCGTGACGCAAGGATTCATTCGAGAACGGGATGAGCTGCATTTATCTTGTGGGGTCTGCGAAACTAAGGGTAAAGAAGGCTACTGATTTCGGTAGTCACTCATACTAGCACGACTCGAGGAAACCATTAAAAACTGTCCACTGATTGGGATCTACCGCGTTCCGCCAGGATGTAAAATTCCTTTCTTTTCTTTCTTTCATTCACTCCAGTACGGGTGTAAGTTGGCAGGTGGGACGGATTTTTCACCAGAAAGCTTTCTCAATGTAATCGCATTACCGAATCAAGCAGTATTAGCGCACTAAAGACATTATATATGACACTTCTCACGGTTGACATCTGAGCCGAGAACAAAAGTTTCATCTTACGAAGCAAGTTGAAATATGCGTTTAGAATTTCAAAAATTTTAAGATTTTCATGAAAATCTTTTGCAATTCTACTATTTGTCTGTTAATTATGACTTTAAATACAGATAGCTTTAAATTAAGAGTTGAATTCGCTTTCATTAGGAGTGCCATGTCACTTGAAGAATGTGAACACTAGAACTCTATTTTGCTTGTCGACATTGCGTTGGCAAAGTTCAAAGCAGCTAATCTGGAATGCCATCTGTGAAAGATCAACAACTTAGAGGGATTAAAACGTCTACGAGCCATCTAACTGTCAAGTCTTGACACTTGGTGCTCTTCGAACGAGTTCGTGACCATGGGCGAAGGTTAGTTGCCGGATCCAATATCCATTCCGCTCTTTTTCACGTGAGGTCTGCTAAAATCCCTTTTGCCGAGAAGACCTGGCCAGAAATACAATATGCGTTCACTCCAACCGACATGTCCGGCACTTTGAGTCGACGAATATAGATGGTAGAGTAATTATACGTCCAAGTACTTCTGAAGATATTCTTCTCTCCTTTCCTTCCATGGTGGTGATTTGCGTTGTAAAACAATGCAAGATCCCATCATATTTGTTGACGTTTCCAGCTTGTCCGCCTATTAACTGCATATTTCTTCGGAAACTTAAACCAGTGCTATTGTTCCACCAGTCATCTAATAAGTTCCGTCATATCTCGGATGTACCAAAGTCTTTTGGATTTGGTTGATTAGTCGCTTGGTGATTGTGCAACAAGTAAAGGTTTTAAACAATGAAAACCCATTTTGAACCTATACTTGGGGTAAAAAAATGAATTGGAATTTCAAGTAATATTCCCAGAAGTAGAGCCTGTTTATCTTCAAGATTCCGAGACTGTCATTATTTTGGGCAATTTTGCCACCAACGCCTGTTGTGCACTTTCGTCTGGATGAGAGCAGCAATTTGTAACTCTTAATAAAAACCGTGACTTGTCCAAAAGCGCAGTGTTACAAGGACGAATTTGTTTCGCCTGATCTTTCGATGCCCATGTAACCCTTAAAGGTTTGCGTAAAATTGTGGGAAAGGTAATTGCCGTTAAACGTGGTGCTGGCTTGTGCGTATCCCTTTATTACAAGAATTCACTTCAGGACTGAATACCTATCCGTGGAGCATAGTCGTAAAGCCTCTCTCTACGTTCCCAAAGCTTAGCGCCAAGTTAGCAGCAAATTAGACTAAGCTGTTATATATTATGATACCTAGCTGACTCTTGAGTTGCATATAATTGAATTAGATGACCGGCTTCCAAGATCTGATATATACCGTTAATCAATTCTCTGACAAAGTATATACTCTTATATAGATGCCCAGAAAGTGAAATTCTTTAAATCTTTATCTACAATTAGTTACATATTTACTACTAATTTAAATAACACGTACAGCAGAATCTGTTCCACTTAACTGATACCATCTTCCTATTTTTGATTCTAATGCTAGACATTATTTGCGTTAATATTCGAATTGACGTTTATTTCGGCACGTGAGTAATACACACATCACTTGAAACACACATAAAAGCTCAACAGAAGACAGTTCTCAAATATATGACCGTTCCAGATAAAGTTTTACGACCTCTTCAGGAACGATCGCATGAAAACGCATCTTGAATCGAGGCTTCGAAGTCGCTGCACTCAGAAAGTTTGACGAAATGAAATCAGAACATAAATATGAGGCGGACAGGTGAAATCCCTGATCAACCCTATATGTTGTTTTTTTTAGGAATGTCTTAAAATGGGGACATAGACCTTATTTACTCAAAACACTTGGCAGCATTCTAAGTTTTAGTACTAAAAGATTAAAAAATACATACAATTATTTCGTTCCTTATATAACTACCCTTTTAGTATTTAAAACAGTCATCTCTGAAAAATTTTCAGTGTGACGTAGTCTACATCAACCGTTGCGTTGTAGTTGCTGCACACTACTGACGCAGCAACCGATTTTTTATAATATCTCATCTTTTCTATCTAGATTTACATTGCTACATCTAGATGGACGACAGCTGTGCCATATGCAAAACACCTTGGTAGGCATAAGTCATTTTTATTGTCCAGGTCCCATTAATTATATTATCAGAAACCGATAACTGCACAACATGGAGAAATGTCTCCTAACATGAAATATCCAGTTTATTGCCGGGTCATTAAAATCTCTGTCAAACAGTAATAAGCTCCTTTCTCTACTTTCACCTCCTAGACCTTATCTTTCCAGATATGTCATATTATCATCTTGAATTAATGAAGAGTGCTTTATAACTGGGAATCATATCTTCATTAATTGAATTATGATTCAAAAATTCGATCAGTGTTGTGCAAAGAAGTAAGCAGTTATTGTCACCAAAAATAAAGTTAATTCTGACAATTGTGATCGGAGACTACAGAAGATCAATTTCAAAAGCAAGTTGGCACATTGGTCAATATTTTATGTTTGTATTGTTAAAATTATGGGGCCGTTCAAAAACTACGTCACGCTATTTTGAAAACTGTTTCCACCCCTCCCCTATTTCGTTACAGGTCACCAGATAAAGCTAAAATCCCCGAGGGTGTCGTCACAAATACGACCCCCCCCCCTTTTTAGATCAAAATTTTTCTTCGGTTTCATTTAATAAACGGCTAAAATAAAACGCCAAACATACAAACATAATATTTTAACAGACTCCACAGCCCAAAATGCTCTCAAAACAGGGCAAACAGAGTGATTGTTCGCGAAAATAGGGGAATAATGAGAGTGAAAATTCTTTTAAATGAAATTAATATATAGGTACCATATTGAAATATATTGCATTTTCAACTAAAAAACATTAATTTTTTACCAAAAGGGATGAATTTTCAACGAAAGAGTTGCATTTGCAACTAAAGATTTTGAGACGAATTTTTAACAAAATGGTTAGATTTTCTTATTGGGTTCTATTAATTCAGTTCAAATTTAAGGTCACTGTAGTGCCAAAAATGAAGCCACTGGAAGAAAAACGTTTTCTATGATTTTAAGAATTGAAATTATATTATCAGTAAAGTTGTATGAAAGAAAAAATATGATTTTTGCATGAAAAAAGTTTAAAACGTAGAAAAAATAATTATTTTAACAATGGCTTTGGAATTGAATTTTAGCATACTGTCGCTTCTTACCAAATTTTCAAAAATGGTTGAATTTTAATGAATCATAACCTATTATTTCTAGGAAAGCATTCCCTGCAACTTCTACTATTTCAAATTTTAAAAATAAGTGAACAAATATTTAAATAATGTTTTCCCCGAAAATAACCATCATTTATTAAAATCCAACCATTTTTCCAATATTGGTAGGAAGCGATAGAAAGAAAAAATTCAAATGCAAAAAACATTGTTAAATTACAGTTTTTTGTAAGTTTAAACATTTTTCATTATAAATAATGTTTTTGATTGGAAATGACATCATCAGTTATACTATTTTGATTGTTAAAACCATAGAAAAAATATTTTTTTCAGAGATCTAATATTTGGCACCACAAAAAAAAGTGTCGTAGCTTATTAAGACATTAATGATTAATCCCTTCCCAAACTTTTTCCTCCTCTAATTCTCTCTCTCCTCACTTCCTTAACTAACACTCCCCTTCCCCTACTTCTCTCCCCCAGCCATCACTTTCCCTCCCCTACTTACCCGCACTACCCTACTATCCCTCGCTTCACATCAATCATTACCCTCCCTCACTGCCGTTCTTCACTTCCAATCATTTCTCCTACTTCCCCGTCACAATTTCCCAAAAATTTCTCTACTTACCCTCCCCTTATTTCCCCTCGTACCCCTTTCCTCATTTCCCGTAGTACTCCTCACCTCACACCCCTAGTCCTCCTTCCCTCACGTCCTCTCACGTCCTCTCACTCCCTCACCCCTAATTTTCTATAGCTTCCCCTACTGCCCCTCTCCTCATTGTCCCTCCCTTCCTCAACCCCTCCTTTCCCCTACGTTAATTTCCCCGCACTTCCCTTACTTTCTCTCTTCTCATCTCTTCCCACCCCTAATTTTCTATAGCTTCCCCTCCTGTCCCACTCCTCATTGCCCCTCCCTTCCTCAACCCCTCTCTTCCCCTACGTTAATTTCCCCGCACTTCCCCTACTATAATTTTCCCTCACTTTCCTTACTTTCTCTCTTCTCATTTCCTAAGACCTAAACTATAAGGGTTTCTGCCCTGGGCTATGAAACCACAAAAACGATTAAAAGGGCAGAAGGGGAGCATTTAAAAAAAATTTTATTCAAATTTTTGTTTTCCATGTGTGATGTCATATTTTGCTTCAACCGCTCCCCCTTACTTCACAAATCGTCATAAAACCTGTTAACCTCCCACCCCCTGGTAGTGTGACGTAGGTTTTGAAAGGAGACCATACTGCCCTTGCTCTGCAGAGAAATATATTTTTATTGGGAAATAAATTTCGACCGGCTGATAATAATTAGAAGTAATCTGATGTGACTTTGACGAAGACTAACCAAGTGATGACTTTACCCCGAAACGCGACTGCAATGCGGAATACTTAAGTGGAGAACACCATAAATCAGAGTATTTTCGTATCACGGAAGCGGTCTACTGTATTTATAAAGCAGACTTACGCCCAGTGGAAGAACATCCAGGTTTACTTTCGAACCGAAAGCTCTACCAGATGACGATGCAGGCCATGCAAACAAATAAATATCTGCAACAATCGATAAATTGAGGTTTAAAATAAACCAACATATAACTTGATTTCTTAATACACTTCAAGTTTGATTCAAGTTGAGATTTAATACAACTATTTTTTAAAAGACTAAACGTGAATAAGAGTCGAGTAATTACACATAGTTGCTAACGAACTGATTGATGATAAATACCGGTTAGATGTCTGGAGTCAGCTAGTCTGCATCGGCAAGCTTAAGTGGAAAGTCAATGTTGCAAAGCAGAAAGTCTTCAATATTTCTCAATTTCTTAGAAGATTTTTATATGTAGAATCAGAATTTATTATTCAAGTGAAAATATGAATCGAAATAAGTCTGGCATATTACAGACTTTATCAAAAATTAAGCGATCTCAGAAAAGAATTTACGCATGTCTCAAATTCTACTTCCTGGAACCATTCATCCTACAAATGAAAAGAAAAGATAACGATCGGTTTTCGATCGGTAATTAATCGCGGCGGGAGCATCGAGTCTTGCAGTCGTCTAATAACAATGGTTAACGCATTGCAGTGAGCTTGCAACGATCGTTGATTACCGATACGGCGGCATTAACACTATAATGGCCTGGCCAACCCACATTAATTTCCTCCCAATAAAAATTAAGCCGCGAAACGATCGTGATCGACCGCATGACCGGAAAAAGTTAGTCGACTGATTTCAAATTACGCGACTTACGACGCACCTTTCCAATCATCAGACCTATCCTTAAAACTTGTCCTTATGTCTTTCAATATTCAACAATTTATTTTATTGCAAAATAATTTGCAAAAATTATACTTATTTTGATTCAAAAATAGTAAATAATGTATTTTTTAAACTTTTCAATTCTTTGAAATGTCATGAAATCTGTTAAGCCACGATATTGAATGAATCGTAAAATCAGGTCTAATACTTTTTAATTATTTGGAAATCCCTTTCAAATGTAAAGAAATCTCGTGAAAATTTCTTGAAAACCCTGGAAATTTTTTGGAGTTTCTTAAAATCTTTCGAAGTCCGTTAAAATCCCTGTAAATTCTTTGAAATTCTTTGAAATTCTTTGAAATCCTCAATGATCATGTGCGTTTGTTAAAATTAAAAATTTGGAAATCATTTAGAATGTATCGAAATGCATTTAAATTTCTTAAAATCTATTAGACTCCTTAGAAATGCATTTAGGTCCTTTAATATCTCTAGAAATCCTTTGAAACCTGCAAAAATCTAGAAGAACTTGGAATCCTTTAAAATCTTGTAACATCATTTTAAATTCAGGCGCGGTGTCTCACGAGCTTTCCGATTTTTTTCCGATTGTCCACGTTTTTTTTTCAAGTATTATCACTGAGGCTTCGAAGATATATTTTTCCTATTTTGTATTGTTTCAACATCACTTATGATTTTTTTCAGTCAAAAATATCTAAAGGTATATTTGGAGGTGCGACCATTAAGGGTTAAATAAAATCTCCTAAACTCTCTCAAAATCTTGTAAAAAACTTTGAAATCTCTAGAAATTCCGGGAAATCTTTTGAAATATTTGAAAATTCCTTGAAAACCACTGAAGTTTTTTAAAATCTCTTAAAAACCTTGAAATTTCGTAATATCCTTTAAAGCATTAACATCCTTGGAAACCTTTCAAAGTCTTATGAAACGTTTCAAAATCCTTTAAAATCTTTGCAAATCCCTCGAACCCATTAACATTCTTTAAAATCTCTTACAGTATCTCGAAATCCCATAAAATTCTCAGAAATATTTGTAAACCTCACAAAAAATTGAAATCCTTTAAAATCTTTTTACATTTTGTAAGTTCCTTTGAAATTTTTAGGAATCCCTCGGAAGTCCTTTAAAATTCATGAGATCCCTCAAAATATCGTAAATTACTCTAAAATCTTAAAAAATTTCAGGACAACTTTGCAATTCCTTGGGAATCTTTCACAATCTCTTGAAATCCTTCAAAATCCTTTGAAACCTTTGGGAATTCTTTGAAAAGTACTTCAATTCCTTAAAATCTCTTAAAATTCCTTTGCATTTCATAATAATCTTTTTTTAATTTTTTGAAATACTTCGAAATCCTGAGCTTGTAATCTTGTAATCCCATAAATAATAAGCTTATAATTCATAAAATCAAATTTCTTCAACTCCAATAAAATCTTTTAAAATTCCGCAAATTCCATTAAAATCTTTAAGAACCCCTTAAAAGTCCTTCAAAATCCTTGGAAATATTTCGGAAGCCTTTGAAACTTATTGAAATTATCAAAAACCTCTGAAAATTCCTTTAAATTTCGTAAAATAAAAATTTAAGTTTTTGAAATCCTTCGACATCCTTGGAAATCTTTATAAAAAATTGGTAGTACTTCGAAATCTCTTAAAATCCTTCAAAATTTCTTAAAATTAATATCTGTTGAAATTTCTTAAAATTCTTTAAAGTCTCTAAAAATCGCTTGCAATTCCGTAAAATTCGTTGAAATCTTCGGCTCAAAATAATAGATTCATAAATAATCAAATCGAGATCAGCCATCCCTAAATCCAAATACGAATCAGTTTTCAGGATTTTATAAAACCATAACAAATGGCATCGACATCAAGCATCGACATCGGCAATCTTTGCCATTTAGTAAAGACGTGTAAAAATAACTCGTACAGTGAAGTGCAACTCTCCGACAATCGTCCAGGATGCATTTACGACATGTAAATCGTTTTTACGGTCGATCAATTTTCGCAGACGTTTCATAAAAAAAGACCGCCGACCAAATGCTTAATTCCGTCCCTTATCTTTGTCTGGCAGAATCTTTCCGCAATGAGAGTGGACCTCCCATAAAATAACTCCTGTCAGTTTTCTGGCGAGTGTTTAGCACGAGTCAAGTGCCGAATATGTATAACTTGTAGACCAAATCAAAGGAATTTGAGTAGGAGCCTATCATCTACTTGGAGCACTTCCGTTGATACAGGAACGATCGAAATGCCGTTGAGATCTTTCCCCGAAACACTCGTTATGAGGATATATCAAAAGTGATTCTATATTTAATTTATACATTTGATATTCACTCATATTTGAGTAATTTTAATAATACAGGCGAGCTAACTGAAGCTGCCTATTTTAATTTACCATAGAACGTTGCGGGTATAATAAATACCCCTAATAAAGTAAGAATAATAAGCCCTAATAATAATGATAAAAGAGACACATTCACAAGAATGTGTCATCACTTGAAATTTCTACACACAATTATATGTTGCAGAGAAAAACTTGAATCATTCTCAGATTCATGGAGATTTATGGGTTTTCCTTTGTATCTTCATACTAAATACAATCAAGCTTTGTGGCTTGAGAATGATAAGAAAGTAGTCAGAAGTCTCGATAAAAAAGGTAATTTATATGTCAAAATTGCCAGTTGCAATGCGAATATCGACATCATAAGACTCTGGATCGATTGGTTACCATTACAACATGGTTCAATCGTTACTGCTATAATCAGACTGACGGTACTTACATCGAACATCTGCTCCTTTCGAGTGTCCAAGCATGGGACGAGAAAAAAAGAATGGCTGACGCGTTAGTCTCGAAACAAGTAATGGAATAAATGCACGATGCATGACTGTAACGTGTGCTTCTGAATACAAGCCGTCAAGGATTTATCGGTTGACAGCGCGAAATCAGCGAGTAGGACGAAAGCACTCTCTTAAAGTCGAGTGCACCGAACCATCGTTTATAAACAGACGACTTGGTGCATTGAAGATTGTCCCAGAAAAGAAAAATATAAGTCTACTGTCAAGGTATACCGAACAATTAATTCAAGATGATTGTTTAAATTCATAAAGCCTCAAGTGTTTCCTATTAAATTCTAAGGAATCATCTGTGATCCCAAATTAATTCATTTTCTATTTCTGATGATAAGGTTATTCTGAGATCTCATGCTCTAGCACTGACCGGTAATTCTCCAAACTGACAGTCCAAAAATATCAACCGGAAGTTTGGACCGCGAGATTTTGTCACCTCGCCAACTTTGACATGTCATTTGTGGAAAAAAGTAGTCTCGGTAACATGCACTGGTTGTCTTTCATAATCGGAGACTTGTCCTGAGTAGATACGAGTGATGGAGAAAAAGTGGAGAATGTTGACCCATTTTATGCCGTCTGGGTCTTTGGGTCCCGATTCTGGATTTTATACTGCATTGCCGCTCGTTTGAAAGATCAAGTGATGAACGTATGTTCGTCTCTTATGCCAAGACTGTCTGCTCCTGAGTCAGCTCTTAGTCGGGAATCAAATTCATAAGAGTTCATACACAGAAAACCATTGGTGCGTTGTTGCATCTCATTTTGAACAATGAAGATTTTCATTGTGCTTTTACTTGTTTTCGTGTATAAAAATGTTGCAACTTAAAACAGTAAACATTTTTCAAGGAATAATCTCTTTTCGATGAATTTGGTTTTTCCTCCCCCCCAACCATATGTTATGGTGACCCAAAACTACCCTAAGAAATAAAAATGATAATACATAGTAAAATTGGCACTTATGAGCTCAGTTTGATCATTGAAAGAAGAGCAAAAACTCTTTTTTAAATTTGTTCAACTATGTATTTATCAGGACTAGTACTTATCAGTCTATAAGGGTAATTTTAAAGGAAAAAAAAAATATTTTTCATTAATCACAGAAAAATCTACCTTTTCATGAGGTGGTGGAAACCCTCATTATTTAAACAAATGAAAATTGTTGAAACTATTGTAAATCACTTGAAAATTACGAAAAATATATCAATTATATAATAACAATCATTACTGGAAAGAAACGGAAGAAATAGTGCTCATGAGTACCGATTTGACGAAATATTGTAATCTTCGTTTTTTGGATACTTTTGCCGCTCTGTAAGAAGGGATGGGGAGGGGGGGGGGGTCATATTTCAAATTGATCTAGCAGAGATCATTCCTTAAAGGCTTCTCTAAAAACGCTGATAAAGATCGGAATGTCTTTATAAGACCCTGATACAGTTAATCGTATTTTTCCGAAACCAAAAATGTGCGCATGTTAATCTTATGGGAATTTCGGCACCAAAACGGCCCATGCTAATATTAAATGATTAGAATGAAACTTGGGGAGTTGCCTTCAAGTCAAAGGTTGATTTTTTGACCACCCTAGTGTAGACCCTAGTAAATCGCTTTAACACGCGATCTATCGACTAGAGTCCACATTGTGTATCGTATTTTGTATTCATGGTTCTATAAATAAAGAAAAGTTCAATTAGTTAGCTTGATTCAAAAGGTAATAAATGATCAGACCTCAGGAAAAAAGTGGATTAATTGCCGGCATATTCTACGCAATTGGCTTTAACGACCGTTCAGTGAGTTTGCCGTGCTTTATAAATGCAAAACTACATGAGTGTTGGTTAAACCAGAGGCTGAGTCTCATAGTTCTTTGCAGAAATGAGTTAATACTCTATATTAAATAAATACATTTTATTATCTTTTCGAATCACAAACTTGAATTGTAATTACCGAGCATTGCTACCAACAGAAATTTCTTCGAATCAATCGTGCATGCAGAGAATGTCACGAATTAATTCGAAATATCTTTGTGTATCATTCAAACAGTTTATCGATGCAAATAAGGTGCGATTGATTATAGTATTGTTGTCTCACGTCTTTCTTACGAAAGGTCATAGAGGTCAAATTCTATAATTCTTGATAAGAGATATTTAAAAAAATCTTGTCTTGTGAATCTAAATAGTTATCATGTTACATTTTAAATTGTAATAAGTTAGGCCTCGAATGTCCAACGCTATAGAATTACGATATATTCATTTTTGTATATCAACATGTTGTGATATTATTCTATTATATTTCTATTTTTGAGAGGTTTTTCGAAAACCTTTAAATTGTTAGGTAAATTCCGCAGACCGATGAGAGGGCGCAAATAAAAACCAATAATTTTCCAAGTTGTTTACAATTCAGTATCTTGCTAAGTACCTTCTAAGTACAGGATCCAAAGCAAAGTAAGCGGGGCATTCAGTGGACCACCGGGAGAGACACGTGTCGCGTGTCCAGTTATACATAAGAACGAGTGCAGGATTTTACATTTTTTCCTGTTTTACATAAGCATCACGGTTTAAAGTGAAAGTCTTAAGGGACAGTAAGAAGATCGTTTGGAGTGCGTGATGGATACTGCAGGAGTTTAACTTTATTTTCTAAAGATACTTATCTATAATAATATTGATTATTAAATATTATTTCTTACGTAAAACACGGAAAATAAATTAAGGTTGATTTTTATAATGACGACTCATCACTAATTATTGCCGATCTTTAATTGCCTTTAAAAAAATTCAAGTTTTTCATCAACCACAGACTAAGAATACACGTTATGAGCAAATAATCATGACAAGGATAACGAGTTATCGATTTTACGATCACAAATTTTCCATTGGGTTGTGATCTTACGATGCTTGTACGAATATATATTATACAGATATCAAAAATTTACGAGCAAAAAAGAAATGGACTTTCATTTGATTAATTATTGTTTCAAACAATTCTTAGCTGTGTACTTTACAAACTTTAGAAGACAATCGAAATTGTTGAGCTTATTTTAAATGTTGTTTCGTTAGACTGGTTAGATCACGTAAAGAAGTTTTAGGCCTCTACCAGTGTGTTATGGTAATGTTTATTATTTTATGTTTTACAGGAAAGATGAGATGTCATCTACGCGCTTCCGAATAGGTCTAGTCCATTTTCAAGATAAATTGAATAGAAGAGGCATATTCCTCTTCTGTCCGTTGATAAAACCAAATTTGTTATTGTTGGTGTTATTGTTCATGACGTTAGAAGTTTAAGACAAGTAAACTAATTTTAAATGTTGTAGATAATGTTGTTTAGATAATGTAAACAAGTTTTAAGCCTCTACCATTGTGTGACGGTAATGTTTATTATTTCATGTTTTACAAGAAATCTGAATTATGTTATCCACGCGTTTCAGACTAGGTCTAGTCCATTTTCAAGATACATTAAATAGAGGAGGTATATTCCTCTTCTATTTCTTTTTAAAATCAAAACCTTGTTGTTGTTCATGATGTTAGAACTTCAAGGCCAGTAAACTTACCTTAAATGTTTTTTCCTTAAACGGCTTAGACTGTTTAGATAATGTAAACAAGTTTTAGGCATATATTATTGAGTTAAATTTTACAACAGCAAATAATAAAAATTGGATTACTTACATAAAAGTACAGCTCGACCCGATGAGACTGTTTTGGTACGCACGTGTAGGCTTCTGATCTACAACATCCGGTGTCGTCAGAGCACCTGTGCAGAATTGCACAATGTGGAACGTACGTGGTTGTTGTACTGGGGTAGACGTCTCGAACCGGTACAACTCTGGCCCGAGGCCATCGACAGCTACCCTCCCGCGAGACCTTAAGGGCATGCTGGATTGCCTCTTTGGCTTCGGCAGCTGAAAACAAAAGTGAAGGAATTCAAGGTCGAAGTTTCATATCGGTTTCCAAGACTTTCATTTGCAACGTATCTCGTTTCTTATGTTTTGGTGTACCTTACACCGTAAAACATTCTCCAAAATTACAACTTAAAACTGAACAAAACCAGGCAGTTAATTCTAAAGTGAAGTATTATAAAATTTAAAATTAAAATACTGGTTATGCTTTTGTAAACAAACTTTTGCCTTTTAATTTATTTCTTGTTTATTCAGTTGAAATGCAAAGCTAAATAGAATCTGATTTTATCAATTTCTGAAAAGAAATACACACAGTTTCTCCCACGCATAATTTTAGACTCGCATAAACGCCTCGCGCTAGAATATAAATACTCGGGAACACTATGCGGGTTTAAAACCTTAAAATGAGGTGTTAAAGATCCAAGTGAACGACCAACGTTCATGGGGGGTATCCAAGGCGTAGTATAATTAGAGCTTGTTAGGAAGGCGATCAAGAACCATTTGTAGCCTCGAAACGTCGGTTAACTATTAAAGTGGCACTTGTCAAATAGTCGGGATGTTTTTGCTCGATAAATTATATAAAATCAGGATTAATTTATAGGCTTCAGCAAAGGAAGTTTTGGCACCCAGTTAAACATTCATTCAATCACTTCGCAGAAGAATCAGAAGTGTAACAAGAAGACGAGGTCAAAAACCTCGTAAATATGATTGCGTGATGAGACCGAAGTTACGTATAATGATCTCCATTGCGTCGAGGTCATTAACAAGAATCAACTCGAGATTCATGGGATTCACACGATATTTGCTACTGGAAGCCAAGAGACGAGAGGCTATTTAGTAAAGGGATAATTTGAGGATTTTTATGCTAGTTGAGAGATTCAGTTGAAGAGTTATGAAATTAAATAATTGATGCACAAGTTTCAAGGAATTGCACAACTAGAGTGGAAATAATCAGGAATGTTACTCACATATATATTCAATTCATTATATCGCGGAGATATTGAAAGTGTTTTTCACCGGATCTACCATATGTCTCTTGAAAATTTATTAATTGTTGCTTGCAAATAAAATACGTGGGTTGATTCATATTGTATATTACAGAAATGCTGTCACTAATGGGGACGACATTTGCGCACCTGTAGGTTTTGCATTTCCTACGCCTTTTATCTGGTATTCTGGTATAATATAACGTTAATGGGCAAGCTTTTATAGCTTGATGTCTCTCGCATGTACTTCGATAGAATGATTTATCTGGATTTACATCCATAGATTTCCTTCTGTTAATAAAAGACTGTTTATATTATTTCTTCGGGTAAATAGAAAAATCATGATGTAGAAACTATAAACTATAAACTACCTTACCCATTTTAGGATACTTTAAACCCCCTAACGGTAATTCCGTTACTCAAATTGGCAATGTAGTTTATGGGCGTCCCCTTAGAATTGATGAACATTTACAGTAAAGAATTGCTTTTTAATAAAAATCCTAATTTAGTTTGAAGGGTTAAGGATAATCATTGCAGAAATGATGCTGCCTAACTTGAAAAAGTTTTGCTGATATATTATTTCTAATAAATTTGTGAGAGTAAATAAAATTGGCAGTCGTTTGAGATTTGATTTTCCCGGATCGTATTGTGTTCCTGGCGGGTGAATTTTTTTTCTGCCTTCATCGACAAATAAAGTGATAAGAAAATTTATGAGGGTGGAGGAGGTTCGCTACGACTCGGGCGGTAAGAGTCCCAGAAAGAGTTTAACGGGGTATTATTTCTACGGCAAATCTTGCGTCGCCGATCTGGCTATGTTAATTTTTGGTGTGGGCGTCACTGCTGGAATACCGAAGAGATTATATCGCTGCATTCACAATACAACCAGCCGGCTTTGCGGCCGAGGTGTTCTTGTTCTCACTGCATTGAGCGCCTTTCACGCAAAATATCGGTCTCTGCAGATTCCAGAATTTGTTTATAGTGACATATCATTCACGACTTGTCACCCATATAATCATCATATCATATCAAGTATAGAATATTCTTCAATTAATCTCTTTATATAAGCTGTCCTTTCTATACACTTTATGTATCAATGTTATACAACTACACGATTTTCTGTCTTTTAAAAAAAGAAACCAAATTAACCAATAGTCATAAAAATCTTACACCTCTTATGCCACATCAATTAAATTTTAACTTTGCACCAGGGCCTAACATGGTGCGTAGTCTGACAAACTTTGCGAAGTCCGGATTTAAAATTGTGTAGTCTGAAATAAAAAAGTGTGGAGTGGAAAATAAAATTTTATTTTATAGGCAAACTATCCAGTTTTCTAACCTAATATTTTAAAAGTTTAAAAAATTAACTTCAATACTTATTTAAACTATTATTCTATAGTCTATAAATTATGCAAATTTCTATTTGTCACAGGCAAATACTAGCATGAAGACCATGATATTAAGATTAACATAAATAAAACGAGAATTATTGTATTTGAAAGAACGGATAAGAAAATAGAGCATAACATTACCTTAGACGAAGAGAGAATAGAACAAGTTAATAATTACGTGTATCTTGGAAATTTATTTATTAATTATAGAAAGATAGATATATATCCAGGCGTATAAACGAGGGTATGGAGGTTATCGGCAGTGTTAGGAGCCGTTGCCAGAAATAAAAATATGATAAATAAAGTTAAAATTGCAATATAAAATTCTGTACTTGCACCCACTGTGCTATACGGTAGACGTTGTCTAATGGACAAAGTTAGTAATGAGAGGATTCTAAAAGAATGTGATGTAGAGGAAACGCTGTTTGACAAGAGTGAAGGAAATTTGTTGAGATGGTTTGGTCATGTTAAGGGAATGAAGGGAGAACAATTGGCGAAACAAGTGTAATTACATAAAGTGAATGGTATCGTACCCAGAGGTAGACCGTGGAAAAAATGGTGAAAATGTGTAAATGAGACGCTAAGGCGACAAGATATAAAAAGCCACAAAAACACAAGAGCTTGCATGAAAAGATGTACGGATGTAAAGGAAGCTAAAGTTGTATGCCAGGGCAGTGTGTGGAGAAAAATAGTTTATAAGAAATATGTGTGAAGAGTGTCAGCGGAGTGATAGACGCCTAAAATGAATGATCTTGAATACTAATGGGCCCTCGTGGAAAGCTTTGGTTAGTTGATGTGATTGAAGTAAAGAATGTGGATCTTACTATGAAATTATCAGTCAGTGTGTATTTTTTTGTGAATTGTGACTTATGATGACTCTGTGAAGCTCTCCACCGGGGGTGATTGCTACAGAGATTGATCAGCAGCCCGCGTCGGAGCGATTTTTCGGAACGAACGTGCTGTTTGTTTAAGCAACATGGAAATTTTAGATTGATCTCAAATTTATCCCTTCTTCTACACGTCCCTTATTTATTATATGAGTAGTATAACGATGCTAAAACTGAGCGAATTAGGCTTACCCCGACAGGGATTTCCTTATTGGTGTAATAATAATAATTCACGGTCTTTCCCTTATTGACCTCTTTCCCCCATTTACTCGTTTTTCCACTCAAATGCGAACTAAATTAATAAAACCCAATAAGAAAATTCAAATATTTTTGATTAAAAGTTAATTATTTTTTGTTGAAAAGTCTATTATTATATTTTTTTTTTGAGAATTCATAATTTATTAACATTTTTATTATTTGGATGTAAATGAAAAAATTTTGTTAAAAATTCATCCTTTTTGGTTGAAAACTCAACTGTTTTCTTGCAATAATCTTTAAAAACTCAATCTCTAACAAAGTTATCTTGTTTAACAGAATTGCATAAAAAGTTTTAAAATGAGAAAAAATGTTTTGAAACTCTCATTTTAAGACTTTTTGTTCAATTCTGTTACACAAGATGAAGTTGTTAGAAAATATATTTTTAAAAAGTAAAAAAAAAAATTTTCGTTGAATATTCATATTTTTTAAGTTAAAAATTCAACCGTTTTGTAGAAAATTAGTCTTTTTGGCTTTGAATTTCAGCAGCTTGGTAGGAAATTTAACTGTTTGGTTAAAAATTCAACTGCTTCAAAATTAACCTTTTTGTTGAAAATTCATACTTTAGGTTAAACATTCAACTTTTTTGTAAAAAATTCTTCTCTTTTGGTAGAAATTTAATCTTTTTTTTGTGTTAAAATTAAAACTGTTTGGTTGGAAAATATTAAAATAATCTGTTTTTATTTTATTTATTATTATTTTACCTAAAATTTTTTTTTTTTTTGTGTGTAGAAATTTCATCTCTTTTGGTTAAAAATGCTAGTGTTTGGTTTAAAATTAATTTGTTTCGGTTGAGGCTTCAAATATTTGGTTGAAAATGATTTTTATTGTTGAAAATTCATATTTTTTGTTTAAAAATTCAACTTGTTGAAGAAAATTAAATTATTAGGTTGAAAGTACCTTTTTCATTGAAACTTCATATTTTCGATTCAAAAATTTAAACTTTTTGTAGAAAATTCGTCTTTTTGGTTAGAAAATCAACAATTTGGTTGAAATTTTGTTTTCCCTCTTGACTGAACAATCCTTCTTGGTTGAAAATTCAACTCTTGTTGAAAATTCTTCTTTTTGTTTTGAAAATTCATCTCTTTGGAACTATTTTTGGTTGAAAGTTAATACGTTTTGGTCGCAAAGTCTACTATTATATTTCTGGTTGAAAATGCATCGTTTTTTATGCAAAATTGTATTATTTTGGTTAGAAATTGAATTATATCGTTGAAAGTTTAACAATTTTTTTAGGTTATTCATTCTTTTTGGTTGAAAATGCAATTGTTTTGTAGAAAATTCATCTTTGTGGCTTAAAAATTTAACAATTGGATTGACATTTTTTCTCTCTTGACTGAAGAATCTTTCATGGTTGAAAGATCCAACTCTTTTGTTGAAACGTCGTCTTCTTCGTTTGAAAATTCATGTCTTTGGCAGAGAAGACCTCTTTTTTGGTTCAAAATGCAACTCTTTGGTTGAAAATTAATCTTTTTTGGTTGAAAAGCCTACTCATAACTTTTTTCGTTCAACTATGTGGTCAAAGTTTCATATATTTTGTTAAAAATGTATATTAATTTTATTCAAAAGAATTTATTCCCCTATTTTTGTACAATATCTCCTTATTACCCCTGTTTTTAGAAAATTTTGGCTTGTACCATAAAGCCTGTTATCGATACAGTTGGAAAAAGCTTTTTTGGCTTCTTCTTGGAAGTGGGGGGGGGGGGGCACGATATACAAAGTTGTGTATTCCAAAACTTGAAACATTTTTCTCCCTGCTTACGCAAATTTTACCACTAATGCACGGTAAATAAACATAAGTGTAGGTAATGAACATAAATATTATTTGGCGCTCTTTAGGAATTCTCTCTCAAAATTGTTTCAACATTATAACTTTTTTATTTTGTTATTTTACATTATACCTTTTGAAAATTAAAATTTTCTATTATAACATTTCAATAAGTATACTATATTTTCTGACGAAGTTTCATTGAAGTATTATAATAAAAAGCGTTCTTTCTTTATTATTTATAAATATTTAGGGTGTTTCATTTGACATTAGATTTTCCAACAGAAGATACTGAAAAAATTGCGAGAAATTTCGCTGTCAAAATTGGTAGCTCTACGACTGTCCCGCAGTTGGTTCAAGTTAAAGGTTGTGTCTGTTTACTTATTTTGATTCATGCGGTTTTTAAATGTAAGTATTTGTAAATAATACACCAAAAAGTAGTGTACATTTGTAGCTATTAAAAAACTGATAAATTGTAGTTGTATCATGGAGTCCCTCGGGAAATATGTCATTTTTAGGACGAAGGTATCATGGATCTTGCACTTTTCTGTCATCACAAGTCAGGTTAAATGGCATGAAGATTAAACGTCTCGTACCAATCAAACCAACCTCACGGAATAACAGAGATAACAAAAATGTCAAAAATTTAAGCAAATATTATTTACTCAATAAATTGATATTAATTGTAAGCATACTATTGATAAATTATAATGATCAAGAATTGAGTATTCTGTCATGCCCAGGAGCAATATCAGAAACGATTACCTATTGATGGATACAGGTGTCAAAGCCATACCCTTGACCGGGTCTAATAAAAATGTTTAATACAGCTAATTAAACAATCCCGTGATATTTTTTTCTAAAAAAATATTGAATTAAATATGTAAGCTTTATTTGAAAACGAAAATCTTTATTTTTGGAAAATGATGCAGTTAAATGCTGTTGAATTTTTTCCTATTTACTGTAGTGTGGTTGCCCCTAGATACGAATTAAAAAAATTATACTCGATTAGTTAAGTCACCAAAAATTAATTAGAAGATTGCGTAGCGATTGGTGAACAACTTGACGCTTATTAGTGTGTAAAATGTCTCTAATTATGATTTAGAGAGCATGTTTAGTCACGCCGCACTTTTCTCACTTGGCCCTCGTGTGAGCATAACGAACCGTAAGTTTAACAAAGGGCCAAATATGACACGAAAGAAAAGAAAGTAAAGGCTCATATTGCTCGGGCGAACCAAAGCAACAAGAAGAATAAAAAAAGGGGCCGAAGATTTGAAAGAAGATACAGAGCGACAGGGTCGAAGTGTCGTTGCCTACCGCATGCTACCGTGTCTGAAGAACAGTAAATCGATTTCACAGCGGGCCGTAAATTAATGCCGAACAATGCGAATGTACGATATAAGAATTTCTGTACATGATCGTACGTATGTCCGAGAAAGTTCAGAAGGCCGATGAAGACTGTTAGAGCATGGTTCATTGCGATTCGCATTATTAATTTGCTGGATGCTAACAGCTATTCGCGACAGCAGCAAAATGTTTTATGTCTCGTTTAGTGATTCGCGTCCTCACAAATGTAGGTTATGTATGGAAATATTGATTACGTCCGCGACAATTAAAAAGGAGAACGATTTATTATTACGACTCTTACAACACGTTTATGGGAAGCGAAGAAAATATAATCGAGAGACATTATCTCGAGACCTATTATTATCAAGTCTCTGTCAACCAAATGCCATGTTGTGCAGAAAAAGACATGGGTTTAATCATTCTATGATTCTAATGACTATATTTACGCGCATATCTATTAATTTACACAATGCATTTGTGATTAAAAAATATGAACCTTGAATCTGTTAATAGCTGAGTATAGAGGCTATTCATAAATTACGTAACAGCTTTATTTGAGAGGGCGGGGGAGGGTGTTCAGTAAAATGTTACGATCTGTTACACAGGAAGGGGGGGATCGATACTGTTACGTAATATTTGTAACAAATTTTTCTTATAGGAAATCTACGAGATCATATAAGATTTTTCGAGGATTTCAATAATTTTGAAGGGTTTTAAAGACTCTCAATAAGGTATTTTAATTAATTTTTTAGAATCTCAAAGGATTTCACAGAACATTAAATATTTTAAGAGATTTCAAGAAATTTCAAGAAATATCATCAGATTTCATTTAACTTTGCGGGATTACAAGCGATTTTATGATATCTTAATGTAACAAAGAATGTATTCACAAACATTGAGGGATTTCAGAGCATGCAAGGATTGGGAGAGATTTTTCAATATTTCAAGGTATTTCCAAAGATTTTCGAGAATCCAAAATTTTGTAGGATATTCCAAAAGATTTGAAGAAATTTCAAGAAATTTCTAAGGATTTTAAAGATTTTAGGGCATTTTAAAAGATTCCAAGGAATTTTCAAGAGCTTCAAAAAATGTCAAGCGATTTCAAAAGATTTCAAATGATTATTTCATTTATTATTATTTGTGGGAAATCTCCCATCATAGTCCTTAAAGTATCTGGTATTAGGGCCGCTTTATGGACAAATTCAAGTACAGCAGGGAATAAAATAAACAAAAAAGAATTAACATAAATATTCGACAAACATAAAACACGTGAAAATTTGATATAATCAAAATTAACAAAACAGTCCAAAAGGGAGCTAGCCGCTTTCTACTTAGTAGTCCAAAAAGATACAGACTATGCGCCAGGTGTTCAGTAAAACTGTATTTTGGACTGCAGCTAACACCCTATCAACTGCTAGGTTCTCCAGGTGACTCTTTAGCCTCGCGTGGACGTTACCCGTAGCTAAAATCACGAGAGGATGAATAACCTTTTTCAATTGCCACACCCTCATGATTTCTTGCCTTCGGGGGCTATACTTCTGGATCTTGGTCGTATAACCTTCTTAGATGCTTCTGTCGGGGGGAACTATATCACGTCGATAAATTTGACGTACGGCCGCTTATCAAAATGAAACACCACAATGTCAAGCCTATTGTGAACAACAGTGTGGTCCGCAAGGACAGTCCGATCCCAGTAAAGGCGGCACATTTATGTTTTCGAGGACAGTCACTGGGACGTACTTGTAAACGAGCATCCATTCATACAGTAAATTCAGGTTCAAGGCAATATACTGGTGTATGATTCCTGATACATTAATGTGTCTGTGAGTATACTCGTTATTAGCGAACTTTCTGCAGCCATCAATGATGTGCTCGATGGATTCATTTGGAACACCACATATCCGGCACAGATCCTCCACCGGTAAGTGGAGTATATGCTTTTGGTAATTTCTTGTGCGATTACCTTGTCATGTATAGCCACGACAAATCCTTCCGTTTCAGCAAAATTTTCGCTCCTCTGTAGTCACAAGTTGAATGCATTACTATCCACATTGGCTTGATCTTGTACACTGGGATGTAGTCCGCGTAATGACTTCTGTCTCCATTCCCGTGCAACCTGTACAAAAGTGGAGCATGGATATCCGTGCTATTCGGATTCGCGAGATTCAGAGGCGTGTCATTCTTATCTTCTTTACAGAGGGTGTTGTAAATTGGATTGTTCCGATTGCTATTGAAATATGTGTTCCACTGTATGATTCGCGATGCACAGAATTGGCGGACATCCAACACGCCCCAGCCTCCCCAATAACGTGGTAAGACTATCCTTTCGCATGTAGATTTTTTTTTTATGCATTCGATGTTTCGTCATCAGCACGTGGATGGTTCTGTTCAAATTTTCCAGGTCAGTGTTAGACCATTTTATGAGCCTGAAAGAGTAGGTGAGGAGCGGAGTCGCGTAGGTGTTAACGGCCTTGATCTTGCTGGTCAAATTGAGTCTAGTTTCTAATATGTGTTTCAGGTGCTTGACAAAGGCGGTCATAAGAGTGATACGGTCCCATTAACTGTAGGATGTCTAGATATTTATACGACTCAACCTTCGTCATTGCTACAATGAGCGCCTGATATTCAAGCAACAACTTGTCTAGCCCGAATTCCATATGGATGTCATTTGAAAACTGCAGGATGATGTCGATTAACTTCTGCAGTTTTTCCTTTGAGCTGGCGTCAACTTTCAGGTCATCCATATAAAGCAGGTAGGTCAGATTGTATCCCATCCTGCCTTTTTTTACGCTGTACCCATAGCACGTGTTGTTAAGGGTCCTACTAAGTGGGTTCAGCGCTAAATAGAACAATAGGACATTGAAGGAGTCACCCTTGAAAATCCCGGTCGTATTGCGCAAGAGTCTGTAGATCCTCGGTATACATACATAGATTAGCAGTTCGAACTCGAAAGTTCATTGCCTCACTACCCGATTCGGGTAGTGTTTCTAGGTGGATATTTACTACCAATGTGGGCCCACCACACCCACGACGGGCCAACAGCACGCAGGTATTCCTGAACGGTTACCCATCCAAGTACTAACCACGCCCAACAATGCTTAACTTCAGTGATCTTACGAGAACTGGTGTTTTCAGCGTGTTATCGCCGTTGATCCTCGGTATACCACGATCAAAGTACTCAAGTTCCGTATCCAGGAGGGTAATTGCGTAACTCAGAAACTGAATCACGCTTGAGCAGATCTTGTACGTCCTGAGAATTTCAAGTAAGTAATAGTGGAATAACGTGGGAAAGGCTTGTTTATAATCAATGTACAGTGTTTGTATAAAAAGTATCGGGAAAAGTTTCGGAAAAATAGATTTATTTCAGATATTGCTACAAAACCTTAAAGTTCTTCAAAGTACATCCCTTGAGCGTCGACACACTTTTACCAGCGGCTTTTCCACGCCTCGAAAGCTCCCTGGTAGGCGGATTCCGGTAGGTCCTTGCATCCCCGAGAGTTGCGACAACATCTATTTTGCTCTTCTGTAAGGATGTTGTTGACTTCACAGTGAGCGCAGTCTTTGTCCCAGATTCCGAGATGATAGCTATTAGGCATTTGTTTACGGCTGGATGACTGTGGGCGTCGGGTTATTTTGAAAGTATGTACGTCCCGCCTTCTATCATGAAAGAGGGCGTCGAGGTTCAATGATCAAGCATGTTCTGATAGCACCTAGTCAATGAGCCATGTACACACTTAAGGTACTTGTAGCAAAATTTGTGCACCATGTCCAGGTGCTCGCCAGTTTTTTGCCTTCTTCAACACCCCACACACATCGGAGGTTGTGATGATGAGAACTTCCATTTTCGAAATGTCTGGCATACGACCCCTTTCGCGGTCAAGCTACGCTTCTTCCAAGTTGCTTACGTTATTTTCTCGCCAAAACTCTTCCGAGTAGTCAGCTATATCTGCCACATGTGAAACTTCGAGCTCCACTGATTTCCTGGTAGAACTGCTTCTTATCCGCCTTAAAGACCTTGTTCTGATCTTTTCTCGCGTTAGATTTCTTGTATCTGCGCAGCCTAGCAGTCAAGATATAGAGCCTCTGTCGGAAGGAGTCAATCACTTCGTCCATGGTAGCCTCTGATGTTGTGGACGGAATATTGCATAAACGAAGGATATCCGTGTCAATAAGGCCTTTGTGATCTTAAGTTTTGGCAGAAAGTGCTTCGAAGTTGGCTCTACATCTCGAAATTCCAACACTGCATTTCAATTCAAGATGCTTAATATTTGCTGAGACTTCGGTATTTTTATTCTTATTTGGTTGTTGTGGCTCTAAAAATAGGCGTTGTTCTACCTACTGTACTTCCAAAAAGACGTTAATTCCGTAAGTCTCAGTGTCTCGGCCTACAAACTCAGCAATCTCATCTACAGCTGGATCATCTGGAGGTTCGCGAATTGAGGCAGATTGATGATATACTGGCCTTGTTATGGTGTCAATTTCAATCTTAGGCAGCAGTTCATTAACAAAGATTGAGCGTTTTGGCTTGCTAGATGTTGATGGTTTATTCTCATCCGCTAAGTAGGCACCTGCATTTAAAAAAAAGACGAAGGTGTTCTCGTCGTACAGGTCCATCACCTTCCTCGGCCTGAAAGCACGAATAACACGTTTTTTAGTTCCTTTGTCCACTTTATCCTGCGCCGGGGTTGTTGATCCTCATCCTGTATTTGCAGATCAGCTTAGCTGGCTCTACCTTCTAATGTTTTTAGTTGCTTTTTGGAAGGAAGATTGTTGTGTACGATAGTTTCAGTTCTCTGGACTCAGTCACGTCTTTTAACACGCGACAGCTCAGGGTGCTTTCCATATAATTTTTCTAAGAAGACCGTTTCCTTTTCTGTCGGCGGTACTCTATCTTTTTTGGTTTTGTAATAGGAGCGCATCACAGATTCGTCGTATTGGGGTATCAAAAGGAAGCCCTCCAGTGGCACTTTCATAGAAGTGGTCGACTGGGGGCTCTCAACCGAAGCATTTTCCACGAGCGCAGCTGATGGTCTGAGGCTTGTCACTTGCGGCTTGTCACTTGCGGCTGATCTTCTTTTCGGGCGTTCCAGTGTGATCTACCTGTCCCTCGCGTAGCTCACAGTGACTATGCGCGCCGTCCCGCATGCTGTAGCCCCCGGCGACGGCTCCAGGGGCACCCCGACGATCCTGACACCATCGTCTCGATATACACATATTATGGCTGATAGGTGAACTATCCATTTTTTAATGGGTTTTGGTGTTCCTCTTAATCCCTTTCCTCTTCGTTCTCTGCCTGTCCGGCATGGAAAACCCTGTTATACCAGCAAGTATAAGCCAGCATAGCCGTCAAAGTCATGTGAGGAAAGCTCAAGCCCTGCCAAGACGTCAACGCGGAAACACCTTCGAAGGTTTGATACAAAAAAATGAGGAAACTTATTTTTCTCTCAGGCTTCCGATGGTTATAGCCCAATATGTCGAAGGCAGTTTTGCTAAGAGTTGGATTTTTTTAATAGTCTGCACGGGGATGTCCTGGTATATATCATCAGTCACGGACACATTTTTGCAATGCAATCAACTGATCTAGTTAGAGCAGTATGCCTAATTTGACATATTGGGCACAGCCTCGTTTTTATTCCATCATCCACGGGCTGGGTTACAGCTAAGTGCATGTGGGGGGGATACAGCTTAAGGTGGGATCCGAACCACCAGAGCCTTGGTGAAAGTACAACGAGAAATTTCCGGAGGTACCGTCTCACGGATCGAACACCGGACCTCAAATGTGAAGTTCGAGCGCCTAACCGCCTGAGCCACCGATGCTCTTTTGTGTGATGAAGCTCATTTTATTATTATTGTACTGTTATATATTATTATTGTTTATTATTTTAGGGTATTTTAAAGGATCCCAAGGGACTTCAAAAAGATTTTAAGAATGTAAAGCAATTTCAAAGCATTTTGAAAGATTTTAGGGTATAATAAAAGATTTCAAAAAATTTCCAAGAGCTTCAAAAAGTTTCAAGGTATTTGAAAAAGGATTTCAAAGAATTGGAAATATTTTAGAGTATTTTAAAGGATTACAAGTGAGGACCCACACATAACAATTTTGTAAGTCTCTTCACCTAGGGTGATCGCTAGAGAGATTGATCAGCAACCTGGGTCGAAGCAGTGTTGCGGAACGAACGTGTCATTTAAATAAATAACACGAGGATTCTAGATCAATCTAAAAATTCTATACCCCCTGCCTCACATTACCCCTTTCCACACCGAGAAAGTCACGCCTACCCCGAAAGGGCTTAATGGTATAATAATAATAATAAGAAGGAATTTTCAAGAGATTAAAAAAACTTCAAGGAATTTCGAGCAATATCAAATTTCATGTAACTTTATGGGATTTTACGGAACTTTATAATATTTGAATACAATTTAAAAAAATTTATTCACAAAAATTAAGGGATTTTAAAGGACTTCAAGAACTCAAAGAAATTTTCAAACATTTTAAGAAATTTCCAAATATTTGAAACAATTTAAAAGATTTTTGGGAATTCTTAACAAATATTTATAAAAAAAAAGGTTCACAATTTTTAAAATTACTAATACCTTCAAAACCATTGAACATTTTTTAGGTTTATCGGACTTTGCGCTATTCATTAAATAACCCCTTAGATTTGGTGATCTATTTTTCTAGATTTGACGACAAATTATACAGGAAGTAAAAATACCTAAAATCTTTAGTAAAAGGTTTCTATTTTCCAAATTGTTGCATTTGATGAATCTTTTTCTACTAGATGGTACAGCTTTTCATACTTTTTAATTTTCGAGTGCATAGTTCCTTTGTTGAATGTTCCATATTGTTTGAATTTTCTTTTTTTTTTGATTTTTATAACTTCTAATTATTTGACAATTGTTTTTAATACAACAAGGCTGTACAATTTTTGCAAAATTACGTAACATAGGCGGTGAGGAGGGGGGGATCCAAACTACTTTGTTACGACTTTTTACTTGGGGGAGGGGAGGCAAAAAATGTGTTACATAATTTAGGCATGGCCCCTTAACCAGGAATGAGATTGTGATAGAATTATATTCTCAAAGTTGTCACTAGTTAAAGAGTTGCAATAAATTAATTATATATGATATTGTTTTTATTATAATAATTTTTGATGTATAAGGTTTGTTTGAAATTAAAAATCAACTTACATTTTCCATTATTCCTGAACTCTGGGTATTTATCCCTTGTCTCCTTGACACTCTCGCGAGTGCCGAGGGACTGCCATTTGTGCATACTGTAAGCTGACATTGCTGGATAATCATTTTTCGATTGATATCCGTTATACTGAGCTCCTGTGGATCCTTGATATGTTTTAAGATCTTTGTGGTGAAAACGCACATCGAAAAATGGTTTTGGTGTAGTTGTTGTTGTTGTTGTTGTAGTGGTGGTAGTCGTAGTTGGTGTGGTTGTAGAAGTTGTTGTAGTTTTCGGCGAGGTAATACTTTCCTCTTCTTCATTATCGTCTTCTCCATAGTCCTGAAATCAAAAAAAGTTTTATATTATTAATTGAATAATATTTATAAAGAATATTTACAAATAATAGAAATAATAAAAAACTTTCTGGTAAAAAATCAGGAACTGATTAAGATCTGAGAGAGTTTCTTTGCTTTTCCAGTCAGTGTTGAATAATGTTTTTTCTAAAGAGACATTCAATGTGAAAGTCGACCAACATGACCAGTAGAGATTTATTTATTTCATCTGTTTCTGATAAATCAATTAGCCTGCATTTATACAGTCTACTAAATCACTAGTTTTTCAATAAATTACCATATTTGCAATTTGTCAATGACGTATTCGCAGTAGTTTATGCACCAACTGTCGTTTCAAAAGCTGATCTCTCTATGTGTGCCAGAAAATGGGGATTGTAAAGCGAAAACGTGTGACTGCATCTTATTAGCGGAAATTTGTAGAGATCTTAGCGGAGAAGTTACTACTAGCATCTGCACCCTTAGAAAGCACCCACATAACCGCCTATGGAGGCTTACAATTCGGACTGCAGCTGTTTCATTTCAGTTATAATTTACGAGACATAGTGATAAATCTTCAATTTTCTTTAAATTTAGTCTTCACGACAAATTGCAAAAAAGTCGATTTCTAGAAACAAGGATTACGTTGCTAAAACCCATGACCGATTAGAGACACTCTAGAAATGTGGGACATACACCAGAATAATTAAATTTCTGCTGAATGAGTACCTACTGGATAGTTTATATGTTCCAGAAAGGAGAGTTCGACATTTGCATGAAAGTATAATTACAGTTTATCGATCGTTCTTAATTATACTGTCATGTTATAATTTAAAAATCAGTTCAGCTCATAACATCTGTTTTCAGCAAATGCTAATTTAGTTGTTGACGGATAAGCGAGGGTTTCAGAATAATATAGGTAATTAAAAGATAAGAGGTGGATGTTGATGACAGCAAAAGTTGATAGAATAATTTCACCTTTTCAGATTGAGGGTTTCTTAAAGACACGAATCACGAAGTTGAAGGACTTGATTATAAATATTAGAAATTTAATAAATACTTGAGAAAGCCGGTTGCTGTTTTACTGTTAAATACTATATTTGAGAAACAAAAATTCTTCATTTGATCATATACTTTGCAAAAACTTGTACCTATTAAATTTTCTTTCCTATGAATCTGACAGAACAATTTTCCTGAAGGAGATAATATAGTGAATATAGGCAAATCGGTACTCTCTGAGAATGTACTCTACTCGTTCTGACAATGAGTAGAAAGAGAAGCGCCCCGAAGAGCATATGTGCGCGCCTTTGATATCTAGCCGCTGTAATGGAAACAATCTTCGTTAGATTACGAGTCAGATGGGAGTGTCGATCAAGGAAGACCTCTGCCAAGTTTACACTTGACATTTATCGAATCTTTCTTTTTCATTCTCCCCTCGCTTCAATGCAACTACCCGATGTTAATAGAATAATAGTGGCATAATAGTGTAACTGTTTTCTTAGATGCACATGAAGATTTGGTTGCATCAAACAAATTTTGGTTGATTCAAGCCAATATTTGATAGACGCAACCAAATTTTTTTGCTAAATCAACCAAATACTCCATCTACCAAAAGATTTGCTCATAACAACCAACAAATTTAGTTGGGTCAACCAAATATTTTTTCGTCTAAATAATGACCATATTCTATTGTTGAACAAACAAAAATTTTTTTTATTTAACCAAATCGTTTTTTGAGTGCGTTTAGTACGTTTCCTGATGAAAAGTTTTAACGAATTTAGCGAATTTCGTGAAAGATGGTCCTGCAATGGCACAGTTCAATGATAACTTAATAAGTTTGAAAATCACTTTCATATTTCAGACTTCACACTCTTTCCCGCATTCTCCTCTTTTTCCCTTTTTAAAGAATTTCTCTTTATTTCCATGTTTTCAAGAAACTTCCACTTCTTCTCGTTTTTTCGCTCAAATGCTAACTAAATTAATGGAGCCAGATGAGAAAATACAAATATTTTTGTTTAAAATTTAATTAGTTTTGGTTGCAAAGTCTACTATTATATTTTTGGTTCAAAATTACTGCAACTATTTTGTTAAAGAGTTACCTTCTTTGGTCAAAAATTGTACTACTTGGTTGAAATTTGAACTGATTTGTTAAAAATTCATTTTTGGTTGAAGAATAATCTCTTTCGTTAAAAATTGAACTATTTTGTTCGAAAATCATTTCATTTTTTATTAAAAATTTACCTATTTGGGTAAATGTTATAGTCTTCTGTTGAAAAATCATTTTTTATTTAAGATTCATCATTTCAGTTGCAAAATTAATCTCATTGGTTTAAAATCTAACTATGCTGTTGAAAATTTGTTTTGTTCTTTTCCAGTTGTCTTTTTTTGTAGAAAATAAATCCTCTGGATTGAAAATTAATCCTTTTTGGTTAAAAACGGAACTGTTTGGTTAAAAATTAATCTCTTTTGGTAGAGGATTCAACTATTTTGTTGAAAAATCGTTTTTTTTTTTTTGTTGAGGATTGATGTTCTTTACTGAAAATGAAACTATTCCATTTTTGGTTGAAAATATATATTTTTGATTAAAAATTGATCTTTTCTAGAAGAAAATTCAATTATTTGGTTGAAAGGTCATGTATTTTCTTGAAAAATCGTTTTCTTTAGTAGAAAATTAACAATCTTGGTTGAAAATTCACCCTTTTTGGTTAAAAATGCAACTATTTAGTTGCTTGTTGAGAATACGTCTTTTTGGGTTAAAAAGTCAACGTTTTTGTAGAAAATTGAACTATTTTGGTAGAAAATTCCACTACTTGGTTGAACGTTAAATATTACATTTTTTGCTGAAAATTTATCCTTTATATGTTGAAAATTTAACTAATTGGTAGAAAATTCATGTATGTTGTTCAAAATTCATCTTTTTGGGTAGAAAATTAGACTTCAATTTGAAAATTCATCTGTTCGGTTGAGGATTCAACTATTTTGTTACAAATTGATCTTTTTTGTTGGATTCAACTGGTTGAAAATTCTTTCTTATCTTTCAAATTAATTTTTTTAACTGAAAATTTACCGATTAGATTTTTGGTTGAAAACTGAAAACTTGTATTCATCTTTCTTGAAAGAAAATTAACATTTTTGTTGCAAATTCATTGAAAACTAAACTTTTTTGTTGAAAATTAGTCTTTTTGGTTAGACAATTAATATTCTTTGTTGAAAATTCGTCTATTTGATTGGGAATGCAACTTTTTTGTTGAAAATTCGTCTATTTGATTAAGAATTCAACTTTTTTGTTAAAAATTCGAGCTTTGGTAGAAAATTTATCTTCGCAGGTTAAAAATTCACCTAATTGGTTAAAAAATCAACTGATTCGCTGAAAGTTCGTCCTTTTGGAATGAAAATTCATCTTTTATGGTAGGAAAGTCATCTTTCTTGGTTGAGAATTCATCTTTCTCGTTCGAAAATGAAGTTTTTTGTTTGAAAATTCGGCCATTTGGTTCTTGGTAGGTGGACAACTCAATTATTTTGTTAAAATTTCAACTATAGCCCAAAATTGCTAACGTAGTTTATGGACGGCCGGGGACCTAATGTAATGATGAGGAAAAAATATAAGTAATAAGTAGTATATTTCAACATGATCATTTTCTTTGAAAATCATATGAGAAAATAGCTTTGATAACATAAAGAAACTATGGAATCTACAAAGAAAGGGGTTTTTATAACAAAAAATGTACAGCATTAAGATGGTGGGTGACTCATAACACTTTTGGATAAATGGAAAACGTTTCTTATCATTAACACATTTTTCGCCAGGTTTGTACGATACACTTTCGCGATATTAGCTTTGCGCGTGCTTTCGTTAATTTACGGTTTTCCAGGCGTGAAAACGAGACAGTTTTACAACGCAGGTACCTACCTACCGGAGCTCAAACGTTTACACCGAAGATAACGGAGGTGATTTACGGGAAGGTATACAGATTCCTTTTATAAACGGCGTCGTTCGTCTCGGGTAGATTTTTTTTTTAAATCCGATTCCGAATATACTCCATACCCTATGAAGGGAATTACACGTTTATAAAATTTGTAAAGTTAAAGCGCCTAGAAAATAAGCGGCTTAGGAATTAAATCTATCCGGAAAATCCTCTTTTATCTCATTGTCAAAGGCTTTTAACAATAAGGCAGCATCGGGACATTTAAAAAATCTAAATACATCCGGAATTTCACATTTTATATTTTAAATTCATGTTAGATTTAATACAGAGGAGGAGTATTGGGAGAAAATTTGAGCAGTACCGTTACAATAAATATGGTAAAAGTGACATTTCGATCAAATCTAACAGGAATTGTGTGAGAATCTCCTGAACTGGATGCATTCAATCGTTCACAAAAATGCAGGAACGATTATTATGATTTGAATTTTAGAATGTACCGAAATAATGTAATTCTGTCCGACTTTTACTGAATTTGTTGTAACGGTACCTAAATGAATGTTCTCTGTGTCATCGGTGTATCCGCGATTGGTAGGAGATTTCTTTTTAATTTTATATTTTAAAAAATATTTCTTTTGAAATTATTTTCTTCTAAAATGTTTCAAGCCGCTTCCGGTGAAACATAGCTTAGGTAGCTAAATAGCTATGCTCGATTAGTGCATCTAGTTACTTTCGAGTAAATTTATGAATAAGCAGATGAAAGCAAGCGCAAACGAATTAACCTGTAGTTCGCGTCATGCTGACAATATAGCCAATTACTCTTGAAGTGATGAATTGCTCGTTTCGTAAGATGTTCGAGCGCTAATCATTACAATCACCATAAGAAGGATCAAATTAATTCAAACACATACAATGTCAACAGTTTTATACTTAAATCACAAAATTTAATCTAGCGAATTATAATAGAGTTGTAGCATGATTTAAAATAATTGCTTTTTTCAATAATAAATTACCTACTCTTTATATTTGTGGAAGAAAATGTGATTTAAATACCTTATGTCGACGAAAAGAGACAAATAAATTTTTAATACTTTAAATATTACATCGACCTTGAAATCTTGAATCGCTTCTACCAATCATAGAAGAAAAATTAGCGTTATTTTTAATGGCCTTATTGACTAACTTCCGAAACTTAAAAAAAAAATCGTAATAGTTGCCAGATTTCTTGGCACCGCGCTTCCACCAAGCAGTGACTATATTTGCATATTTGAAAATCTACATATTTTAGAATGAAATAAAAAAATAGACTTCAAAAAAATTCAGTTCCTCATAGTCAAAATGATTATTTTTTAAATATATTTTAAGTTAAACGTTAAAACCAAATGAATGTTTTTTTTGCAACAACCCTATTTTCAATCTATAATTTCTGATAAATTATAAATTAATACTCACTTCTTCATCAGAAATTAAGATTCATTTTTGTTGCTAAGGAAACTTTTTCTGCTTTTTTCTGCTTAAATACAATGTGAATTAATAAAACCCAATAAGAAAATCCATCTATTTTTCGTTGGAAGTTAATCATTTTTAATTGAAACGTCTACTATTATATTTTTGGTTCAGAATTCATCTCTTTTAGTTAAAATTTTTATTATTTGGCTAAAGATTTTTATGTTTAAATTTTTTATTTTTGTGAATTAATTTTCTTCACTGAAAATTTAACTAATCCATTTTTTATCAGAATATTAACCGTCTTTCGATGAAAATTCAGCTATTTAATTTTTTATTGAGAATTCATCTTTTTTGTTAAAAATTCATCTACTTGTTTATAATTCAACTATTTTGTTGAAAATTCGTCTTTTGTGGTTGAATTTAAACTTTTTTAGTTGAAATATCAACTATTACATTTTTTTATGGAGAATTCACCTTTTTGGGTTGAAAAATCAACTACTTGGTTTGAAGTTGAACTAATTTGTAAATAATTAATTTTTTTGTTGTTGAAGATTTATAATTTTAGTTAAAAATTCTACTATATTATTGTGAATTCATTTTTTGTTGAAAATTCATATTTACGGGTTGATAATTCAACCGTTTTGTAGAAAATTTTTTTTCTTTTGACTTAAAAATTCAACAATTTGGTAGAAAATTAAACTATTTGGTTGAAAATTAACTTTTTTGTTCAAAATTAAACTATTTTGGTAGAAAATTGAACTATTTTGCGTTTTATTTTAGGCATTTATCAAATGAAATCGAAGAAAGCATTTTGAATTGAAGGAGACCCATTCAAACAGACGGGGCTAAATAAAACTTTATAGACAACTCTCTCGTATCCATCTAGTTTTTACGACTCTGATAATTCTAGGGTCTGCAAAAAAATCAGAGTAACTAAAAAGCCAGTAAAAAAAATGATTGTGAGATGAATATTTAGGTACAATCAGTGTAATAAAAATGCTCTTATGTTATAATCGACTGAGGATTTATTTCCTTTATTAGGTTGATTAGAAAAAAAATCTGTTGAGTAAGAAGCGTCTAGTAGCTAAACTATGTAGTTCATAAACTTTGCGTGATCTCTAGCAGCTGTGAACTATCAGAGACCATCAAATAGTAATTAATTCTAAATAGGGTCAAAACAAATAGCGTAAGTGCTATTTATAATAATTATGACGATTTTCCATATCAGTTTCTCAGTTAGTATACACTGTCCATCATTAATATGTATATAAGCCGTCAACACTAGAGTGGCGAAATCTTCGAGTACTCTTGCAGTAATTGAATCAACAACTTACATAGTATCAATATCAGGACCGATGACCCCTTTATCTTTATTAACTGTTACTCTTACTATGACAGTCAGAGCAATTGGACTAAATACTTTGAATATTTGAACTATGATGATCTGGACTGTGGTCTACATGATACATTTCTATAAGAATATTTTCCTAGAACTTGCTCTAACTGCGCGACATACAAATTTTTAAGAACTTGTAAATAAGAGACTGCCCACAAACTAGGTTACAAATTTTGGGCCATTTTTGACCCCAACCCGGCCAACCTCGTTGACGACAGTTGTTTTGTATTTGCTCCCACCCCCACCCCTCAGAAAATAACGTAACCATGCCAATATTCCTACGTGACCGTGTGAACTATAAGTTTGGGTAATGAATCAAGAATAATTTAAATATAAAAATATCAGACTTCACAGCCCAAAATGCTCTCAAAACAGGGGAAATAGGGTGATTTTAACGAAAGTAGGTGAATAATAGGAGAATAAATTCTTTTAAATACAATTAATATAAGTGTACTGCATTTACAACAAAATAGTGGAATTTTCAACTAAAAAAGATTTTCTACCAAAAAGATGAATTTTCAGCAAAATACAGGAACTTTCATCAAAATTGTTTAATTTTCAGGCCAAAACTACGAATTATCTACAAAATAGTTCTATTTCCACACCAAATATGACGTTTCAACAAAATAAATAATTTTCTACCAAATAGTTAATTTTTTAGCAAATATTTAAATTTTCGAATAAATAGTTGATTTTTCTAACAAATAGTTTAATTTTCTACCAAAACAGTTGAATTTTTGATAAAAAAAATATGGCTTTAACAAAAATAGTTGAATTTTTAACCAAGCAGCTGAAATTTTAATCCACGAAGATGAATTTTCAGCCAAGAAGATTAATTTTCTACTAAAAGACGAATGTTCAACAAAAGAAATGAATTTTGTAACAAGTAGTCCAATTTTCAGCTTATAAATGATAAATTTCCAACAAAAAATGGGACAGTTAAATTTTCAGATAAAAAAAATTAAATTTAAAAAAAAGAAAATTAACGAAAAAGATGGATTTCCCATCAAGAAGATTAATGTTCTACCAAAAAAGACGAATTTTCAGCAAAATACATGAATTTTAACAAAATTATTGTTCACTTCCGTAGCCAAAAATACGAATTATCTACAAAATATTTGAATTTTCAAACCCGACAATATGATTTTTCAATGAAAAAGTTAATTTCCCACCAAATAGTTAAATTTTAAAATAAATAGTCTAATTTTCTACCAAAAAAGTTGAATTTTCGACGAAAAAAGATGACTTTAACAAATTAGTTGAATTTTTAACCAAGCAGCTGAAATGTTAACCTATGCAAAGATTAATTTTCAGACAAAAATATTAATTTTCCAAAACACGAATGTTCAACAGAATACATATATTTTCTACCAAATAGTTGAATTTTTAACTTTTAAAGCATACATTTTCAACAAAAAATGGAATAGTTAAATTTTCAGATAACAAAAATTAACTAAGTACCCAAAAAAAAATAATTTCTCAAGAAAATAGTTCAATTATTAACCAAACATTTGAGGGATGAATTTTCGACCAAAAAGATTAGTGTTCTACCAAAAAAGACGAAATTTCAACCAAATTCTTCAATTTTTATGCCAAAAAGAAGAATTATTCACAAAACATTTGAATCTTCAAACCGAAAATATTATTTTTCAACTAAAAAGTTAATTTTCTATCAAATAGTTACATTTTCAAACAAATAGTTTAAATTTAAAGCAATTTGTCGAATTTTCTGCAAAACAGTTAAATTTTCAATCCGTTAATATGCATTTTCAACGAAACATGTAACAGTCAATATTTCAACCAACAAATATTTTAATTTGAGAGAAAAAAAGAGTTAAATTCAATTAAAAAAGGACGAATTTTCTACAAAAATGTTGAACCCTCGACCAAAACAGATTAATTTTCAACCAAAGAGTTACGTTTTTAGGGTTACGTAGACCCGGGCTGAAACCCTCATAGTTTCGGTCGGGTGTCTGTCCGTCCATCCGTCGTACTTTTTTCCAAGGGGAGGAAAGTAGGTGGGATAGGGGAGGGAAACTTTGCGATGGGGAGGTTTCAACGACTCAATTAAGTTTTTTTTAAGGAAAATAATTTCAAAAAATAATTCAAAAATTTTGTTTTCAAAAATATATATATTTTTTTTTTTGAATTTTTTGAATTAAAAAAAAATTTTTAACACTTTTTTCCACAAATTTTTTTTTCATAAAATTTTGTTACATACTTTGTTTTCAAACATTTTTTTACATATTTTTTTCGAAAAATTTTTTTCTAATAAAATTTTTTCTTTCGAACAATTTTTTTACAAAATTAATAAATATTTTGGGGTGGAGTTCCGAATAGCGTAAACCGCTGATTTTTTTGAGGCTCCGTATACTTATGTATTTTGACGCGCTGATTACGAAAATGATAGTGAAAATGTGCGGAAATTTGATTTTCACGGTGAAACCATGAAAAAACCATAAAAATCATGGTTTTTTGCGATTATCTCAGCTAATATGCAAAATAAAAAAAAATGTTTCAAACAAAAGTTGTAGACATCATTGAAATACACATTTTTTGTTTAAAAGATTTTTTTCTGCGAGTGATAGTTTTCGAGGAAATGAACGATATAAGGATTACAATCGTATCTCCATTGGTTTCGGTTTGGTACCTACTTACGCTCTTCACCACGGAAAGGTTGGAGAATTTTGAAGAGCATATTTTTTTTCTATTTTTCATGTTTTTTATTTTTTTTGTTTGGTTGTGGGGGCGGGAAGACACCCCTGTGACAGGTCACAAAAATAACTTATGTGACACACGACCCCCTTTCCCAGGTGTTTTGGGTGCGGGAAGGCACCCCTGTGACAGGTCACAAAAATAACTAATGTCAAACACGACCCCCTTTCCCAGGTGTTGTGGGGGCGGAAAGGCACCCCTGTGACAGGTCACAAAAATTACTTATGTCAAACACGACTCCCTTTCCCAGGTGTTGTGGGGGCGGGAAGGCACCCCTGTGACAGGTCACAAAAATAACTTATGTGACACACGACCCCCTTTCCCAGGTGTTGTGGGGGCGGGAAGGCATCCCTGTGACAGGTCACAAAAATAACTTATGTCACACACGACCCCCTTTCCCAGGTGTTGTGGGTGCGGAAAGGCACCCCTGTGACAGGTCACAAAAATAACTTATGTCAAACACGACTCCCTTTCCCAGGTGTTGTGGGGGCGGGAAGGCACCCCTGTGACAGGTCACAAAAATAACTTATGTCACACACGACCCCCTTTCCCAGGTGTTGTGGGGGGCGGGAAGGCAACCCTGTGACAGGTCACAAAAATAACTTATGTCAAACACGACCCCCTTTCCCAGGTGTTTTGGGGGCGGGAAGGCACCCCTGTGACAGGTCACAAAAATAACTTATGTCACACACGACCCCCTTTCCCAGGTGTTGTGGGGGGGCAGAAAAAATAACTAAGGTCTCACACAACCCCCTTTCCAGACTGTCGTGGGGGCGGGAAGGGAAGGTAAATACGAACATTCCCATATCGTGAGACACCCATATTTGACTCGTTTTTATTAGAAAATTAACAATAATTTTCAACTTCTGCCTTATCAAATCCGTTCATTAATAGCTTATTTAAAGATTGTATAACTTGGTTCCCAAAAAAAAAAAATTTGCAGCCAAAACAGAAGTGACGCCCCTATTCTGCAATTTAACCGAACACCCGTGGTATATGGGATTTTTAGAAATGAAAATAGATATATTTAATTTTATCGAAAACTATCACTCGCAGAAAAAAATGGTTTAAACAAAAAATGTGTATTTCAATGGTGTCTACAACTTTTGTTTGAAACATTTTTTTTTATTTTGCATATTAGCTGAGATAATCGCAAAAACCCATGATTTTTATGGTTTTTTCATGGTTTCACCGTGAAAATCAAATTTCCGCACATTTTCACTATCATTTTCGTAATCAGCGTGTCAAAATACATAAGTATACGGAGTCTCAAAAAAATCAACGGTTTACGCTATTCGGAACTCCATCCATATTTTGTTTCAGGATTCTGTTGAGACTTAAATTAACGTCTTAATAGGCCAGAAAGCCCTTCCTTGTAGGCGCTCTACGCCTATTGATTAATTTTTAACTAAGAAGGATGCATTTTCGACAAAAAAGATTAATTTTCTACCAAAATGACGAATTTTCAATCAAGGAGTTGTATTTTCAACCAAAAAAGATAAATTTTTAAGCTGTGTCTACTCGTCCCGAAAAAATGAGGGATTTGGAAAAGGGGATGGACTAGACGTCCCGAAAATTCCGGACGACTAGCCATGCTTATGAAAAATATTGGTCTAGTCATCCCGAATTTCGGGACGACGAGACACGTCGAAATTTTTAACTAAACTGTTTACGTAATAGTTAAATTTTGAGTTAAAAAAATTATTTTCAACAAAAAATGAAACGAATTTTAACAAAATATTTCAAGCTTCCACCAAAGAGACGAATCTTTAACGAAAAAAATTAATTTTTAAGAAAATAGTACAACTCTCAACCAATTAGTTCAGTTTTTGACCAAAATAGATGACTTTTTAACAAAATAGTTGTATTTTTAAGTAAATAATTAAATTTTCAACCAAATAGTACAATTATTAATTAAACGAGATCTTCTCAATAAAAAATAAGCTTTGAACCAAAAATAGTGGGATTTTCTGATTGGGTTCGATTAATTCAGTTGGAATTTAAGCGAAAAAGGGGAAGTTTCTTGAAAACAGGGGAGGAGAAAGGAGGAAGTCTTAAAAAAAGGTAAAAAGAGGGAAATGGGGAAAATAGTGTGAAGTTTGAAATATGAAAGTGACTTTCGAAACTCAGTAAGTTACTCTAGGTAATAAGATTTTGTTTATCATCAATTGATGGGACATTTCCGTTTTTTTTTTGCTGTAGAATACGAACCTGAAGGCGAAAATGTTTGATCTTTTTGCGTTTTTCAAAAAACAACCTAAATAGTTTCATTTCATATTTAACATTAAATCTTCCGCAAAATTCGCAAACTTTGTTACAATTTATCATGAGGAAAGTATTAAACGTTATCTAAGTTCGTAACGTTACTTTCACTGACGGCCCCCCCCCCCCCCTGTTACAAAAGTAGTTTATGGACGGCCCCTCATGTATTAGTACTTTTATTGACAAGACATTATGCTGTCTTAAACTAAGCCAGTGAAATTATCACTGGTTGAATCAGTATTTTAAAATAATACTGGTGAACCAGTGATTTTCTCAGTTTTAACTGGGTGAACCAGTAAGTGACTTAACTAAAATAGCGTTACTGAATATACCAGTGACGGCTTTCATTTAATTCATTCATTCAGGGATATAGCGCTCCACGCGGTCAAGACATGAACCTTCAGTCATCTGGTACGCGTGCGTCGCGGACGGATGACAACGCGTACGACCAGATGACTACTAGTACTGAGAAACCAGTGAACCTCCTGATTAAAACAGTGACGGAGTTCCACCAAGAGAACCAGTGAAATCCCACTGATTGTCAGTGACACACTTCTGGCTGTTTCAACCAGTTATATTTTTTGTTGACAAGACATATGCTCTCTTAAACTAAACCAGTGAATATGTCACTGGTTAAATCAGTATTTTGAATTAATACTGGTGAACCAGTGATTTTCCCACTTTGACTGGGTGAACCAGTAAGTGACTTGACTAAAATAGCGTTACTGAATATACCAGTGATGGCAAATGGTAGATTCATTCAGTGAAATAGCGCTCCACGTGGCCAAGACATGAACCTCCAGTCATCTGGTTCGCGCGCGTCGCGGACAGATGACAACACGTAAGACCAGATGACTACTGGTACTGAGGAACCAGTGAACCTCCTGATTAAAACAGTGACGGAGTTCCACTGAAAGAACCAGTGAAATCCCACTGATTGTCAGTGACACACTTCTGGCTGTTTCAACCAGTTACATTTTTTGTTGACAAGACATATGCCCTCTTAAACTAAACCAGTGAATATGTCACTGGTTGAATCAGTATTTTGAATTAATACTGGTGAACCAGTGATTTTCCCACTTTGACTGGGTGAACGAGTAAGTGACTTAACTAAAATAGCGTTACTGAATATACCAGTGATGGCAAATGGTAGATTCATTCAGTGAAATAGCGCTCCACGCGGCAAAGACATGAACCTCCAGTCATCTGGTACGCGCGCGTCGCGGATGGATGACAGCGCGTACGACCAGATGACTACTGGTGCTGAGAAACCAGTGAACCTCATTAATTAAAACAGTGACGGAATTCCACTGGGTGTACCAGTGAAAGCCTCCTGATTGTCAGTGACACACTTCTGGCTGTTTCAACCAGTGAGATTTCACTGGATCATTTTAAGAGAATGTGTACATGCAGAGAAAGAGTCTACAATGTATGCTGGTCTCAATATGGAGAAAGTTTTTCAATTCAAAAGAGTAGTAACAAATTGGTCCGGAGAACGAATAGCCCGAGGTTCTAGAGGCACGTATAGCACAGCAAAGGGTAAAAAAACTTTACGCGCCCTTAACTACCTCTCGGCTGGAACGGTCGCGGTCGGCTCGTGAGCATTAAAGAGTATTAGTGCTCATCCAGGGTACTCCTGTTATTAAATAGCGTTCGTTCGAACACTGAAACCAGACCACCCAAAAATCAACGAATCTTCACAATGTACACTATTAATTCGAATCAGACAAACGTGACTCATTCGAAGTCAACTTTGATGGATTCAAATAATGATAATTCGACGACTGACAAATCAGTCAAAGGCGATTTTTCAAATCAGTCAATTTCACTCACTGATGAAATCAGTCATTTTTAATGATACAATCTGTTGAATTTTCAACTAAAAAGGGACAATTTTTAAACCAAAATGAAATAGTTAAATTTTCAATTAACACAATTTTTTCAATAGAAGAGATGAATTTTCAAATGAAATGACAAATCTTCAAGCAAAAGAATGAATTGTTTACAAAGTACTTCCATTTTTAATTAATTTTAAATAATCTCATCTGTTGAATTTTCAACAAAAACGGGACAATTTTTTAAACAAAAATTGAATAGGTAAATTTTCAATTAACAAAATTATTTTTCACCAAAGGACATAAATTTTCATATAAAATTATAAATCTACAACCCAAAAAATGAATTTTCGACAATGTAGTTTCATTTTCAATTTAGCAGTTTAATTTTCAAATAAAAAATATGAATTTTGTACAAAGAAGTTGAATTTTCAACTAAAAGACATTAACTTTCAAACAAAAATGAAAGGAATTTTTAACAATATAGTTCTATCTTCGAACAAACAGATGAATTTCCACCTAAAATGATGTATCATTAACCAAGAGAATGAATTTTTAACAAAGCAGTTAGACTTTCAACCAAGTAGTTAAATTTTCAACCAAAAATAATTTTCTCTCAAGATAATTAATTTTCTACCAAAAAAGGACGAATTTACAATAAAATAGATATATTTTCAAACAAATATTTGAATTTGCAACTAAAAAATATAAATTTTCAACCAAAAATGGAATAGTTAAATTTTTAACCCAACAGATGAAGTTTCCACTAAAATGATGAATCATTAACTATATTAATTTTCAACAAAGCAGTTGAACTATTAACCAAGTAGTAAAGTTAAGAAAAAAGAATTAATTTTCACCCAAGATGATTAATTTTCTCCCAAAAAAGATCAATATTCAACAAAATAGATAAATTTAAACCTAATAGTTAATTTGCAGCTAAAAAATATCAATTTTTAGCGAAAAATGGAATTAAATTTTCATTTCAAAAAATTTATTTCCGACTAGAAACACTTTTCATAAAAATAGTTCAGTTCTTACCAAAGGAGAGGAATTTGAAACAAAAATTATAAATCTTCACCAATGAAATAAATTTCAAACAAAAAAGTTCAGCATTTAACCAAAAATAATGAATTTTCAACCCACAAGATTTTTTTCTACCAATGAAGACGAATTTGTAATAAAATATAAGAATTTCCAGCCATAAAGGTGGATTTTCAACTGAAAAAGATTAATTTTTATCTAAAAATGGAGCAGTTAAATTTTCGTTCAACAAAATTAGTTTCCAGCTAAAAAAAGAATTTTAAACATAATAGATCAATTTTTAACAAAAAAGATCAATTTTCAACCAAAATGATGAATATTCAATCCAAGAAATGAATTTTTAACAAAGTTGAATTACCCCAAAGATGAAAGATTATTTTCTACAAAAAGACCAATTTTCAACAAAATAGTTAAATCTTCAACAAAAGAGATGAATTTTCAACTAAAAAAGATGTATTCTCAAAAAAAGTCTGTTTCAACCGAAAAATATTTTAATTTTGAATAAGAAATAGTTGAATTTAACCAAATAGATCAATTCTTAACTAAGAAGATTTATTTTCTACTAGTAAAGTCGAATTTCTTAATAATATAAGAATTTTCATCCAAAAAGTTGAATGCTCAACTAAAAAAGATAAATTTTAAAAAAAAATTCAACAAAATCTTCAAAAAAAGAGATGAATTTTCAACCAAAATGATAAATCTTCAAACCAAAAAAATTAATTTTTAATGAAGTACTTTAATATTGAAACAAGTAGTTTACTTTTCTACCAATAAAAAGAAAATGATCTAAAATGTAACTTTCACTGATGGAATCAGCTATTTCGCTTTTACTAATTGAATAGTTCATTTCTAATTTTATAACTAGTAACTTTCAGTAATTAAATCAGTCATTTTGATTGATATAATCCGTAACTTGCAATGTGTTAGCCATTTATGGTTAATTTTAACAATTTATTGAAATTTAGGAATTCAATAAAGAATTTTAATTTAGAAATAATGTTACAATTTTAGTATAGCAGACAAATTGGTCACCTCTATTAACTGAAAATCAGTCATTTCAAGTGACTATTTGATTCAGTTAGCAATACTGACTGATCCTTCTGTTAAAACGATTGTTTTTCCAGTAGAAATTACTCATTTTTCAGTCAAAGCATGCTTGATTAATTTAATCAGTTAAATTTTGAATAATTTCTGATCTTACCGATAAAAAAAGTCAAGAAAATATATAGCTCGATGAGGGTTTGCGCAGTTGCATAATACTAAATCATTAACACCAAAATGAAAATCCCGATGAATTCACATCTTCGATCCCGGCTATTTTATCTCGAGGATTAACGTTTTTATTTCATTCAAAGGCGATTGCGAAAAATGAATCTGAAGGAATCCGTGACGTTTATGATCGCCAATAATTCTGAAAGCAACAGAGTCGGTTCATTTGATTCTGAGGTGATGACGCCATCAGCCATTGCTTCCGAGCTTAAAGCTTAGAAGCCGCAGCATCTGAGATAAAGTGTAAAGTCTAAGCGCAACATTGAGAAACTCGGAGAATGAAATTATGTGGCTACTGCATGGCAGAAGAAATAAACTTTCTATTATATAATTTAATTTGATGTAATTTATTCAAGATTATAAGATGCGCTAAGAGTAAAATATAACACCGGAAATCACTGCCTATCAAATGAGAGAAATGGAGAAATGTAGGAAAATTCCAATTTTTCTATATTCTGCTATAAATCTCCGTAGCTCTGAATATTATTTTTTTATTTTTAAAAGTGTTCCTTTAGATTTAATTAGTTCCGACTCCCACTTCTGGAAGATTTACAACTTCCTAAGACCTACAGAAAATATTTGATAAAACGTTAAATTTTCAACTAAAAAAGATCAATTTTCAACCAAAAATGTAATAGTTAAATTTTCAGTTGAAAAAATTAGTTTTCAATTAAAAAATAACGAATTTTCAATAAAATAGGTAAATTTTCAACCAAAGAGATATTTTGAACTAAAATGATGAATCTTCAACTAGAATAATTACATTTTTAGTTAGAAAAAATTAAACTTCAACAACAACAAAAAATAATTTTCAACGAAACAGTTAAATTTTCAACCAAATAAATTAGTTTTCAACTAAAATGATGAATCATCAACACAAAAAAACGATCGTTCAACAAAGAAGTACAACTTTCAACCAAGTGTTGAATTTTAAAACCGAAAGATTAATTTTCGTCAAAGAAGATCAATTTTCTACCAAAAAGACGAATTTTCAACAAAATACATAATTTTTCAACGAACGTTTATCAAAGGAGATCAACTTGCAATGAATTAGTTAAATTTTAAATTTAAAAAAAAATGCATTTTTAACCAAGAAGATAAATTTTCCACAAAAAAAGACTAATTACCAACAAAATACATACATTTCTAACCAAATAGTTCAAATTTCAACTTAAAAAGATGAATTTTCAACCATAAATGGAACACTGAAATTTTCATTAAAAAAAATTATCAACAAAAAAAACGAATTTTCAACCAAATAGTTAAATCTTCAACCGAAGAGATCAATTTTCAACTTAGTTTCAACTCTCACTTCTGGAAGTTTTACAACTTTCTAGGTCCAACCAGGAATGTTTTAGAAAATTTTGAATTTCAGGGTGGAAGAAAAATTCACTATTACATCATTGTGATACGCAATTTGCTGATCAAATAAAAAATCCGAAATCTGTATAAAAGTATCGCATATCATTGTTATGTGCTTAATGAAAAAAACAATCTAGAATGGACGTTTCCTAGTTTTCGTGATTTAATATGATGAATCTCTATCATACAATTAGAATCTTGTGCTAAAATTGATGGATCCGGCGGCGTGTTTAGATTAAATATTCGTGCATCAGATATAGAGTGCACCTACAGACAATGAACAAGAGGGAGGAGATTGCTCTTCTTGAGGCAAACCTGGGCAAAGAGATCACATCCTGGATAGACAGTTCACGCAGCCCACCCACCAGGAACATTGAACAATACAAACCTTCATATTCCTGTTTCCTATGTAGAGCGATGAAATGCCCTCTATCTTTAGGTTTTCATCATTTAAAAATAAAAAATCATCCTTGAGTGTTTTAAGCTCCGGCTCAGCAAAACTCGTCGAATTCTAGTCGATAATGGAGGTGTCCAATCCTGGTAATGGGCCTTAGGATTTCCACTGAAAAGGGACCGAAACGATTTCACAGATTTGAGATAAATCTTCCTTTTGCATGGAAATGTTTCACATATTTTTTTAAAGTATGAATTCATATCTAGGATCAATAATTTTTAATGTGACTACAGATATGTTCAGGGCTTCCACGGACTAATGTACTTGACAAAATTGGAAAAAGTGACTAATTTGAGCTAAAAAGTGACTAAAAGTGACTACTGTTCACACAGAAAGAGGCCTGTAATGTCAATAGAAACACTTTTATACTCAAAAATATTGATTCCATTACATACATCAGGTTACAATTGCTAGAATAAATTTTACAAGTAATGTTTCAAAAATGGTAATTCATTTTATTACTAGATAAATAAATCTTCAAAACTCAACTGCCGTGTTTATAGTTCGATGTTTTACAGCAGAAACTGAAAAACCAGAAAATTATAAATTTAAATAATTTTAATTTTAATATTTCACACTTCACAGCCCAAAATTCAGTATGTTCTTCAATTCCTAACCTTTCAAGTAAAAATGTTGCAGTTTGAACAAAATAGATGAATTTTCAAACAAAAATATCAATTCTCTACCAAGAAGATTAATTTTCTACTAAAAAATAAGAATTTTCGACAAAATACATGAATTCTTCAACAAAAAGTTGATTTTTCTATTAAAAAATATAAATTTTCAACAAAAAATGTAATAATTCAATTTTTAGCTAAAACCATGAACTTTCAAAATAAGGGAATTTTCAGCAAAATAGTTAAATTTTCAAACAAATATATGAATTTTAAACTAAAATGATGAATTTTACAGAAAAAATAGTTTTTAAAAAAGTAGTTCAACTTCCAAACAAGCAGTTTAATTCTCAACCAAAACTGATTTCAATAAAATAGATGAATTTTTAAACAGAAACCTTAATTTTGAATAAAGAAGATAAATTTTCTACCAAAAACAACGAATTTGCAAAAAATACATGTATCCTCAACCTAATAGTCGAAGTTGCTACTAAAAAAATATAAATTTTCTATAAAAAAAGGGAAAAGCTGAATTTCAGTATAAAAAAATTAATTTTCAATCCACAAAAAATACATTTTCAATAAAAATGAAATAGTTAAATTTTCAGTTAAAAAATTAATTTTCACCCCCCCCCCCCCCCCAAACAAACAAATATTAAACAAAATAATTGAATTTTCAACCAACGAGATAAATTTGCAACTAAAATGATAAATCTTCAAACAAAAATGATTTTTTAACAAAATAGTTGAATCCTCAACCAAAACAGATTATTAATTATCTACCAACAGTTGCACTTTTAACCAAAAAAGATCAACTTTTACCAAAAGTGAGATGAATTTATAACAAAAAAGGTTATTTTCAATTAAAGGGCCGTTCCAAAAATGCGTAATACCTTTAGTGGGGGGGGGGGGGGGGCGAGCATGACGCCAACGTTAAATTTACATACATTTACTACAGAAAGGGTACCTTTGAATTTTAATCCTGCGACAATGATTTTCGAACAATAATGTCATTTTAAACCAACAAACAGAAATTACAACCAAATAGTAGCATTTTCAACCAAAAAGATTAATTTTTTTACTAAAAGAGATACATTTTTACCAAAAAATTGAGTTTATAAGCTGAAAAGTTGAAATTTTTAGAAAAAATTGGTCTTTTAATCCCGAAAAGATCAATTTTCAACAACAAACTTCATTTTTAACCAGGAAATATGAATTATCAACCAAATAGCTGAATTAAAAAAAAATATATTAATTTTATACCAAATAGTTGCATTTTCCAGCAAAAGAGACGAATTTTTTATAAGACAGTTGAATTATCAGCCTGGAAAGTTGAATTTTCAAGAAGAACAAAATTAATTTTCAAACAAACAGTTGCATTCACAATCAAATAGTTGGACTTTTAATCAAAAAGACTAATTTTCTAGAAAATAGATGCATTTTCAACCAAATAGTAGAATTTTTAAGCTAACAAGACAATTTTTTTAAAAGACATTTGAATTTTCAACAAAAAGTTAATTTTCAGCCAAAAAATATGAATTTGCGATCCAAAAAGACGAATATTGCACAAAACAGTTGAATTTTCAATTGAAAATTATGACTTTTCAAGAAAATAGTTGAATTTTCAACTAAATAATAAAATTTATACTCAAAAAACCTGATTTCAAAAAATGATCTTTTAACCAAAAATAGTTGGATTTTCTTACTGGGTCTTATTAATTCATCTCGCATTTGAAAAAACAAGAAAAAGAGGTAGTTTCTTGGAAAAAATAGGAAATCTTTAAAAAAAAGGAAAAAGAGGCAAATAGAGGAAAGAGTGTGAAGTCTGATATTGAATAGCATTTCCATATACCAAAGATTGCTGTAGATGTCAGTTTCCTTCTTTTTTATATAAAATGTGATGGATTAAAGTGACTAAAGTAGCCTTTTCCTCAAAAAAGTGAATGAAAAGTGACTAAAAGTTACTTCAGTGACTGTGCCCCTGGATATGTCTAACAAACTTGTTATCTTCAATATGATTACAATTTTCTATCTGCTTCTTTGAAACAAGTTAAAGTTAGTCACTTTAAATGCATCGATCTGATTGAATTATAATATATTTTTCAGAGATACTGAGAAAATATATTGTGGTCTATATTTTCAGAGGAGTGTGACCTATAATCTTTTTCAGTCATCCTTGCACAACTTTCTTAAAGTCTCTCTTTATTTATATTCCCGTCATCTAATAGAAGAGAGTTCCAGTTGATCAAATATTCTTTCTAAAGGTCATTTATTCTTCTTGTGGTTGTCATAATTAGGTTGTAAAATAAGTTTTAGACCACCTTAATAGACATTAGACATGGAATATCGTACTTCATTAAAAAGAAGAGAAGAACCTTTTTAAAAAGCCGTTTGGAATCTTATGAAATTCCGAGTCGAATGACCCCTATTAGAGATATTTATAACCTTTTGAAAAGAATATACCACATGAGGAGTTAAAAAAAAATTCAAGAATTTCTCGAATTTTGTACCTCGACTTCAACTTGTGGCATAGCCTAGGAAAGTTGTAGCAAAAGTCTGAAATTTATACCACAAAGTCTTTGAAGTCTTATTTTTAATTCAAGCCAATAAAATTTTAAAAATCTTCATGGGTTCCCGAGATATGACTAAAAATTTCCAAGCGTGTCAGGGTCAGGTTTAAGTCGGCGATCACCGCTGTCGGCCGCGAGAGCGGTGAACCCCGAGATTTTCTTAGATTTTGTACCTTAAATTCAACTCGTACTGTAACTTGGGACACTTCTTGAAAAAAAGTGAAATTGTCAGAACGTAATTTTTACAATTTTATCTTTAATTTAAATTAATTACACTTTTTTTCGCGATTTCTCTACACATAAGATATTACAACCAATTTCCAAAGTTCCAGCGTCGGGTTTCAGTCGGCGATCAACGCTGGCGACCAGACTCGTCGCAGACACGCTTGGACATTTTTAGTCATATCTTGGGAACCCATGAAGATTTTTTAAGTTTAATTCGAGGTACAAAATTCGAAAAAATCTTGAATTTTTTTGAAACTTCTCACGTGGTATATATTGTTCAAAAGGTTAAAAACATCTCTAATAGGGGTCGTTCGACACAGAATTTCATGAGATTTCCAACGGTTTCTGAAAACAAGTTTCTCGATTATTTTTTGAACTAATAATCACATCAGTGATTTTCAATAGTACTCGCACTAGTCGTACCGACGAAAAGTAACCTTACAATGATACTTTTTTTTTATTGTGAATTCTTTTCGACAGGCGTGCGCTGCAATTCTAATTGGATGACCAAGAAGAGTTAATTCTACGTGTGTGATCCACATACGAAATGTAGGATTGCCATTCGCCGAAGGGACTGCCTCGCTGCCAGACTGTCTGCTACCATCAGCTAGTGAGAATTCTATGGTGACCATAACTAACGACGATCGGCATTGGCACTCTTGATGGGTTTATATCCACTTCTAAGAATCGTTCGCGCCCACCAAGTACTTCGTATGTGAGCGACGATAGAAGCCAGTTCGAAAAGCGTGAAGCATATTCGTTGCAAGAATTATTATACGGAAGCGTTAAGCGAAGACATTCTCATAAACGTTACTTTCGTCCCTTCGGAAACGCTTGCACGTACACTTGGTTTTTTTTATTTATACCCGCTTTCGGCACTCGTCAAGCTGTGATTCATTTCATTGTTTATTACTGCGTCGATCGAGCATAAAATAACGTAACATAAAATAACATAAGGGGTCGTCCATAAACTACGTTATCAATTCTATAGGGGAAGGGGGTCACGCTAAAATCTAAGGTTGGTAACAGGGGGGGGGGGGCAATGGAAGTAACGTTATGAACTTAGGTAACATTTAACACGTTTCCAGATGACACATTTTAACAAAGTTTGAGAATTTTGCGAAAGATGACCCTACAACAGTACAGTTCAATAATCACTCAATAAGTTTGAAAATCACTTAATATTGCAGACTTCTCTCTCTTTCCCCTATTTCCCTCTGTTACCTCTTTTTAAAAAATTCTTTTTCCCCCTGTTTTCAAGAAACTTCGACTTTTTCTCGTGTTTTCGCTTAATTCGAACTGAATTAATAGAATACAAAAAGAAATTTTTTTAAAAGTGTACTATTATATTTTTGGTTTCGAATTAATCTTGTTTGGACGAAAATTCTACTATTTGGCTGAAAATTTAATCTACATGAATGAAAATTTAATTATTTTCTTGAAAATGCAACTATTTTGTTAAAAAGTCATATTTTTGTTCAAAACTTTAACTTCTTGGTTGAAAATTGAACTACTTTTTTAAAAATTCATTTTTTGTTGGTTGAAGATTCATCTCTTTGTTGAAAATTCGTCTTTCTTAATTGAGAACTAACTTTTTTTACTAAAAATGCAATCCTTCAATTTTTTGTTGGAAGTGTATATTTTTAATTGAAAATTGATCTTCTCTAGTTAAAAATTAGACTATTTGGTAGAAAACTCATGTGTTTTGTTAGAAATTCGTCTTTTTTGGTGGAAATTAGTCTTCTCAGTTGGAAATCCATTCTTTTTGGTTTCAAATTCAACTATTTGGTTGTAAATTAATCTATTTTCATTGAGAATTCAACTATTGCGTTGAAAATATTAACTATTACATTTTGTGTAAAGAATTCACCTTTTTTTGTTGTTGAAAAATCTACAACTTTGTTTAAAGCTAAACTACTTTTTTTAAATTCCTTTTTTTATTTAAGAATCATCATTTTAGTTGAAAATTGATATTTTCGAGTCGAAAATTCATCTTTTTGGCTAGAAAACTCAATAATTTGGTCGAAAATTCAACTATTTAGTTCAAAATGTAGAAAATTTATATTTTTGACTTCAAAATTTAACAATTTTGTAGAAAATTGATATAATTTTTGAAAATTTGTCTTTAATTTTAAAGGTGAAAAATTAATCTTTTTGGTTGAAAATTTAACTATTTGCTTAAAAATTTATCTTTGTTGTTTGAAAATATAAATACTTAGTTGAAAGTTGAACTGCTTTGTTAAGAATTCATTTTTTTTTAGTTTAGAAAATTCGTCGTATTGGCTTGAAAACTTTAATAATTTGGTAGAAAGTTCAACTATTTGGTAGAAAATTAACATTTTTGATGAAAATTCTACTATTTTGTATATAATTTGAATTTGCCTTCAAAATTTAACATCTTTGTTGAAAATTGATGTAATTTGTTGACACTCCGTCTTTTTTGATAGAAAATTAATTTTCTAGGTGGAAAATTCATTTTTTTGATTGAAAATTCAACTGTTTGGTTAAAATTTATCTTTTCATTCATTTTTTAGATTAACCTCTTTAATTGAAAAATAATTTTCTTTGTTGAAAATTCGTTTTTTTCTGTTACAAATTAATTTTATTATCTGGAAATTTAACTATTCCATTCCTGATTGGAAATTTATCCTTTATAAGTTGAAAAATCAACAGTTTGGTTGAAGATTTATCTTTTTGGCTGAAGATTTAACTAGTTGTTTAAAAATTCGTCTTTTTTGGCTGAATTCAACTGTTTAAAAATTAATTTTTTCAAATGAAAATTGGACGATCACATTTTTGATTCAGAAATATCTATTTGATTTCAAAATTCAACTATTCGGTGTAAAATTCATCTTTCTTATTTGAGAATTCATCTATTTGGTTAGGGGTTGAACTATTTTGTTAACAATTCGCTTTTTTCATTTTGTTAAAAAATGAATCTTTAATGGTAGAAAAGTCAATTTAGAGAATTCCTGAAAATAAAACAAGAATCTAACGATCAAATTTGGAAAACCACCACAAAATGCAAAAAATGCACAAAATGCACCACCACAAATTTGATTTTATCTCATTTAAAATTCTTAAATTTCAAGGTAGAAAAGTCATCGCTGTTGGTTGCAAATAAATTTTGTTGTTAAAAATTCAAGTTTTTGGTTTGCACTTCCATCTGTCTTCTAAAAAACTCGTTTTTTTGGCTCAAAAATTCATCTGTTTTTGGTTGAATTAAAACAAAAATTTGTTTGAAAATGCGACCATTTAGTTGAAAATGCATATTAAACAATTTTGATAAAGTCGTCTTATTTGGTCAAAAAACCCATTTCTTCTGTTGAAAATTCCTCCTTTTGGATTGAAAATTTATCTTCTCTGATCTAAAAGTTATTTTTCTTGGTTGAAAATTGATTCCTTTTGGTGCAAAATCTTTTTTGGTTCAAAATTGAACTACTTTGTTGAAAATGCGATAAATTTTGCATTGAAATCTTAGGAATCTAAAAAGTTTCATATTGAATTCAATATGGTATTTACATTAATTTTATTTGAAAGAATGTATTCCCTTATTATTCCCTTATTTTCATGAAAAATTACCCTATTTCCCCTGTATTGAGAGAATTTTAGTCTCCATTACTTTTCGAGGGGGGTGGGGCAAAACTAAGGTCGTCAGCGAGGGAGGGGGGAGGGGCTAAAATTGGTAACGTAATTTATGGACGGCCCTTAACATACAAGATTCTAGTGGGGAATTTTTGTGGCTTGACTCAGAGTGTTTTCGAAATCAACGGAAAGATTAAAAAAAGAAGTGTTGATTGGATTTTCCTGCAGTCTAAAGATAGCGCCAAGATTACTCATATCAATCGACAGACAATGCTTACGTTATAGAAGGAAAGTAACCCTTCTTGTGATGCATACACCAATTGCAATTGTGGCAACTGACGTGCAAGTGAGTGCAAGCACTGGGAATATTTTTATCGAGGTCAAAACTAAAAATAAAGTCCTCCATAGCAGAAATTGGCCTCCTTCCAAAAGAAATGTTCAGAGATGAAAGTCTATATGAGTAGTAAAGTGCAACCTGTCTCAGACGAAATCCAAGACGACCACGAATCAAAACATTGTTGTCGGTAAAAAAAGACCTGTTCAATGACTCATTTTTCTTTGGTTTGACAAATTGCATGTCTTCTGGCTTTGCTCCAGACATTCGAAACATATCCTGTGAAGATATAAGAGACGCAAATTTGCTCTTTTGTAACGATTAACAGTAAATGGTTAAGTAAAACTAATAATTATTTAATGGTATTCAATCATGTATATAAGAGGACATTTTCCACAATTCTTTTTTAATGGTGATAAGATATCTCAGATAAACCAGATTGGTGTCTAACGACCTTGAAAGTTCCCAGATTGATATGCATGCGTCGTGAAGCACAAGGTTACAAGCATAAGTCATCTAGAGTTTGACAGCAGACACGCGATCTATGCAGCTGAACATCTCGAGACGTGTTCTACTTCTTATGGATGATGGAACTGGCTGATATTTTAATACTCATGGAAGAGATACGTATGCAGATAATATGCAGCATGAAACTTTTGAAAGTGGTGTTACGATAATCAGGATGAATATAATGTTCAGAAAACCTTTAGAGATTGGAAAAATTTGATTTTTTGAGTGGATACACTTGAAAAATAATGCTCCATATATGTATTACGCACACACTTACTAGACATGTCTCACATTTAATAACTCTCGTAAAAAGAGAATCAATCGTTCTTGGACCTCCTCCTTAAAATGATAGCGTTGGGTTAAAGAGAATCGTTAAAAAAATCCGAAAGTACTTAAGAGAGGCATAATTCATCCGCTAAACTGAATGCTGTAGTCTCGGCTGTAGTTGAGAGACCTTTAATTATCCTGAGGCTTAAAGACCCGCTGAACAAAGGGTTACCGCATTTCAACGGCGACATCAATACTTGTACCACCTTTCGTCCGTTGTCATCTTCCGGTCGTGACTCGAACGTACGTGGGATGTTCTTTGTACCTCCCTTTTATTGCCATTGCAAGTACGACCTTTGAAATCCATATTTCGAAAGAGATACACCTTCCATTTCCCGGGTGGTCCAAGTCACTCGCGAGAAAACTCGTGTGCGATGATTTCAACTTATTTTATGGCCAAATCATATAGAAATCATTTTGCAGTTTAAAAAAGGTTTTATGACTTTATGCACGTCAATCCTTGATGTATTTTTGAATGATCCTAACACGATCTTTACAACAATGAGAATATAAATAATCCCCAAGTGCAAACATTATACCTTGACTAATGAAAAGTTGCAGTTGCTTAAATATATCGACGTATCTCTCATAACAATGGGAATCATAAAGGTGACATAAATTTCATCTTGATTCCTTGTGAGCATGAATTTCGACTCGTAAATACCATTCCAGTTAATATTTAGCCTCACAAGTCACTGACTTTCCCTTAATCTCCTTTACTCGTAACTTTGTATTGCAGATTGCGTAAGTTTTTTTTCCTTGCATGACAGTTAATAAATAAGAGATATTAAATAAGGCAATTTATATTAATAGATACTTCCATCAGGCAATGTTTGGTGAGCAATATGCATTTGGGAATGTGAGAATATTAGAATTGGGAAATCAATCAGATTATGCATAAGAAAGTGATACAAGTGTGAATGCCTCTGGTTATTGAAGATACCTTTATATTTTCGATGATTCATTCTCCGTTGGTCATGGTCACCGATTACGACCAACTGTCTCGATCGTGAGACGTACGTTAACACGTTCATTCGAGTCATCGATACTATATGCTGATTGGCCACAGTTAGGGGACATCTACCTCGCCATTCATGAATAAAATATCTGCAAAGTGTGTCGGAAATATAAAATTTTTTTCGAGGACATTTTTTGAATTCATAAGTTTTATGAATGTGTTGAAGAACGAAAGGACAATTTCCTGGTGGATTATCTGGAACTAATCTACATTGAATAAGATACCAATTTATTCCGCAAAACAATAAAAGAAATTGTTATTTTTGTTACCGATCCATTTCAAATAAAAAATTCATGTTTTGAACCTCTTCTGTAGTCTGCTGCTATCGTTAAAATAAATTGGTACAGACTGCTGCCTTAAGAAAATGTAACATAATGGATCGGATGCAGACTCTCTTGGGCAATTATTTTATTTGGAGTTTCATTCCATGACCTCCGAACCATGGGTGGTCCTTCAAGATTGCGGGGTCGCTGATCCGAGTGTAAGAATGCACAGGTCGTACGAAACAGACGCTGCTATTATTATCGACAGAGAACAGTGACACGAGATCGGTGACTGGTTTCCATCAACCACGAATTCTGAGAATTCGTCATTACGCTAAAAATGAGCCTGAAAAATTTAAAGATCAAGTCTCATTTTAAATTTATATTGCTACAGGAAATAATACCATTGAAATTGCTGAAAATGAACATAATTCAATATTGCACCGCTCTATTCTATGAAATTCTAGCTACAGAATCATAAAATAATATTCACACAATTGAAAAAATTAGAACCTACGTAATCAAATGATACAATCAAGATATACTTGCACAATTTAAAAAAGATTGTAATTATTATAATGATTTTTAAAGTTTTCTTCTTGAGTATCGTCTTTCCTTTTACATGCGAGCATCATCAAAAATGTTTGGCTCACGAATCAAAACAATAATGAGGTGAAAGATGTAACTTATGTTCGTGCCAATAGCGATACCATGAGAGGTCATTCTGAAGTTCCTTACAGGAGTGCTGACCATTAATGAGAAAAGGTGCAACAACTTTGGTATGACATCATCTCTTATTCACGCCTGAACAATGAACATGTCACGTACCTATATGTGCCCGACACTCCTTAGAAAGTTCTTCTGGGTAAACAAACGAGTGAAAAATTATTTATTCGTTGTCCGTGACTAACTGCAGTTCAACCGATAAATACGTCTCGTATCTGCCATTAAGTGGACGTCTCGATCGTAAATCAACTGGAATTAAGAAAATTGACGAAGGTGGAATCACTAATTTCATACATCCCCTTGGAACTCTTCTGTTCATCTTCGTTTTAAAAAATGGAAAGGAGTAAAAAAATAATTTTCTCGTAAAATAAAAAGGAAGCAAGAAAGACAAGTGAATAAAATAGGAATTGAATTATAAATTCTACTTTCATTATGGCATGAAATAAATTATTTAAACATTATAACGTATCTTCTTGGTTTTCAATCTTATTATTTTGTAATGAAGAGTCATTGATTACAAATGTAAAAACATTTCACACTTTTTCCTCCTTTTTTGAGAATACCTTTAATGGGAACTTTACAGGATATTCGATTTGTATCTCGATAAATCTAGTCGAATCGTATAATTAATTGCATACATAACATTAGAATGGTAGTTCCTCTACAGTCATATACATGGGAACTATTTGTGGCTTGATTAGCAACTCTAATTGACTATCTTCAATTAAAGATCGTCAGGATAATGCCTCTTCTACTGCATATTTATTACAATGACCGGTTAATTGAACAAGATGTCTATTGTAAATTGTTATTTGGAAAGTAAATTGTATTATAAAAAAATCAAGACCTTAGACATGATTGAGATGATATTTCCCCGTTTCAATTACTTTTTTCAAGAGGAGAGTGTTATCGAATCACAGTGACCCAGAGAGCGGTTATTTTTAGAATTTCGTTATTAATACTAAGAACATAAGTTCCACGAAATACAAGGAACATTAAAGTCTCTCAAATTTAAAATATGACTTTCCTAATTACAAGTATCAATTAGCATAGGCCAACCCATAAAAATCGCCACAAATCACTACAATGAAGGTGCAAGGCAAACTGGCAAACTGCAAACTGGCCCATTCTAAATGTCGGCAATATATTAATATTCATTAGAGAGATGCTAACATGCGATTAGGAGCCGTTAATTGAGAACACGCCCATTGCATTTTACGACGCTGGTAGTAACACCTTCGATCCCTTTAAAGTCAACAACCGGTTGTACATTTTGTATTTATTTTGCAATACTATTGCATGATGAAAAGTAAAACGATACTTTGCTGTGTAGATGGTGTTTCCGGTACCAGAATACCAGAAACGAAGAACTTGCTTTCTCGAGCTTGGTATGCATTCAAGTGTGGAACTGACCTTTAGAAACATTTGAAAGAGAAAAGAACGACCGTTATTTATTTTCTTACTTATCTTTGTCTCTACTTTTCTTGATCGTGGCTTAACATCCACTTGGTTAGTTCATTTGCGTCAAGGAGTGAATACAAGTATTGCAAGCTCGAGTTCTGTTCGTAATTTGCGAGAAAATTCCCACAGGCGTGGTTATACAAAAGGTTATAAGGAGGGAAGATATATCAACTAAGCCATCTTATTAATAATAGCTTTTGCTGAGTCAGTAATTATTAAAGCTTTTATTTAACAAAAACAGTTTCTTTCATCAGAAGAATATATAATTACGAACTAATTGTATAAACAACAGGAAATCAAAGACTTAATTTTTTGAATAACATTGCTCTTGTTTATCTGGAATTGGTTCAAAATTCAAAAACGAATACAACTGCCTTAGATAAGTAAAAGTTAACGCTTTCTCGAGAAAAACTCGGTTCCCGTAATACCTAGAAACCCCGTGTGGCGGAATCATGATCAGAATTTTAATCATTATAATTCCTAAATGCAGCAAACTGAATGCATACTAATGAAGATGCTAAGTAATGTTGTTACAATTTCAGAATAAAGTCAACATCTACCGGAACGCAGGCTCGACTTGAATTAATGAGGTAGGTTCTGTGCGAGTCGTGCAGGCGTTTAGCTTTTGTCTGGTTTAAAATAGAAGTACGTAAAGCGAAGAAGCACGTCCATAAGGATTATTCCTCACCCGGAATAATCAAATGTACAGTTTCTATTGTGATTGCAATATCAATCGCAATATTGACCCAGTACTTTCAAGGGCAGACTCCAGTGAATTGTTAACCCATTGCAATTTTAAGTGGTACTTTTGAAAATTAATTTTCTGAGGCATTTTTGTAACTATTTCAGAAAAATGTAATCATTTCGAAGGATAAAATTACTTATGGATGACATTAGTCGAAAACGTATTGTGAGTAAGCTACAATGGGATGTAAATAACCGAGTAGCCCTTATTAAAATTTATACGCCAAGGGGCGTGAGCGTATTCTGTGCGACAATTTTATTCCGTCTACGTGAGCGAAACCCACGGGATTGTACAAAAGGAAAGAGAGTAAGATGCATTAGGCATACTGTTTGCTTTTGTACACTTGGTTGAACTTCAAGGCAAAGTCGATGGCACAAGGACTCTCGTGTATTATTCAGTTATATTAGACAAAAAAAAGGTTTTTTTTGGAACAAAATATATCCAGCAATGGTTTTTTGCTTAAAATGTTTGGTTGGAGGTTCTAATGAAATACCGCAACCCTGAGCTATGTCACCTAAAGGGTTGTTTCTCTTCCACTGAATAGTTCAAACATTCGAGCCTATAACTGCTATAGTGAATGGAATGCTCTCATTGCGATAATAATAACGACTCATCACACTGCTTTTTTTAAACTGCACAGATTGCAGTATGCACCCATTCACTGAATTTAATTTCGTTGTGATGATCTTAGATGTTTACATTCAGATACTGAAATCATGAAAGCTCAGCTAAATCCTTTATAATGTAGAACACTGTAAGCAAAAATTAAAGATACTTGAACTACTTCACCATTATCTTCAGTGCACAGTCGATAGCTGCTGAATGAAAAGGGGATCTTACTAGTCTGTTGTAACATTCATTACTTTATCCAATCATGTCCAAAGTCAAGTACCATTTGTCGTCCCACGTTAGCTCTCTCTTTAATTTGAAAGCAGCTCACATACCATTTTTTTAAACCCTAAAATTAACTTGGGAAGTTTCGCGTGTCAATTTGCTAGAACAAATGTTATGTAGATAGGTAGATAGTACTTTCATTTTATAAAATATAGGTACTATATATGTATTTACAACATATTGTATCCTTCATGTTTTACAGTCAAGAACTAATAGTACAATTCAACCTGCAACTTTATCTTAACGAATTGCCAAGATCAATGTACGCAAGTGGCATAGTGTTTGATAAAGACCAGCTTAGTCTAGTAACACGAATCTACAAGAAAGTAGTGAAGGCATTGTATGAAGGTGCTGCCCCTGGCTAACGATGATGCATAGTCTAAGAGAATATCGATAACGAAGCCATCAGTCGTTACACGCCGAGTTGTTCGCGTCCGCATTGCGATATTATCATGTTATTTATTGGGTGGCTGAGCATCAGAGCGTTTTACACCCGCAAAACAGATTTATGCTAAGACTATTAGTTCTCGCTTAGAGAAGCCTTTGCCTTTTAGTAATCGCTTCCATATCCTATTTGTATAGAATCATTATTTATGCTTGTATTTGCGGTGACAAAACAATGCTTATGACCTTTTGGTGACAAGAATTTATCAAATCTTCGGTACGAATTCAAAATGAAGCTACTAGAATTAAGCGTTTGTGACTTTCACTATCATAACGACCGGTATCTAATCCAATTCAAAGTGAAATGTAAAGCCATTAATGTTAAACGACATCATAGACATAGAGGTATTAGACAATAGCCAGGTATTAATGTCAGGACTTGATTTGATGCCAATTTTTTGTCCATGACTTTCTAAGTTGTCAGGATTTTACGTTCGTCTGATTTATTTCTGATAGAGTTCTTAAATGGACGTTAAACATCTACGATACTTTAATTAACATCTAAATAGAACTTCATCTAAAGTTTGATTTATAACATGAAGATAAATGAAGATTGTTGTACGCTTGAGTAAAATATATTCAAAGAGATCCCTTCCCTTTTCATAGTGTTGACATAAGTACATATTGAAAAGGGTGTTGCTGACATTTTGTGCATAAAATAATATTTATGATTTAAATGCAGTTTGCAAATGCATACCTTTGGTTTCATTCCTCTGCGCTTTGTTTTCTCGCAAGGTCAGTGTCACGTAAAGGAAGGTTCATGAGGAAGACTTTACAATTACCACTTCAGTCAAGCACGAATGATACACGTCCCATAATCACGATAATTAAACACGTATACAGTGTCTCTTATTAACTTATGTTAAGGGTAACGTTCACACCGAAATAAGTTATAAACTGATCCCGTCTGTTTCCTGTGTTATGTTCTTTTTTTAACTTTAAATGATCTTCGGGTTTAAAATTATATCAACGGATCAATTTGTGACAGCTGGGTGAAAACAAGTGCCATTATGCATTCTGGGGTTTGAAATAAACGTAGGCATATACATGTGCGGCGAGATTATTCTATCTTGTCACACAAGTTGATAGACGGTCAATCGTGCGCACGCGAGGTATTACCCTGGAGTTTCAAGTGAACCTTTTCCAAGCTGCAGGATCATTCTGTCAATTTTGTCACGTATTTTTCTTCTCATAGTTCCGGCAAGTAAAATAACTGCTTCGTAATCGGTAATTACAAGAAACGAAAAAGCTGATATCGTTTAAAGCACGGAGAGAAAGACAACATAAAATGGACAGTATAAACTGAATGAATTTTAATTGTTACATTCATAATACACGTTCGTTTTTTAAGCAATGGACAATAATGTTTTTAAATAATAAAAGGCAAACAAATTACATATAATCCATATTTGAGCGTCCACATTATTTTCTGGAAATATACTGTTCCGAGTTCCTAGAATGCTTTAAAGTTTAACATTTTGAGTAAAATTAATAAACTTTTATGTAAAAAATCTGTATTAAATACTATTTACATGCGAGTAATATAGCGCATTCGGGTTGTACCTTGGCCTAATATTATAGTTTAATATACAAAATTGTTTAAAAAGTTTCCCCGTTGATAATTATTTAAATATATCCTTCATTATGTTATTTTTCATATTGGTGACTCAAATAATATTAAAAAATATATTTATCTTATTTTTATTAAATTTTACTAATTTTTCTTCATAATTTGTTTTTATTCAATAATTATGAATTGACATCGAAACACGCCACATTACCAAATAAGGTAGGACAACTTGGCGCATATGCACTTTTTGGAAAACATATTAATTAACTGTTTTAATGAACTTCAATTAAATTATCTGCATCCATAGAGCATTGGTAAGATATTGGCCTGAACAAAATATATTTTATTACAATATTTTACTTTATATTTGAATTTTAATCGAGCATTTCCTTTATGTGTGCCGCATTCGCCACCACTCCCCTAATAGTTAATATTTCAACAAAAAAGATTTTTATTTGAAATCCACATCAGTTGGATTCAACAAAAAGAAATTTCAACAAAATTGTTGAATTTTGAGCAAAATAGTTCAATTTTCAACTAAAGAGATGAATTTTCAACTAAAATGATGAATTAAAAAAAAATGAATTTCCAAGAAAAGAGTTCAAGATTCAACAAAAAGAGTTGAAATTTCAATCAAAAAGTAGTTTTTTCAATCAAGAAGATTAATTTTTCACAAAAAAATGATTTATTAATAAAATACATGAATTTTTAACCAAGTACTTGAATTCTTAACTAAAAAAGATGAATTTTCAACCAAATAGATGAAACGAATTTTCAACAAAATAGTTAAATTTTCAATCAAAGAGGTGATTTAGGCTTAGAAAAATTAATGTTTAACAAAGTAGTTCAACTTTCAAGCAAGTAATTGAATTTTTAATAACCAAAAAGATTATTTTGTAACAAAATAGTTGAATATTCAACAAAATAATTAGATTTTCAATTAAATAGTAGAATTTTTAACCAAACGAGATAAATTCCGAACTAAAAATATCATAGACTTTTCAACAACAACAACAAAATTAACTTTCAACCAAAAACAGTTGGATTTTCTTATTGGATTCTACTAATTTATTTCACATTTAAGCGAAAAAACGAGAAAAAGTATCAAAAAGTTTCAACTGGTTAGTCTTTGTTCCACAGACAGTTATATAAAATTAAATTTATATTTCGTATTTAAAAATAGACATACAAAAAATAAAATGTACTTGCTTCTAGATGCTTAAATTTCATGAATAAAAATAGGTGAAATTAAATTTGTGAGTAATAAATTATTTCAAAACATTTTTTAAATTTTCGTGCATGTTCACGTATGCTTATCCTCTTTAACATTAGAATCGACTCTGCAGAGTCTGGCTCTCAAATTACGCCTTTAAGCACTTTCAGTTGCGGTTGAACTGGTACTTGCCTTATTTGCATTTATTTTGCGCGCAATATAAAATATCGTTATTATGTATGCCTACATAAATAAAATTCCATCCACTTTAGTATCCGGATTAAGAAATAATTAATATAAATTCGAATAAATTTTAATTAATATTTAACATTAATTATCCAATTATAGCTATCAAATAATAATTATTAATTCGTAAGGCAGTAACTTTCATTATTTTTCAATAAATTACATTCTACTAATCTGCAACTATGTTTTATACTGTAAGAAAGTATCGATTTCTTACAGTATGTAAATTCATTTCATAATTTTCGATAGTAACTTTCAAGGGTAAGCTATCCGTTTTATTTTTTATTCTAAATAAGAATTGATGTGGATTATAAAAACTTAATATTTTTATAACTGATCAATTTTTTATTTAAATACGATCAATCCTTATTCTCATTTTCATTCAAATTTAGTTTATAAATAACATCAAATTATTTAATTTCTTATATAACTTTTAATTTAAAAGACCCTGCACTAAATACATATAGGTAGGAAATGGCTTTCCGTCAAATTGTGCCATCTTGGGATATTTTGTAGTTTTTGATATTCCAATTAAAGTTGTAAATAAACTACGTTGCCAATTTTTGGCTATCCCCCCCCCCCCCCCCGTCGTTGATGACTGTAGTTTTGTCACCCCCTCCCTTGAAGTTGATGTAGCCCAAAATTCTCTAAAAACAAAGGAAATAGGGTGATTTACCATGAAAATAGGGGAATAATAGGGGAATGAATTCTTTGAAATATAATCAATCTAAATACTAGATTAAATTTATTAATGAAACACTTTAAATTCCTAAGATTTCAAGTCAAAATATATTGAATTTTCAACAAAATAGTTGAATTTTCAAGCAAAAAATATTGTCTATAAAACGAGATGAATTTTTAACCCAAAAAGACGAATTTTTCCGAAGACAGTTGCATTTTCAACAAAAAAGTTTATTTTTAACCAAGAATGGTGAATTTTCAGCTAAGAAAGATGTCTTTTACCAAAAGATGACTTTTTCAAGAAGACGAATTAAACGAAAAAAAACAACGAATTTTTAACAAAATACTTTAATCTTCAATCAAATAGATGAATTTTGAAACAAGAAAAAGGAATTTCAAACAAACTAGTTGAATTTTAAAGCCACGTAATTATCTACAAAAGAGTTTAATTTTCAAATCGAAAATATGATTTTTTAACAAAAAAGTTAATTTTCTACCACAAACTTAAATTATTATGAAAATAGTTAAATTTTCATCAATATTTTCTACAAAAAAAAAGTTAATGTTCAACAGGATAGTTTAATTTTCTACTAAATTCTGGAATTTCCAAGCCAAAAAAACTAACTTGAAAAAAAAACATTTCTATGAAAAAGTTGAATTTCCGAACCGAAAATATAAATTTTGAATCGAAATTATGAATCTTCATGCAAAAAAATAAAATTAAAAAAAATAGTTTTTTGATTTTTCAACCGAACAAATGATGAATTTTCAACTATAAAATATCAATTTTCAATTAAAAATATAAATTTTTAATTAAAAATAGACTAGTTTATGAATTTAATAGTTTAGTTTAATTAGTTTAAAAAAATTAATGCTCAATCAGAGCAAACATTTTTCCACAAAATAGTTAAATTTACAACCAACGAGATGAATCTTTAATTTAAAAAATGAATTTCCAACAAAATAGTTCATGTGACAACCAATTAGCTGAACTTTTGACTAAAAACGATGACTTTTTAACAAAATATTTGAATTCTTTATAAAACGGGAAAAGAGAGGCCTAATTGGCAACGTACTTTATGGACGATCCCTCACAACAAAAAAACACGGAAAACAAAAGAAATTAGGCCGGGTTCCTTTCAATATGTGCCTTTGAATCCTTTTTTTTTGTAATTTAAAATTAAATTTAAGAGTCGTATATTTGACAAGTATTATATTACTTGTGTCAAGGAATTGTTAATATATTTTTATAAAACACCAGGAAGTAACTCCCAGACGGGAGAAAAGGAAGACAACGACACGGAGACAAACGGAATTGCCCATTGAGTCTGTGTATAAATTAAACCTGATTTAAACGAAGGCCATGACCAGATCTAAAACAGACTATAATTAACACGCAAGTCTGGAGGAACTGGAATAAACTGCACGGAAAGCAAAATAACAAACAGAAAACGGGTCATTGTATTTCACTTGTTTCCACCTTCGTCCTCTATTACAAAACATGTTTTTACATTCATTTATGAATTAATTAAGATAGGCTAACGCTTCGAAAATAATTAGGGAAAAACCATGTCATAGAGATAATTTTTCGTACAGCAAATACTACATTTTAGAAAAATTACAATAAAGTAAAATTTTATATAATTATGAGAAAGTTTAATATAACCTATTTTAAAGTCTCATTCAGTTATTTTCTATAAAATTTTTTCTATACGAAAAATTCTCTCTATGATGCGTTTTTCTTTTATGGGCTTTCCATAAACTACGATACCAATGAGGGGGAGGGGATCGCGCGAAAAAACTGCGTTTGATAAGAGGTAAAGGAGGGGGAGGGGGTAAGTAACGTCACGAACTTAGATAACGTTTAATACGTTTCCTAATGATGAATTTAAACAAAGTTTGTGAATTTTCTGAAGATGACCCTGTAACGGTACAGTTCAATAATAACTTAATAAGTTTGCAAATCACTTTCATATTTCAGACTTCACACTCTACCCCTATTCCTCTACTTACCCCTGTTTGAAAGAATTCATCTTTTTTCTCCTATTTTCAAGAAACTTCCCCTCTTTCTCATTTTTTCGCTTAAATGTGAACTTAATTAACAGAACTTAATTAGAAAGTCCAACTATTTGTGGTTAAAAGGTCACATTTTTGGTTGAAGAGTCTACTATTTATATTTTTGGTTCGGAAGTCATCTCGTTTGGTTTGAAATTCTAATATTTGATTGAAAATTTAATTATTTGGTTGAAAATGCTACTATTTTTGTTGTCATATTTTCTGTCAAAAATTCAACTACATGCTTGAAAGTTGAACTACTTTGTTAAAAATTAATTTCTTCGGTGGAAGATTCATCTCTTTTTTTGAAAATTTAAATATTATGTTGAAAACTCGTTTCATTTTTGGTTGAAAATTTATTTTTTTTATTTAAAAATTCAGCTATTTGGTTTAAAATTAATCTTTTATAGCTGAAAATTTAACTATTTGGTTGAAAATTCATCTCTTTGGTTGAAAATTCGTCTTTTTTGGCCGAGGATTAATCTTCTTTGTTGAAAATTCATCCTTCTTGGTTAAAAATGCAAAAAAAATGCAACTGTCTTCTAAAAAATTCGTCTTTTTGCCTTGAAAATTCAACTATTTCGTTTAAAGTTCAACTACTTTGTGAAAAATTAAATTTTTGGTTTAACATTCATTAGTTCCGTTCAAAATTCAACTATTTGGTCGGAAATTTAATTTTTCTTGAACATTAATATTTTCAGCTTCAAAATTCAACTGTTTTCTAAAACATTCGACTTTCTAGTATAAAAACTTAACTCTTTTGTTGAAAATTCATTTTTGTGTGTGCAAAATCAATCTTCTTTGTTGAAAATTCATCTATTTGTTTGAGGCTTCAACTATTTTGTTGGAAATTTTTTTGTTTATTTAAGGCTCATGTAGTAATGTAATCTAGAAAACTCATCTGAAAAAATCAATTCCAAATGCTAGCCCAACGAATGATTATCGGGGGGAATTTTTTTTTCCTTTTGTAAGCTCAAATCCGTATTTGAGGCGGAAAGTCCCTGCGTGTTTTTATAAAAATATATTCTCTAATAAGATACATTAGTCGTGGTTTTTATTAATTTATTACAACTTTATAAAAATTATCACTCTTTTGTCTGTTGGAATAATTTTTCTATTTGGAATATCGCGCCAGTTGTTTTTTTTTTCTGCTGCTTTGGAAATGCAATATTTAATAAATTTAACATATTTATCGCAAGTGTTCACAATCTGCAAGGACTTTCTGTCTCAAATCTGGATATGAGTCCTTGCGCTAGAATTTGGAATTAATTTTTTCAGGTAAGTTTTCTAGGTTACATTACCCCCTACATGAGCCTTAAACTGGTTGAAAAATCGCCTTTTTGGTTTAAATGTAATTTGTTTACTCAAATTTTAACTATTTCATTCTTGGTTCAAAAACTTATTTTTTTAGTTGAAAATTCGGCTTTTGGTTGAAACTTCATTTTTGTACGTTAAAAATCATCTATTTGGTTAAAAGTTTAACTATTTTGTTGGAGTCAACTTTTATAGTCGAAAATTCAACTATTTCGTTAAAAATTCGCGCTTTTGGATTCAAAATTAATCTTTTATGGTAAAAAAGTCATCTTTCTTGATTAAAAAATTACCTTTTTTGTTGAATTTCTTTTTTTGTTTTGAAAATTCAACTTTTTGGAGAAAATCCAACTGTCTTCTGAAAAAATCGTATTTTTGTCTTGAAAATTGAACTATTTGTTTTGAAATGCCACTGTTGCGACATTTGGTTGAAAATGCATTTTTGTAGTTAAAAATTTAACTATTTCGTTGAAGTCAATTATGATAGTCGAAAATTCAACAATGTTGTTGAAAAAATCTCCCTTTTGGATTAAAAGTTCATCTTTCATTCTAGAAAGGTCATCTTTCTTGGTTAAAAATGAACTTTTTTGTGAAAAATTAACAGGTTTTCTAAAAAATTCTTTTTTTTTAACTTGAAAATTGAACTATTGGGTTTAAAATGCAACTGTTTTTGGTTTAACTTCAATCTTCTTTGTTTGAAAATGCATCTCTATAGATTCAAAATTCGACAATTTCGTTAAAAATTAAATTACCTTGTTGAAAATTTAACTATTTTTGAAGGTCATATTTTTGGGCGAAAATTCAACTGTTAATTGTGATTAAAATTCTTCCTTTTTGATTAAGAATTCATCTCTTATGCGGTAGAAAAGTCATCTTTCTTGGTTGAAAATAAACTTTTTTAAGAGTAAATTTTTTTTAAACCTAATAAACTTTAAATTTGTTGAAAATTAAACGGTCTTCTAAAAAATTCGTCTTTTTGGCATGATAGTTTAATTATTTGGTTGAAACTTCAACTATTTTATGGAAAGTTTGTCTTTTGAGGTTGAAAATATTCATTTCTTCTATTAGAAAATGATTTTGGCTAAAAAAATTAACTATTTAGTAAGTGATCGACTATGGTGCTGAAAATTCAAATATTTTATTGGGAATTCAATATATTTCAACTTGAAATGTTAGGAAGTTAAAGGGGGTTTCATATTGAATTAAATATTGAATTTAACTTAATTTTATTTTAAAGAATGTATTCCTCCTATTTCCGTGAAAAATCACCCTGTTTCCCCTGTTTGGAGAGAATTTTGACCTGTAAAGTCTGGTATTCTATTCTGTTCATTATTCTTAATTCATTATCGAAACTCATAGTTCACCACACGGTCAACGAGGGTTTCGGGGGTGACCGGGGGATCTGGCGTAAAAATAGCCAGAAATAGGGATTTAAAAAATGGCTCTATGGATGGACCCTACATTAAAGCGCAGTTATGTAACATTTTGACAACTATACGGTCTCTCAGAGTACAAAGAGGTTATTTTCTCAGGACAATATTCTTACTCGAAACTGACACTAAGAAAATATTTTCATAGAACACGAGCGGTAGATTATCCAAATTATCCTCGGTCTGTAGGAGATGTGTAATATCCTCACAAATTCCTATGAAACACACATTCTTACATATGAGATACAAATTGACCTATATGTTTCAGCCTCCCTACATCATTAAATGTCTCATTTACGAGTATAGGTATAATGTATGCATGTAGCAGCTGTGCTGTCTCGAAATGCTATTATTTCGTTAAACGTGTATGCACTGTATTGCTAAATGAGCCATTAGTGAAACTTGAACTGTTTGTACTTTTTATACGTTTATATGTATTTTTGTGAGACATGTAAACTACTTTTCTGTATAGTATCCTGTTTCAAAATTGAAGACAGTAACAAAACAGTTCCAAAAATTCCACAAAAAAATATTTTACAAGAAATTTGTGATGAGTGTGAGCAGAGTGAGAGGCACCTGAAACGAACGATCTTGGATACTAATTGGCCCTCGTAGAGAGCTTTACTTATTGGATGTGATTAGAGTAAAGTGTATGGATCTTATTATGGGATTGTCAGTTTTCTGTATTTTTGTGTGATCTATGACATATGATGACTTTGTGCAGCTCTTCACATGTGGTGATTGCTAGAGAGACTGACTAGCGACCTGTGTCGGAGCGATGGTAGGGAAGGAACGTTTTGCTTAAATAAGCAGCACGGAAATTCTAGATTGATCTACAAATTATATCTCCCCCTTTACACTTCCTCGAGAAGAATTTGGCTTAATGGTATAATAATAATACTGTCTTATTGTTATTGACGTTACATTTACAGGGTTGCTACAGGTCAGGGAATTCTAGAAAGTCCGAAAAAATCAGGAAATGTCAGGAAAAATCGGACAGAGTCACGGAATTTCCAATAAACTGAAGTTAAAGTTAATTTTATTATTTTGATAAAAATTCAACAATATTGTTAAAAACTCATTCTTGTTGGTTGAAAATTCGTCTTTTCGGGTTGAAAATTCATCTTTTTTGGTTGAAAATTCAACAATTTGGTTAACCGTTGAACTACTTTGTAGACAATTTATTTGTTTGGTTGACGATTCATCATTTAGGTTGAAACCCCCTTTCTTTTGTTCAAAGTTTAACTATTTCATTGCAAAATCTTTTTTTTTTTTTAATTTTTTAACTGAAAAATTAATTACTCCATATTTGGTTGAAAATTTAACGTCTTCAGTTGAAAATTTGGACTATTTGGTACAAAATTCCTGTATATTGGTAAAAATTCATCTTTTGTGACTGAATATTAATCTTCTTGGTGACAAATTCATCCTTCTGGTTGAAAATTCACGCATTTTTTTCTAAATTAATCTGATGTGCTACAAAATTAATCTTCTTCGTTAAAAATTTATCCTTTTGGCTGAAAATTCATTCCTTTGGTTGAAAATTCATTTCTTTGATTAAAAATGAGTTTTTTTTCAAATCGAAAATTATTTTTTTTACTGAAAATTTAACTATTTTATTTTCTGTGGAAAATTTATCTTTTTTGATAGGAACTTAATCTTTTTTGTTAAAAATTAATTTCTTTTGTTGAAAAATAATTTTTTTTTCCTGAAATGTTAACTATTCCATTTTTGGTTAAAAATTTATCTTTTTCAGTCGAAAAGTCATGTATTTTGTTGAAAATTTGTCTTTCTTGGCAGAAAATTAATCTTGTTTTGTTAGTTAGAAATTCACTTCTTTAACTGAAAATTTACCTATTCCATTTATTGTGAAAAATTTTTTTTTTCAGAAATTCATTCTTCTTGGTTGAATAAGTTTGGTTGGAAATTTAACTATTTCGTTGAAAAACATTTTTATTTGGTTGCAAATTAATCTTTTTACTACAAATTGAACTATTCTACTCTTTGATAAGAATGCATTGCTTTGGTTGAAAATTGAACTATTTTGTTGAAATTTTTTTTTTTTTTTTTGTTGAAACATTTTTTTTTCTAACTGAAACTAGAACTATTATATTTTTGATTTAAAATTTATCTTCTTTAGTTGCTAATTCATCTATTTTGTTATGTAGAAAATTCATCTTTTGGGTTGGAAGTCCAACTATTTGGTTAAAAATTCATTTTTTTGTTGAAGTTTCAACATTTGACTTAAAAATTAATTTCTTTGGTTGGAAATTGAACTATTTTATTGAAAATTAGTTTTTTAAGTTGAAAATAAATTTTTAACTGAATATGCAAATATTACATTTTTTCTTGAAAGTTTGTCTTGTTTAGTAAAAAATTAATGTGTTTTGTTGAAAACTCGTCTTCTTGGCTTGAAAGTCCAACATTTTGCATGAGATTTGAACTTGAAATAATTTCTATGGACATATCAACTATCATACTTTTTGTTCAAAATTCATTTTTCTTGTGATAGAAGGTTAATCACTTTGGTTGAAAATTTAACTATTTTGTTAAAAATTCCTTTTTGCTCGGTTGAAAATTAATTGTTTTAACTGAAAATTTAATTCTTCCATTTTTGGCTCAACATTGATAAAATGATGTATGACTGTTGCCACTGAACGTCTTAAGAATAATTTTTAAACCCAAAATTGTTCTTGCAGTAGCAACTGGAAAAAAAATGTATAACTGTCAAGGAAAAATCAGGGAAATTCAGAGAATTTAAAAATGGGATTTTGTAGCATTACTGATTTATAATTCTGTAACATAAACGAAAAATCTTTAATAAAAAACAATCTTATGAAAAAGCATTGCAAAATTGCCAAAAAATGATAGATCTTAACTTAGCTAATGTATTCGTAAACCTTCCCAAATGAGATCAATGACAGTTGTAGCACATTCCCGATTCGTTTTTCAATTGATTGTCCGCCTTGAATAAATGAATAATTTCAACATTATTAATCTCTAAATTTGGGACCAATTAAAAGTGTGAAAGATGTATTAATCGACTGTTATCCCACTGAAGGTCTACTCTACATTTTAAAACTACAAAGACAAATCAGCATATCGACGCCTCCATTCAATATGAGACTATGTGCTGACAGCGCTCTGTATGAGACTATTCCCTATGCTTATACACAGCGCATAGTCTCATACACGGCGCTGCCAGCACATAGACTCATATTGAATGGAGGCGTCGATATATAATCCTAAATCAAAAGATGTACTTGAGATAACATACCATTGACGCCTGGTCAATATAAGCTTAGGTAATACCCCAATTCCCGAAAAACTTTCGACTGAATTTCTATTTTGCGAACCCAACAAATCTTTGTTTCAAATTTAGAGTCGCCTATTTTAATATTCGATGAAAGTATTGTTTTACTTACTGTTATACACTTCTTCTTGTTTGAAATATGAGTCTTCTCTTACATGTAACGATTCCCTGAAATCTGTGTCTGTGACACCCGAGTGGCAATTAAGCAAAAAGCTTTCCGAGGAATATTCGCTTAGTTTGGTATATAAGTTACTTTCGCACGTGTGAAAAGAAAAGTAGGTCCATGAATAATTCGCAGTAACCGCGCTAGATAAGTACAACTCTAGGGTAATACGTGGAATGCTTGTGTCATGATTATAAATTCATAATTGCAGAAGTTTCTATGTGCTCATTATTCATTAGGGTCATAGAGTCTGGACACGAACTTTTTTAGTTTATTTAAATATCTGGCAGGCTTCAGGTTAAATGTGGGTTATTCTTTCAAGCAATTCATTCATCACGTATTCTATAATGTTATGTGTTTTCCTTTTTTATTATTAAAAAATGTAACGTACCCATTAGGTACTCATTACGTTAACGAGTCAAGAAATTCATATCAGCATTTTGTGCTGAGCTTTTCAGAAATGATTCATGAATGATCTTCAACCCTATCATGATTTTCGCAGCTGTCTAAGAGCTTCATGACGTCATGTACTTGTTATTCATAATTCCTGGAAATCGCGACGAGAGGATGCACGAGGAATACTCAATCAGGTCATAAAAATTTAAAAAAGTTCTTTTAAGTATAAATATAACATACCCACGGTTAGACTGTGATATAAAAATGCATGGACTCGACCGTTCAGTTTATAAGGGACTTGGTAAATTTTTCACGTTGAGTAGCTGCTAGTTTTGTTTCTCACGAACTGAAGCTGTGAAGCCCATAAAGTTCGAATTTTACGTTTAGTGTCAACGATATTCAATTTTATATGCAATGCATGCTGAAGGGGCCGCTTAAAAACAATGTTACACTGCCCAGGGGGGGGGGGGGGTAAAGCAGACTGTGACATCACACATGGAAAATATAAATGTATGAATAAAAACTTCTTTAAATGCATGAAAAAATTAAAATTAGTTATTTTATTTGACAAGTGAAGCATCTAGATACAGACTTTACGTTCTTTCCCTATTTCCCTATTTTCCTGTTTATCCCATTTAAAAGAATTCCTCTTTCCTCCCCTGCCTTTAAGAAACTTACCCGTTTTATCATTTTTTCGCCTAAATGCGAACAAAATTAATAAAACCCACTAAGAAAATCCAAATATTATTCGTTGAAGGTTAATTCTTTTCAAATTGAAACGTCTGTTATTGTACTCTTGTATCAAAATTCATCTCTTTTGGTTAAAAATTCTACTATTTGCTTGAAAGTTGAACTATTTTGTTGAAAATTAGTTTTTTTAGTTTTAAATTAATTTTCTCTACGAAAAATTTTACTAATCCATTTTGGTCTGAAAATTAATAGTTTTTAGTTGAAAACTCAACGATTAAATTTTTCATTGAGAATTCGTCTTTTTTCGTAGAAATATAATTTTTTTGATTAAAAATTCAACTAAGTAGTTGAAAGCTGAAGCACTTGGCTAAAAATTCATTTTATTAGTTATAGATCTATCTCTTTGGATGAAAATTTAACTATTGTTTTGAAAATCTGTTTTTAGTTTCAAATTGAATTATTTGGTTACAAATTCAACTGTTTTATAGAGAATTCCCCTTCTTGGTTTGAATATTCATCAATTTGGTTGAAACTTTTTTATCTCTTGACTGAAAAATCTTTCCTGATTGAAAATTCAACTCTTGTCGAAAATGCCTTTATTTGGTTTAAAAATTTATCTCTTTTGGTAGAAATGTCATCTTTTTTTTGTCAAAAAAGCAACTGTTTGGTTAAAATTTATCTGTTTTTGTAGAGGAACTATTTTGTTGAAAATTCTTCTTTTTTGGTTGAATTAGACTGTTTTTTATCAAAAAGTATTAATGAATAATTATATAATAATAATAAATAATTCAACTACTTGGTTGAAAATTAAACTTCATTGTTAAAATTCATTTTTCTTTTTTTGAAGATTCATATTCTAGTTGAAAATTTAACTTTTTGTTAAAAATTTGTCTGTTTGGACTGAACATTCAACTATCTTCTCAAAAATTCATCTTTTTGGATTGCAAATTCAACAATTTGGTTGCAGTTGGTTTCTCTATTGACTGAAAAATCTTCTGGAATAAAAACTCAACTTTTTGGTGGAAAATTCTTCTATTTAGTTTGGACATTTAACTGTCTCCTACATAATTTTTCTTTTTGACTTGAAACTTCCACAATTTAGTTGCAATTTTTTTCTCTATTAACTGAAACATTTTCTTGATTGAAAATTCGTCTATTTGGTTGAAAATTCATCTCTTTTTGTGGAAATTTGATTTTTGTTGTTGTTAAAAATGCAACTGTTTGGTTAAAAATTCTTCTTCTTTGGATAAAGATTCAACAGATTTGTTGAAAATCCGTCTTTTTGGATTGAAAATTCATTTTTTTGAATTGAAGATTCATATTTTTTGGTAGAAAAGTTCATGGATGAAAATTCAAGTGTCTTCTAAAAATTTCGTCTTTTCCGCTTGAGGATTCGACTAATTGGCTAAATATGCAACTGTTCGTGGTTGAAGTTAATTCTATTTTGTTTCAAAATTTGAGAATTTGGTTAAAAATGCGCCTTTGAAGGTATGAAAATTCAACCATTTGGTTAAAAATTCGTCTCTTTTCCTTGAAAGTTCAACTATTTATATATGTAAATACAACTGTTTAGTCCAAAATTAATTTGTTTGTTTGTTGAAAGAGCAATCATCTTTCTTGGTAGAAAATTAATCTTTTTCGGTTGAAAACTTAACTATTTTATTGAAAATGCAATATATTTCGACTTAAAATCTTAGGCGTTTCATATTGAATTCAATATGTTACCTATCTATTAATTTATTTAAAAGAAGTTATTTTCTTTAAAAAATCACCCTATTTCCCCTGTCTGAGAGCTTTTTTGGCCGTGAAGTGTGTTCAAATACTACGTTTGTATGTTTTGTGTTTTATGTTAGGCATTTATCAAAATAAATCGAAGACAAAAATTGACTTAAAAGGGGAGGGGGTGTTTGTATTTGTGACGTCATTCTGAAAGGGTTCAAGCTTTATGTGATGATCTGTGACGAAGAAGGGAAGGGGGGTGACGTAATTTTCAAATCGCCCCAAATGTCAATCTAATTCAAAGTTACTTTCTTCGCATTTATTTTCCTATGGAAATAGGTAGTGAAATCTTTCGAGATTAATAATTAATACAAAGTTATATAAACAATCGTGTTTGCCGTATAGAAGAGGAAGACTCATTTCACATATTACCTGTTAGATATGTTTCTTAACCGTAATGACTCTAATAAAATAATAAATTTGTAATTTAAAAACAATTTTCATATCAAGAATTCGTATTAAAATAAGAATTAAAGATCAGCCAATCAAATTTTAGTACAAGTTTTTTCCATTCTAATTTCTATGAATTTGATTTTTTCTATTTATAACGACGAAATTTCCGTTCTGCCAAATAGAGACTTAAAATAACAAACAACTTTAACTGCCCCTAATTTCTACGAATTCCAAATTTATCTGTCAAATGGCAAAAAATAATGTGGAACGGAAACTTGTCTATTGCGATCGTGGGATTCAGATGACATCGTGCATTCGGAAATGAACTCTGCTTGCCAAAGGGGCCGTGCATAAACTACGCGAAGTCTTTTGGATTGAGGTGGGGGGGGGGGTCAACAATTTTTATATGCTATCTTAAATGGGGGAGACGGTACGTGGTCAAAACGATTTCTCACGTAAGAAATTTTCAAGTCTGCGAATCACGAAAAAACAAAAACCTAGTGCAATAAATGTAAAAAAATATGTGTAACTTTATTAATATTAACTGTAATAATCATAAATTCACGAAATAATAATGATAAATAAATGCAAAAATGAGGGCTCATCCAAAAATTAAGTAAGGTATTTTCCTGAAATTTCTAACGGTGTGATTTGCTCTGTGCCCCCCCCCCCCCCCCCATCTTACTATGATTTTATAAACTTTAAAAAAATGTGTTGATAACAATAAGTATTTAATTTTACAAACGTACTATTTTATAATTTCTTTAGGACCTAAAATGTGGTGTAGTCCGACACTTTATTTTCAAAGCAAAATTTACAGTTTTCTTACCTATCATTATAAAAGTATGAAAAATGAACCTCAATATAAATGATAAAAATTCCTATTTATTTATCACAGACGTCATTTATCACGCTTTCCCAGTGGGCACAAACGTTAAAGAACATTTTTAACTAGAACGGCTCAAAAACGTCCTACGTCAGTCAAAATAATGTTCCTTAAACATACAATGTTCCAGAGACGTTTTAAGGGCGTATTTAGAACATGAAATGTTTTCAGAACATTTTTTGCTCTGACATAGGACAGTTTTTAAAACTTTCAAATAACGTCTTTTGATTTGTACGTCCAAGAAACGTTTTTAGGACGTTCCAATTACGTTCTCAAATTTCGTGCCCACTGAGTTTTGTTGAAAATGTAACTATTTTATATCAAATACGTGTGTTTGTCTCGAAAATCAAACAATTTAGTAGAAACTCAACTATTTGGTCAAAAGTTCTACTACTTAATTAACATTTTTTTTTGTCCTGGGTAAAAACTAATCTATTTTTGTTAAGAATGCTTAATATTTGATGAAAATTCAACTTTTTTCGTTGAAATATCAACTATTACATGTTTCATTGAGAATTCAAATTTTTTTGATAAAAATTAACTACTTGCTTCAAAGTTGAACTACTTTGTACAAAATGCCTTTTTTTGTTGTTATAGATTCATTATTTTAGTTAAAATTTCATTTCTTTGGTTAAAAATGTAACTATTTTGTTGATAATTCGTTTTTTAAAATTGAAAATTCATTTTTTTATGAACATTTAACTACTCCAATTTGGGTTAAAAACTTATCTTTTTTAGTTTAAATGTTCAACTATTTGGTTAAAAATACAAGTGTGTGTGGTTTTCTTCTTTCTTTTTTTTTTTTTTTATTCTTTTTTATTTGAAAATACGTCTTTGTACGTTAAAAATTCAACTATTTGTTTAAAAAATGATGAATTTTGTTCAAAATTGGTCCTTTTTGGTAAAAAATTAATCTTTTTGTATGAAAATTCAACTATTTGGTTGAAAATTGATGTATTTTGTTGATAATTAAATTATTTGGTTGACAATTCAACTACTTGTTGCTGAATTTCATTCTTTTTTGTTTAAAAATTCGTATTTGTAGGTTGAGAATTGAACTATTTGGTGAAAAATTGATATATTTTGTTGAAAATTGGTCCGTTTGGGTAGAAAATTAATCTTCCTTGTTGAAAATTCAACTTTCTGGTTGATAATTCAATTATTCTGTTGATTTGAAAATTCATCTCGTTTGGTAGAAATGTTATCTTTTTTGGATAAAATTTAACCGCTTGGTTGAAATGAATCTGCTTTGGTTGAGGTTCAAGTATTTTGTTGAAAATACGTCTTTCTTGCCCAATTAAACTGTTTTTTATTTTAAATAAAAATATTCACATATGGTTAAAATATCAACTATTACATTTTATATACATCCAAATTGTTTTACTTTGTTTATGGATGAACCCTAAATAAATTGACGACAAAAATTAGATCAGTAAAAACTTACGTACTTTATGCACGGCCCCAAAGTGGTAAATTAAGATGCGCGTAAAGTTAATTTCTTACTAAAAGTGCACTCAAAAATTTTAATTAAAGTTTATGCCTCTACGGAATTTATCTCTATTTAAATAGTGTTCTCTAAAATTGTTTACTGTCTAGTATCTCCAATCTAGATTTGATTTACGACTTAATTAGAAAGCCCATTGAGGCAAAGAAAGCTTCTCATTATTTAAATTTGTATAGCATTTTTTTTTCTTAAATCTAATCAAATATACTTCTTATATAACAATGCGTAATATTACTACCAATTAAACGTCTTGTCTAAATTCCTTCGTTGTTCGTACTTATCCTTGTTCACTCTGAGTGCAGTTTCGAGCCAAGTATTAATTTTAATGAGCGGCGGGTATTAAGATTCGTAAAGTTGATGGATTTATTTATGGGTTTTATATTTCTTCGTGGGTGTCAGCCGCGAGACAAGACAGTAGAATGCGTCCAATTGTAATGTTTCGAGTGACGTTTAATCTTACAGAAGAATAACTCTATCTTTAATATCTTCATATACTTTACAATTTTTTAATCCCGCAAAAAATTAATTACAGGTGAAAGCTTTGTTCAAAGTTAGCGAAATAAATTTTTATTAGATTTATACAATATGCAATTTTTATGCCCAAAATTAAGTTCGAAAGATTTGTAAAAAACTGTTATACAGCTAACTTCTTACTGCGCCCTACTTGAAGCATTTTGTAAAAATAGGGGCCGAAATAGCATTTGAAAAAGACTAACCTATTTTCCGTTTTTGACTAACTTTCTATTCCTAAATTCCACTTTCTGCATGTTTTGGGGAAGTTGTTGGAAAAAATTGAAACTTAGATAAATTAAAGGCTGAAATCCCCTTTTTGAAATGAGACCGAGAACATAAGAAAATATGCAGTGGTTCTCGAATTATCGTAAAAAATGTAGAAGCGTGCACAAGACGAAAATCGGTTGATCGAACGGCCGTTTCGAGCAGTTTCGTCTTGTGCATGTTTCCACATTTTTTATAACAAATTGAGAACCAATTAATATTTTATTAGTTTCTTGGTCTTATTTTGAAAAGGAGATTTCAGACTTAAATGTAGCGAAGTTTCAGTTTGTCCATACACTTCCCGAAAGCATGCAGTGAGTGGAAATTAATAATAGAAAATTAGTCAAAAACGGAAAATAGATTTTTAAGAGCTTTTCGAAACTTTTTCTAACTTAATTTTTCGCAGAGTTAGTCAATTTCTAAGACAACCGTGTTTTTAATCCGATCACATGGACTGACTTCTAAAGAAATTTAAATAATAGGTTTTTAGCTAAGGGGCCATCTATACATGACGTAACAGGTTTTTTGTTGAGGGCCTGTTGTTCGGGAAAATGTTACGATCTGTTAAATGGGGGGGGGGGGGGGCGAAGCCAAACTGTTACGTAATATTTTTAACAAATCAACCTTATAGGAAATTCATGTATCCAAAATTATAGTATATAACGTTAAATTTGAGTAATTTTACAATACAACATTGTAATGTTTTAAAGACTTCAAATCGGTATAATTAGATTAGTATTTTAACTTTTTTCCATCATTCTGTAAAAAAATATCCATAAAAATGAAGTTATTTCATAATTTTTTTAACTACTACTACCTGCAAAATCATTCAACATTTTTTTAATTTATCGGGTTAAGCTAAGTTTTTAAAAAAAATTCCAAGGGATTTCAGAGAACTTCCAAGATTCTCAAATATTTGCTAAGATTTCAAAGGATTTTAAAGACCCCCCGTAAGGTACTTTAATTAATTTTCCAGGATCTCCTAGGATTTGAAGGGATTTTATAATATTTTAATGAAATTTCAAAGAATTGAAGTATTTCAAGGTATTTCAAAAATTTGCATTTTTTCAATATTCCAAGGTATTTCCAAAGATTTAAAAAAAAATTTAACATATTAGGATATTGAAAAATATTACAAGAAATTTCAATATATTTCAAACATTTCAAGAGATTTTGAAGCATTTTAAAGAATTTAGGGGTTTTTAAAAGATTTCAAGGAATTTTCAAAAACTTAAAAAAATGAAAAAGCGTTTTAAAAGATTTGAAATGATTTAGGTTATTTTAATGAATTCCAAGAGATTTTCAATACTTCAAGGTATTTTTCCAATGTTTTTAAAAAAGTTGAAAGATTTTGAATCATTTGAAAGATTTTAGGATACCTAAAATAATTTCAAGGAATTTCAATAGATTTCAAGAAATTCCCGAGGATTTTAAAGATTTTAAGGCATTTTAAAAGATACCAACTATTTTTTAAGAGCTTTAAAAAATTTCAAAGGATTTCAAAAGAATTCAAAAGATTAGAAATATTTTAGGGTATTTTGAAGTATTCCAAGGAAGTTTCAAGAGATTGAAAAAACTTCAAACAATTTAAAGGAATACCATCAGATTTCATGTAACTTCACGTGATTCCAAGGAATTTTATAATATTTTAAGGTAGTTGTCGTGCCAAAAATCAGGTCTTTGGAAACAAAAAGTTTTCCATGATTTTAAGAATTGAAATGATATTATCCATCATGTCTTATGAAAGAAAAAACATTTTATTCTATGAAAAAAATTTAAAACTTACAAAAAATAATTATTTTATTAATAGTTTATGTAAATAAATTTTTTATATTTTAAAACAATGGTGAAAGTTAATTAAATCATGGTTTATTTTTTCGGGGAAGACATTCCATTCAACTCTACTATTTGCAATTTTGAAATAAAGTAAATAATCTTAAAATATAGTTTTTTGTTTAAAAAAATGGTTTAAAGGATTTTAGCCATAGAAAATTAAAACAGTAGAGTTATAAAGAATGTTTTGAAGCATTTTCATTATTTGTAAAAAATTGGCGAAAAGCGATAGTGAGAAAAAAATCAATTGCAAAAAACATTGCTAAAGAAATGTTTATTGTCAGTTTGAAATTTTGTTCGTTTAAAATAATGTTTTTTAAATTACATTATCAGTAATATTATTTTGCTTCTCAAAATCATAGAAAAACTATTTTCTTCAGAGATCTAATTTTTGGCACAACTACCTTAATGAAATTTCAAAGAATTTATTCACAAGAATTGAGGGATTTCAAAGGATTTCACAGATTTGAAGAGATATTCAAATATTTCAAATTATTTCCGACGATTTTTAAGAATTTAAAAGATTTTAGGGTATTGAAAAAATATCCATAAAAACAAAATTTTTTCTCAATTTTTGAAATAACTACTACCCACAAAATCATTCAAAAATTTTTTAATTTATCGATCTTTTCACTATTTGCTAAATACACCCTTAGATTTGGTGATATACTATTCTAAATTTGATGACAAATTAAACAGGAAATACAATTTTCTAAATCCTGTAGTAAAGGGTTTCAATATTATGAATTGTTGTTAAAAATATAAACTAAAGTGATTTGATAAAACGTTTAAGAAAATTCTATAATCTCATTTTATATTACATTTTATTATCATTTATTATGATCGCAAACGTTCTTTAAAATTTCAAAAGTTGGAAAAAAGTATGTTATGTAATTTATGGATGGCCCCTAAGATGTATTATAAGTTAAATCAATAACACCTAGATACAAAAGTAAAAATCATTTTAAGAAAAATTTTCTATAAATTGATAAATAAAAATTATAAAGGAATAAGCAAGTAGTACGAGTGAAAGTATTAAAGTATATTCAGATATGGCATATTAGAAAGATATAATGTTAGTGAAGTATTACATATTAGTACTTGAGTATCCTAGAGTAGAAGAGATGAGTAAACAAGTTGGAGACTCTATACAAACAGGAGTCATTTTCCGAATGGATATGTGTTTTGAAAATAATTCATTGGCTCTCGAAGAATAGCTACTTTTTCGAAGAGTAGCGCTATAATTTGATTCCGAAGATTTTTAATATTTAAATTTTGATAACAAAAATTGTAAATACAATTACATGTGTACCATTCGAAAAGTCAAAGAACAAGGCGCCACTTGGCACTTAATTTGATGGAAACTAGACCCAACTCGGGTCGCCTGACGTGACACACTGAACTGAATAATTCTTCATGAACACAAATTTAACCATTAGCGTAAAAGAGAGATAAATTTTCGGGATAAATGTTTTAGCATTGATAAAACTCAGAAATTCTAAGCGTACCTTTTTATTGTTTTGATAATAAATATTTTACAATGGCAGTTTTACTATAGGCATAAGATAATAATTATTGCACTCCTGACCAGATGTTCAGCTTTTTAAATTTTGGTGAAATGAAATGAACCAATTTTATTAAATGAATTTTGATTTTATGTTTAAGCTATGTTAGCTTAGTGGGTAAAAACCCTAGAGAGGAGAGATCTAGAGATATAGATAGATCTAGAGAGGAATTTATTCACATAACCATTCCATTTTAGACTATGTAGATCAAAAACCGTCATTCCGTCGACACAGAACAATTTCATTAAATTTCAATTTCAAAATACAATTTGGACAAAAGTCTATTTTTAGAACGTTAAATAGTGTAAATTATATTACTGGTAATCGGAACGCGTAAATCGCAAGAGCTTGAGATTGCTGGCGTGTGCATGTAATTTCACGATCTCCAGAATTCCAGAATAAATGTCTGTTTGCCACTCAGCGGAGTAATTATCCACGAGGCAAGTTAGACGAATAAATCATACTTTATTACGATGGGGTGCGTCGTTGAACTTATTTTCACCATTTCGTGTTATAATTGGACAAGATGTGAAAACATTGCGCAGAAATTGCATGCCAACTGCGTTAATTTTACCCTTATCCTTTTCTTGGTAGGTCGAGGTTTTGCTACCGTGCACAGTTGGTGCGAGTATATAATTATATATTGAAATTTTAGCTCTTTTTGTTATATTTTTAATAAATTCATGAAAATAGTCACTAATTGGAGATATTTGTATCAATTAAAATTTTGATAATTGACCATTTTAAAAAAAATTTCCATTTATTGAATAGATTTTTTTAATTCTGTCCAGGGTACATATACTGTATACCCGATGGATGATTTGAAATTCCCGGTCATTTTCTGGTTTTTACTGGGTCAATTGTTAATTTTTCCCGGTCATAAAATTGCAATTATTTACGGAATTCCCTGTCCTGAAGTAAATATTCTAATTCTTTGCGGAAATCGCCTGTCCCAAAGTCAAAATATTTATCATTCTTAGCGAAAATTGACGGTTCCCATGTCAAAATTATAATTCTTCACGAAATTTTCAGTTCGAAAGTCAAAATTGTTATTCTACAAAGGAATTTATTTGACTCATTGTCAAAATTATATTTCATTACTGAAATTCCCTATCCCAACTTCAAAATTATAATTCTTTACTAAAATTTCTTGTTCCAAAGTGAAAATTACCATTCTTGACGGAAATTCCCTGTTGCAATTGTCAAAACTATATTTCTTCACTAAAATTTCCTGTCCCAATGTAAACGTTCTAATGTTTTGCGGAAATTGCCTTTCCCAAAGTCAAAATTATAATTCTTTACGAAATTTCCGGTTCCGAAGTCAAAATTATAATTCTCTACGGGAGGACCCTATTCCAATCGTAAAAATTACATTTCTTTACTGAAATTCCCTGTCCCAAACACAAAATTATAATTCCTTTACTAAACTCGCCCAACCAAAATTAAAAATTATAATTCTCCACAGAAACTCCCTGTCCTAAACTCAAAATTATATCTCTTTACTGAAATCCCCTGTCCTATTAATTCCCCGGATCCGTTTCCTCAAAGCGGAGTCTGATTAGCACTTTAATTGGATATATTTATATAGACGAGATGAGTTTTCTCAATTTTTCCACACAAATATATAAGGCACCACGTGAGAACTTATGATAATAAAACCAAATTTCGAGTTTAAATTCCAGCTGGACATTTTCAAGCTTGAGAAAGGATGTAAAAATGATGTTTTCTTTCAATTTTGTGCATAGTTTTTGTTTCAGAAAAACATTGCCTTTCATCAACGTTTATTCTTATGTTTTAATAGATCCTTGTAGACATCATTTCAGCAAGAAGGAGGTTTAAAGTCCTTAAGATGACGTTTTGATAAGACAGTGAAAAAAATCTTGAATCCAAAGAAATACATTTCTTTGATTCCATTCCTTTGAGCCAAGGAAACCGTTCTCTAAACAGCACTAAAAATTGTTTGGAGGCAACAAATCCCTGTACTGATTTGAAGAAAACATTTCTTTGGGAATAATTTTTTTGAACCAAAGAAATATTGAGGAAACTAAAAGCGATATTGATTGAGTTAAAGAGATATTTCTTTTATATAAGGGGGTTAGGATTGTTATTCCAATAGAACATGTCATTAGTTGAATGAAGTAATTTTTGCACTTACGTACTTATTTATTAACTTGGAAGATGTGTTTCTTTTGATAAATAAAATGAAGTGATTCATGTCAAATAAATATTTCCTTCATGAGCCAATAACCACATAATTCTTTATTTCTGTTCAAAAACATTTGTTTGTTTACAACGAGATATTTGTTTCACCTTGAAGTATTTGAATCAACAAATCATATTTTTGATTTAAAAAAACTTTTAGTCAGTCAGGGTTATATTTATTTGTATGTAATAATATCTTCTTGAACTTGCATCATAATTCTGTACATTAAGAAACACGCTAATCATTTCAAGTACTCATTTCTTATAGTAAATAAAAAATCTATTTCGCTCAACATTTATTGAAATTGAAGAAATATTTTTCCGACCATATTCGGCTCTAGCATTTCTTTGAACTAAAGAAATTTTCTTTAATTCAAATAAGTTTTTTTTTAGTATACCCGACGTCTCCCACTATAGACACTGGACTACTCATGATATGAAACAATGAAGGCTAACGCCTTAGTCGAGAGCCATAAATATTAAGGTAACTAACTCCCAAGATATATTCAGTCTGAACTGGAGATATATAAAATGAAAATCTTGTCAAGTGGGTTCCATTAAGACTTTGGTACAGGGAAAAAGTGAAATTTTTGTTTATCTTTAAACCGGTCACTGTTTTTTCAAATTTGGTTTCAAACGAAGCCGGATAGATTCTATCGACATTTATCGAATGAGTCAGGGTCCATTCAGTCTCAGACCTATTAGAACAGAAGCTAAAGTTGTCGACTTAATTGGAAGTGCGGAAGGGACAATGGAGGAGCCGGGTTACGTGATCGTAAATCCAACATCTAACCGCTTGACCGAGCGATCGATGTCAATGATGACAACTCATTGGCCGATTGGTGATTGGCGACGACTCCTTGGCTAGTTGGAATTTTCCTGGTGGGTCATGATTCATGGCCTATTTATGCATGACCAACTTAAATGGACATATTATTAGACGTTATCATCTAGCAAGATCATGATCAGCCGTTGAAAGTTGATTGATCTCGTTTATGTTGTCTAAGAACTGTAGTGGTAGCGTGAACCGTGAATTCTCTCTCACGCGACCAGCCGGAAGAACGACCTTGAGTGATCAAATGGACAGACTCCCGAAGTTGCTTCATTTGTAGCTCAAGTGCTTTTTTTCGTTTTTTATTTTCTTTGCTGATGAAATAATCAAGTCTTTCACTGAGTCCATATGTTTTCTGACTTTTCAAGGACATTACAGAAATCCATTTTTTCACTTTCTCAAAACGATACTTCCGGCTACTTCAGTTACTTCAGGGGGAACTCCAAGCCGGATTCGCAAAAGACATACATTCATCCCAGGAGAGGTTTTTGGACGACCGTTTGAATAATTAATTACAAATTCCTCTGTGGCCTCTCTAGTTAAATCCTTTTCTTTATTTTCTTAAATTTGCGACGTTTGTGCTCTGAAATAGAACTCTCATCAGGCACTGATGTTTACTTTGCTGGTGCTGCTGTAGTTTGATTATTCGGCCATGTTGTTAAAAGTTAAGAGAGGTTTCTGAGCGACCGTTTGAATAATTAATTAAAAATTCCTCTGTGGCGCCAGAAACGTAAACAACATCAATGCCAGAGGGCTCTATTCCAGAGCAGAAACGTCGTGAATTTAAGAAAATAAATCAAAGGATTCATTTCACCCATTGTTTTTTAACATACACAACTTGTTACGCATATAAAAATATGTCTCAGATATTTTGCTGGAAAATTTTTTTTTGAAAAGTTATCGGATTTTTAAATTTTTTTTCTCGATTTTAAATATTTTCTGTAAACAAAAATGAAAGATTATCATAAGTTGTACCGCTTGGCTTGGGTTTCACTAAAGCAATTAAAACTATACATTTTTATGTAAAATTTACCGCGAAATCCGAATTTCGTGATATCAATAACTTCTAATAAACTCTTTATGCTTATTTTTTATGTTTTGTAGATTATTGTAAAAAAAATTCAAAATCCACATCCTCAAAGTTTCCTGATTCGATTTTTTTTTCGTAATTGCGAGCTCCCGGATTCAATAGCTCGCCCGTCTCCCAAAAACTATAAAACTATTGGCTCCGGGTTTTATAAAGGGAAATTTTCATATACGTAGAAATAATTTTTTTAAATGTGCGCTTGTATATAGAATTACAAGGCAGAACTGTTTTCTATTCACATTTTTTTGTTCAATGATTAGTTTTATTAATACAAATTACAAACTGAAAAAAAATTTCTCGAAAATCAATAATAAGTTATTAATACATAAATCTTCATAGCTCGGCCAAATACTATTGCAACTTTTTGAAGTTTCATACACATATACAGTATACTCTAGGAATACCTAGAATATAATAAATAATTGGAAATTACCTTTTGTTCAATAATATTCAATTGCAAATTAAGGCTGGTCGGTAACCACATTTTTCTAGTTTCGCTGACAAAAAGTTGTTTGGGCAATTGTTACGGTGTCGCGTACTATTTTACAAAGTACATATTTCCGCCAATTTTGAATGAATCTATCTAAAACTTTACAGAAATCTTTTTCAACTATATAGAAGAACATTCTCGCTGGAAGTTTTTAAAATTTGAAATTCACTATATACTTTTTTTGTTGGCGAAACTAGAAAAACTTGGATACCGACCGGCCTTAATTTTCAATTGAATATTATTAAATAAAAAGACATGTCCAACTTTTTTATTGCTTTATAGGCATATCTAGAGTATACATCCTATATGTGTATTAAATTTTAAATAGTTTCAATAATGCTTGGTTAAGTTATGACGATTTATGTTTTAATCACGAATGCTGATTTTCGGGAACATTTTTTATTAGTTTTGAATTTTTATTAAAACTAATCATCGGACAAAAAAATGTTCATAGAAAAATCCGTCTTGTTATTTTATATAAGCCTATATTAAACAATATTAATTTTCAAATTTGAAATTTTAGATTTATTGAGACCCCACGCTTTTAGCGTTTTTGAGCGTCGGGCGAGTTATTGAATCCGATAGGTGATTTTCATAAATTGACCAGTTGATACAATGAGATTTTCGGAATACGACCATGAAAATTGATAAGAATTTTGAAAATCTTTTAAAAATATGTATGGAGCTAGTGAAAATATGTCGAAATATGAAAGAATGAGTATTTGAACGATTTATTTTATTCTTCTTTATTTATAATTTCTAAACAAATTCTTTGAAAATCATGAACGTTTTTAAAATTTAGCTTTAAAATAAGTAAAGTATTTATTTAAGAGACTTTTAACTCGCTTTAAATCATTAATGAGCTTAAAAAATAAATAAATTTGTTTTACATATTATTTTGTAATATCCAGTAAAGTTGGAAACCTTTTTTCTCATCAAATTAAATATTAAGCCTTAACTAAAAAAAAGTAATATATTTCCTGAATAATTGAACAAAATTTTTGGTTGAAAGAGAATTCTATAGAGTATTTAAAAAAAATACACGAAAAAATCGAATCAGACAACTTTGAGAAATTTTATTTTGAATTTTTTTTTTTAAACATAAAAAATAAGCATGAAGAATTTCTTGAAAGTGATTGGGACCTCTAAATTTAGACTTCCCTGTCAATTTCACATAAAAAAAAAAAAAAATATATATATATATATATATATATATATATATATATATATATATATAGTTTCAATTAATTTAATGAAAGCCAAGCCAAATGGTTCAACTTATTATGAAAATCTTTCATTTTTCTTTACAGGAAATAGATATTAAAAATGTAAAAAAATTAAAAATGTGATAACTCTTCGAAAAAAAAATTCGCGAGAAAAATATCCGAGACATGTTTTTATTTTTATATGTGTAACAAGTTTTGCGTGTGAATGTGTGTATTGTGAATCCGGCATGAAGTTCTCCTAACTTGACTTCACGAGTTGTCAATCCCACGATTTTTATTCATTTAATTTAGTCACTAAATATTTTAAATTTTAGCTGTGACAAGTCCAGAATTTCGAACTTTTATGTAAAATGAAGAACCCGCACCTCTACGAAATTAACTTTTGACATCATCACCAATCGATTTAACCTCCTTTAAACGTACAAAGACGTCGTAATACATGGAGAATGATAGATCGCACTTCCTTCCTCCGAAGTCTGAATGCCAGATATAAGATCAAGATTCGAGTCTTGGAATTGAGTGCCTTGACCAGCTGCAAAAAATCATCTTTAATTGACGTCTGAAAGGTACGAAATGGTTTAATAAATTCATATGTGTGGGTGTTTGCAAATTAAAAAATTTAAACATATTCAAACATAACGGGCCGTCCAGTTACCTATTTTAGGCTATTTCTGACCCCACTCCCGGCCCGCTCATTGATGACCTTAGTTTCGCTTTAAGCCCCCCCCCCCCCCAGGAAGTAACGTATCCGTTGTCTAAACACTCAAAACCGGGGAAATAGGGTAATTTTTCCCGCAAATAGGGGAATAATAGGGGAATAAATGCTTTTAAATAAAATTAATAGAGATATCGTATTAAATTCATAATAAGAAAATAAATTCTTTTAAATAACATTCATTTAGATATCACATTGAATTCAATATGAAACGTTTTAAATTCGTAAGATTTCAAGTCGAAATATTCTGCGTTTTGCAACAAATACATCGACGCCTCCATTCAATATGAGCCTATGTGCTAACAGCGCTCTGTATGAGACTATTCCCTATGCTTATACACAGCGCATAGTCTCATACACGCCGCTGTCAGTACATAGACTCATATTGAATGGAGGCGTCGTCATGAATCTTCAACCAAAAAAGATTTTCTACTAAAAAAGATGAATTTTCAACCCAAAAAGTCGAATTTTCAAGGAAAAAATTAATTTCCAACCAAACAGTGTCATTAAAAACCAAAAAGTAGAACTTCCAAGAACAAAAACAGTTGAATTTTCAGTTTAAAAGGTTAAATTTCAAGAAAAAAAAAACGATATTTTCAACCAATTAATTTCAACCAAAAGAATGAATTTTCAACAAACAAGATTAATTTTCTAGCCCAAAAGACGAATTTTCAACAAATTACATGAGAATTGTCTAGGAAATAGTTGAATTTTCTACTTAAAAAAAGATAACTTGTTAACAAAATATGAAACAGTTAACTTTTCAGATGAAAAATTAATTTTTAACAACAAAAAATTAATTTTTTTAAAAAAACTTTTCTTAAAAACTAACCTTTAACAAAGTAGTTCAAATTTTAATCAAGTAGTTGAATTTTCTACCAAAAATGATGCATTTGTAACCACATAGTTAAATTTTTAACCAAAAAGGTGAATTTTCCACCAAGAAGATTAATTGTATACCAAAAAATAGGAATTTTCAACAACATACATAAATTTTCAACAAAATCGTTGAATTTTGAAGCCAAAAAGACGAATTATCGACAAATCATGCAGTTCAATTTTCAACCCAAAAATATGATTTTTCAATTAAAAAGTTAATTTTCTGCCAGAAAGTTAAACTCTAAAATACATTGTTTAATTTTGAACCGAATAGTTGAATTTCTACGAAAATTGTCGAATTGTGAAGTCTAAAAGACGAATTATAGACAAAATAGTAGAATCTTCAACCCAAAAAAGTAATTTTTCGATTAAAAAGTTAATTTTTTTCCAAGAAGTTAAACTTCCGAATATATAGTTTAATTTTTAACCAAATAGATGAATTTTCAACTAAAAAGATGAACCTTCAACCAAAAAAGAGTTTAATTTGAAATCAAAAACAGTTGAATTCAACCAAAAAATATGAATTTTCGAACAAATATTTAAATCCTCAACCAAAACAGATTAATTTTCAACCAAAAAGTTGTATTTTAACCATAAAAGATGAATTTGCAACCAAGAAGATTAATTGTCTACCAAAAAAGACGAATTTTCAACAAAATACATCAATTTTCAACCAAATAGTTGAATTTTTAGCTAAAGAAATGAATCTTAACAAACAATTAATTTTCAACCAACAATTAATTTTCAACAAAAGTGTTCAACATTTAACCAAATTGTTGAATTTTCGACCAAAAATATTATTTTTTAACCAAGAAGATTAATTTTCTACCAAACAGGACGAATTTTTAACAAAATACATAAATTTTCGACCAAACAGTTCAATATTCAACTAAAAAAAGACACATTTTCAACAAAAAACAAAAAAAATGAATAGTTAAATTTTCAGTTCAAATTTTTTTTTTTCAAAACTGAGATGAGTTTCGAATAAAGTAGTTACATTTTCAACCATAGATGAATTTTCAACCAAAAAATTAATTTTGTTACTAAATAGTTCAACTTTCACCAAAAGGTATACCTTTTTAACAAAACAGTTGCATTTTCAAGAAAACAATGAAATTCTTGAACAAGTAGTAGAATTTTAAATTTAAATTTGTTATAAAACAAACGAGATGAATTCAGAACCAAAAATATAATATTAGACTTTTCAATTAAAAATGAAACGATTTTCCATTAAAATAGTTACATTTTCAATGATAGATGAATTTTCGAACAAAAAATGTATTTTTTGCTACGTAGTTCAACTTTCAACCAAGTAGTTGAATTTTTAACCAAAAAGTATGACTTTTTAACAATACAGTTGTATTTTCAACAAAATAATTACATTTTCAATAAATTAGTAGAATTTTAAACCAAATGAGATCATTTCCGAACCAAAAATATAATATTAGACTTTTCAATAAAAAATGAGACCAGTTTCCAATGAAATACATTTTCAATCAGAAATGAATCTTCAACCAAAAAATGAGTTTATTACTAAATAGCTCAAATATCAGTCAATTACTTAAAATTTTAACCAAAAAATATGACTCTAACAAAATAGTTGCATTTTCAAGAATATAATTAAATTTTTAACCAAGTAGTAGAATTTTGAACCAAACGAAAAGAATTCCGAGAGATTATGTGGAGTTAAGGAGTATTTCTCACCTGGGATTTTAGAATTCTTCCAATGTACCCCTGCTACCACTCCCTTTGCCCCACCCTTCCCCCAATCATTACGAAACTCCATAGCTGGGGAAAATTTGTTTTGTCGGCCGTGTGATTTTTTAACCAAGAAGATTAATTTCAAACCAAGCAGTTAAATTTTTTAACAAAAAGATACATTTTCGACCAAAAATGGAACGAATTTTCAACAAAATAGTTAAATTTTCAGAAAAAGAGGTGAATTTTCAACAAAATAATTAAGTTTCCAACAAAATTGTACAATTTTTAACATAATAGAATTTTTAACCAAACGAGATGACTTCCGAACCAAAAATATAATTGTAGACTTTTGAACAACAAAAAATCTTCTATAATTCAGTTCGCATTAAGCGAAAAAACGAGAAAAAGTGGAAGTTGTTTTTAAAACGGGGGAAAAAAGAAGAATTATTTAAAAAGAGGGAAATAGGGGAAAGAGAGCGAAGTCTGCAGTATGAAGCGATTTTCAAACTTATTAAGTGATTATTGAACTGTATCGTACCAGGGGTATCTATCCAAAAATTCTCAAACTTTGTTCATAGCTTTAATTTCAATTACCCCCCCCCCCACTCAGATGGATAACGTAGTTTATGGACGGCCTCTAATATAATGAGAATCGGAGAATTCACATCATCGTAGGAAAGAGAGATGAACATGAATAGGAAGGGGAAGTGAACAGACACCAAGAGAAGCCGCTTCTTGCCTTGTCTGGAATAATTAATCAAGATTTTGATAACCATGCCACCAGCCGTGACTTAACGTCTTTATTCGCACGAGCCTCCCGCCACGAATAATGACTTAATGCCCCACGAACTTGTGTCAAGATATTTGTTGAAAAGCCCGCAACTTTTCAAGCCTAATTGCTATTAGTGAGACGTGAAATTGTTCCAGGCTAATGTTACTTTCTGCTATTGCAAAACGTTTGCAAATCAAATATTTCTTACCATGTCAATTAGTCCAATCATTATTGATTTAGTTCATGATTTGCCATTGTAGTCGCATAGGTAATAAATTGTAATTTTAATAAACTAGGATAAGGAAAGTAACTATAATTCGAATGCATATGACTCAGACTGAACATGTATTCAACTTTCAATAATTTATCATAACAAACATATCATATCTAACCAGACAATTACTAACATAATAAATTATGTGCGTCGCACATTCTCAAAATTGCATAATTGCGTTATTTCATTCTCACATTTTTATTCCAAAATTAATTTCTCAAGTACAATTTTCATAGGAAGTCATAGTTTAGTGGCCGTCCCTAAATTACGTTACGAATTTAGAGGGAAGGGGTCGAGCCAAAAGCTACGATTTGTAAAAAAATTGGAGGGAAGATAATAAAATAAAATTTTCCCTTTTTTAAAAAGAATTTCCCTTTTTCCCCTGTTTTCAAGAAACTTTCCCTTCTTCTCGTTTTTTCGTTAAAATGCTAACTATTAATAAAACCCAATAAGAATATCCCATTATTTCTGGTTCGAAGTTAATTTTGTTTGTTTTGTTCAAAAGTCTACTTTATATTTTAGTTTCAGATCTCATCTTGTTTGGTTACAAATTCTACTATTTGTTGAAATTTTCATTATTTAGTTGAAAATGCAATTATTTTGTTAAAAATTGATATTTTTAGTTCAAAATACATGTATTTTGTTTAAAATTCATCTTTTTCGTTGAAAATTCAACTATTTAGTTGAATTTGATATTTTGGTGTTATCAGATCTTTATAAGTAATTATAATTGATGTTAGTTTTTTCTCTCAAAATGGTCTCCTTTTTATCTTTATATGTAGAGAGAAAATACTAACACCAATTTAGATTAAAATCTTTCTTGGTTAAAATATTATCAATGACATTTTTCATTGACAATTCATCTTTTTTGTTTGAAAATTGAACTACTTCGTTGAATTGGTTAAGAATTGGTAAAAATTCACCTATTTTTTTAAAGTCTCCTTTTTTAGTAGAAAAATTCACTCACTAGAACAACTCACTAAATAGAGAGGCGAAAAACGTAGAATAAACATGAAATCCGTATTTAGCCAACGATTTTGTATACGTTTCTTTTTGTTTAAAATGTGTATTTTTTATTGAATTCAACTGTTTTTATTTACATTGAAATCTTTCTTAGTTAAAATGTCATCAATTACATTTTTTTGTTGAGAATTCATTTTTTTTTGTAGAAAATAAATTTTCCTGGTTGAAAATTCGTCCTTTTTGTTTAAAAGTGCAACTGGTTGAAAATTCACGCATTTTCTTAAAAATTCGCCTTTTTTAGTATGAAATTAATTTTCCTAGATACAAATTCATCCTTTATAGTTAAAATTGCAACTGTTCTTTGATAATGCATGTATTTTCTTAAAAATTCGTCTTTTTTGTTAGAAAATTAATTTTTGTATTGAAAATTCGATCTTTTTGGTTAAAAACGCAACTGTTCAGTTAAAAATTCAGCTGTTTTGGTTGAGGATTCAACTATTTTGTTATAAATTCGTCTTTTTGGTTAAATTCAACTGGTTTTTATTTCAAATTGAAATCGGTTTTGGTTGAAATATCAGCTATTACAGGTTTTCTTAAGTGGAAAATTCAACTGATTTGTTATTCTTTCTTTTAGATAGAAAATTCAACAATTTGGTAGAAAATTAAACTATCTTGTTCAAGATTAACTCTTTTGTTCAAAATTCACATATTCGGTTTGAAAATTCAATGTCTTTGTAGAAAATGCGGCTTTTTTGTTTGAAAACTCATATCTTTTCCTAAAAATTTAATCTTTTTTGGTAAAAATGCAAAATGCCTTTTTGGGTAGAAAATTAATCTTCTTTTTTGAAAATTTATCTTTTTGGTTAAGAATTTAACTATTTTGTTAAAAATTCGTCTTCTTTGATTGAATTTGACTCGCAGCAAATTCGGTTTATAGTTGTTTAAAATTGAGTATATAAACTACAAATGTAAATATTCCAATTTTGGTTTAAAACTTTTTATGTTGAAAATCCAACTATAGGGTTCAACTGTTATTTCAAACATTTGACTTTTTAGGTTGAAAACTTAAATTTTTGATTGAAAATTCATCTTTCTTGTTAGAAAATTATTCTCCTTGGTTGAAAATTTATTATTTTAGGTTAAAAGTTCAGCTATTTGTTTAGAAATTGTCCTTTTGGATTGCCAGTTCCACTCCCTAGAACAACTCACTAGAAACGCGAAAAACCAAAGAATGAACGTGATCCTTTCGGGGGGGGGGGGGGGTAGCTCAACATTGGAAAGATAGTTTATGGACGGATCCTTGGGTACCTCAAATTTATTTAAATGATATAGATACATACATTTTATGAATTATTATCTACATAGAAAGCATTCGTTAGCACTGAACTATACTAATCGTAGATGTCGTTTAAACTTTGCGCTTGTGAACTGACAAATAGGAATACAAATTTGCTTGTGTTTGCGAAAATGTATTTGCTTTCGAAAGTGGGTTATATTAACATATAGACACCTACTCTAATTTGTTCACCGAAATTTATGGGTTATTTGATCGTTCTCGAAATTTCTTTAGAAATTGTATAGAAGTGTTATAGTCAACTATATAATAAATCAGTCTGTAATGATGACGGATATTTAATAAATTATACATTTTGACAATAACTACATATTCTCAACAAAACCTGTATAATGAATTGCAAAGATAAATTAACGTGTATTATTTAAGAAATGTTATGAATCAAGTAATGAATACTAATCTCACTTTCTTGTTAAGTCGACGCTTGAATGTTCTGATACATTGGAAAAAAATTAGTATCCAATAAAATTACTTGCGACAAGTTATGCCAATCAATTACTTCAGGCAGCTGGCGAAAATATGACAACGGTTGTTCAAGGTATAAACGTGTCAGTAAGCGAGGACTTAAAGTCTTTGCTTTATTGCACATGTATTATCGTCAACGAGCAAGATCGCAGGATTTTCACAAGTCGTAAGGTATTTTCAGACATCACTGTAGAGTTCATTTTCGTAAGGAAATTCAGTTTCTAAAATTGATTTTAAGTTAAATTTTCTCTTAATAATTGAATTTTTATAGTCGCATCAACTGCCAGTGTCATTAGCGGTACTATAGGGTTAATTATAAGCTGTAGGTTATCTGTGTGGTAGTATACCAAGGGACATAAGCGAATCATTCTGAAAACACATCCAGCATCGCTACCTGCTTGGGGAATTGAACCCGCGCCAGCGTGGGTACCAAGGCTGCAGTGTTGGAACATAAGACAATCGCGATACCATCTGAGCCACGATGACTCCCTTGAGTTAAAATTTTTTTCTGCAAAATATGTTTATATATATATATCAAAATATTTCTCAAAAATTAACAAATAATACACTCATCTTATGATATGCAAAGCAAAGATAATTAAGTTCTCGAGATCAATCCCATACGAAAAAGTGTATTATAATAATCAAGTACACGGAAGACTTTAGATATCGCTAATTTTCTCGTTATCCAGATAATTATGTAAATCACCGGTTACCCGATTATATTGATTGATATATTATATGCAGTTCAGTAACTCGCACGATCAGCGTACAAGCACGATTGCTTTGACAGATCGTCATTATGCTAATGACGCTTGGGCCCTTCGGCCCATAATAAGACCCTTCCAGTAATTTCTCAATATTCGGACAAACTCAATGACTCCTAGGATACGTTCCAAAACTTCGACGAAGTGACGGGGGTTGGAGGGGCAGGTTTTTGAAGATTCTTAACGTATGGAGGGGAGGGGCCAGATTTTGACATCACTCATGGAAAATATAAATTTGAATAGCAATTTTTTGAAATGCTTGAAAAAATGAAAATTAGTGACTTCATTTTATGAGTGAAGCATTTAAATACAGACTTCACACACTTTCACCTCTTTACTCCTTTTTCATAGAATTACTCTTTTAGTCTTTTTCCTCAGTTTTTAAGAAACTTCCCTTTTTTCTCGGTTTTTCGCTTGAATTCGAACTGAATTAATAGAACCCAATAGGAATATCCCAAAAAAAATCTGCCCGCTTCGCGGGCACATTCTCATCGCCCGCTTCGCTCGCAAGTTTGAGCGCGCCTAGGGCGCGCGACTGTTGAATCTCGCGCTTCGCGCTCGATTATGTATTCACCTCGCGCTACGCGCTCGGGCGTATTTACATCGCGCTTTACGCTCGGCTCCTCTAGATTTTTGAACTTCGTGTTCGACTTCGATGAAAAGAAAAAGTTTGTTTGCAAATATTATAAAATTATCAAAACCGCTACATATTAAGTGATTGTTAAATTTGTTTTTATTTTAGACTGAAAAGGAACTTTATTTACTCAAGGTTCTATCGACCTTAAGGAACACATTCTCATCCAGACACTCGCGCTCGATATTTGATTTGAAAATCATTTGAACTGTATGATAGAAACAAAAAAGTTTGAGCGCACTTACGGCGTGCGATTTGGTAAATACACTGAGCGCGCACTTTGTGCTTCGTGTTATATGTTCTTCATATACAAATTACTAAATTTGTATTTGATTTCAAATGAAAAGTAATGAATATAATTCAGGCGACACATTTTATTAGTTAACATTTTATTTTAGCTTGTGCCGTTTATCAAAAAAGTTAATTTTTTCATTTTGAATATATTCTTACCACAAAAATTGATTACGGGTTTGTAAGTCTTTTTTGAATGCACAATTTTTGTTCATTTATATGTTTTCGTACCTTTATTGTTTTTTCAAAAATTTGATTTTTTTTACTGTCAATGTTATTTTCACGAATAAAACAAAAACCACCCATCCTATCGAAACATGAGTCACAATAAATTTGTACCTCTTCCTTGGATGAACAAATTTTGTTTTGGTCATTTTTTCGTAGCTGGTAATATTCGTCTGAAAATTTGATTTTTCTATTTTCAATGCTGTTTTTTACAAATAAAACAAAAACTACGCGTCATATCAAAAAGTGAATGATAAGAAATTTGTAGATCTTTTTTAGGTGCACAATTTTGGTGAGATGATCTTTTCTGGTATCTTGCATAGTTTGACAGCAAAATGGCTTTTTTGATTTTTCATTAATTTTTTGTGCGATCAAAATTTGAATTTTGTATTTTTCAAAAAATTCAAAAAGTTGTTATGAAAATATTATAGGGTGTTCAGGAATCAACGTTTTTCTCCTCTTGACTCTTTTTCATATCGTGCGTTTTTCGGCTTAAAATGTTAATTTTCGTTTGTTTTTTGGAATTTTGAAAATGCTATAACTCCAGTAATTTTTTTTTTATCACGAAAAGTCATGAGAATATTTTGTTCGTCATTTTGCGTACTACTAATAACCGTACATAGAATTTTCAAATCTTCAAAAAAAGTGGTCTCAAAAATTTTCAAAATGTGCTCACTTTTGGATTTTCATCCAAAATAGCTGGTTAACGAACTCGTTCTCTATTTTTCGGCCATAAAAAAGTGTGCCAAAGCTCAATCAAATCTGATCATTTTTTCGAAAGTTATCGTGGCTACAGACAGACAGACAGACACCTTGGTAAAAATCGTTTTTTCTAGCTCAGGGGGTCTCAAAACGTGGAGATTTGATGAAAACCGACTATGTCAAATTTTACATAAAACCAATACCTTCTCATTAGAATGAGAATGTAAAAAATTTCTAAACGTTTTTTTTGTTTGTTCAAAAGTCTACTATTATATTTATGGTTCAGACCTCAATTCTTTTGGTTAAAAATTCTACTATTTGGTTGAACTACTTTGTTCAAAAATCGATTTTTTACGCTGAAAATTAATTTTCCCAATTTTAGTTTTATTTTTTTGATCAATTTTAATTTAAAATTCAACTTTTAAATTTTTCATTGAAAATGCAACTACTTGGTTCAAATTTCAACTACTTTGTTTAAAACTCATTTTATTGGTTGAAGATTGAACTTTTTTAAAAGAAATCCTTTTTTTTTAATTCAACTATTTTGTTGAAAATTCGAATTTTTGTTGAAAATTTAATGATTTTGTTAAAAATTCAACTGTTTTGTTGATAATTCAATTATTTTGTTGAAAAGTTAACGGTTTTATTCAAAATTTGTCTTTTTGGGTAGAAAATTCAACTGTTTGATTGAAAAAGCAACTGTTTTTGGTTGAAGTATAATCTTTTTTGTTTAAAAATTCAACAATATGGTTGAAATTTTCTATATTTTGTTGTCAATTTCTATGCTTTGGTGAAAAATTAATATTCGTCATTGAAAATTGAATTACTTGGTTGAAAGTTTAAAATCCTTTTTGGTTAAAATATAAATTATTACATTTCTCATTGAAAATTCATCTTTTTGAATAAATTTGACTGTTTTTGGTTCAAAAATAAATTTTTTGGTTGAAATATTAACTATTACATTTTTCGTTGAAAAATTATCTTTTTTGTTGAGTTCTACTGTTTTTGAATCAAGATTAAAACTTTTTTGGTTGAAGTATCAGCTGTTATACTTTAGGTTGAGAATTAATCTTTTTTGATTGGAAATTCAACTACTTGGTTGAAAGTTTAATTTCTTCGTTGAAAATACATTCTATTTTTGAAGATTCATCATTTTAGTTTTAGATTCAACTGTTTTGTTGAGAATTTAATTATTTTGTTAAAAATCAACTATTTTGTTGAAAATTTAATTATTGTGTTCAAAATATAACTGGTTTGGTAAACATTCATCATTTTGGATAGAAAAGTCGTCCGTTCGAATTGAAAAATCGACTGTCTTCTAAAAAATTGGTCTTTTTGGCTTAACAATTCAAATAGTTGGATAAAGTTTAATCATTTTTATTCAACAATTCAATCATTTGCTTTAAAATATGTCATTGGAGGTAGCAAATTCAACTGTTTGGTTAAAAATTCGTCACTTTTTTGAAAGTTCGACCTATTTGTAGATGCCACTGTTTGGTATAAAATTAATTTTTTGGTTTGTTGAAACAACATCTTTTTGGTTGAAAATTCATCTTTTCGGGTTTTAAAGTTAACTGTTTTCTAAAAAATTTGACTTTTTGGCTTGAAAATTCATCTTTTTTGTGGAAATGTTAACATTTTTTGCTAAAAATCCAACTGTTTGGTAATAAATTAATCTGTTTTGGTTGAAGATTCAACTATTTTGCAGAAAATTTGTATATTTTTATTGAATTAAACTGTTTTTGATTTAAAATTTCTTTTTTGGTTGAAATAATAACTATTACATTTGTCTTTGAGAATTCATCTTTTTAATTAAATTCTACTGCTTTTGATTTACAAGTGAAATCTTTTTTTGTGTAAAATTAATTTCCTTGTTTCTTGAAAATCCAACTATTGAGTTAAAGAATCATCTTTCCTGGTTGAAAACTCATCTTTTCGGGTTTAAAAATCAACTGTCTTCTAAAGCATTTGACTTTTTAGTTAAGACCTTTCTGCTTTAAATTTTAATCTGTGACGAAGAAGGGGAGGGGTTCAAAAGTATTCAAAATAGCGTGACAGGGTTTTTGAACGACCCCTAGCAGTATTTATCCATAGGTCAAACTTTAAGAGCAACTTTAACAAAACTGATTAGCTATCCAAAAAGCTCGTACAGAAAAAAGCTGGACTTCTTTGAAGTTGAACATTGTCCCAAAATTGAGACGCAACATTTTTTTTAGCCAAAAGTGAATTAAATCGAGTTTATAAACAAAAGAAAATTACATAATGTTGCCTTTGCAAGGGTTTAAGAAGAGAAAGAAAAAGACGCTAGAAAAGTTAGACCAACTTCTTTGACCAGCTTTTTTCCGTGTGTCGTGTCACGTGCTGTTTGGGGCAACTCAAAACGTGAGGTTCATAGTAATAATCAAAGGTACACATTGCTCCTAAGAATTCGAGGAAAGTCATAATGAACTCTCTTTTTGGGCTAAGTAGGATCGATCGGTCATAATTTTTCAGGGTTACGGGGAAGCAGAAGATATATTGAATTCATAAGCTGGCTGGGAAATGGGAGATCACGCCTGGGGAAATACTATTGCCGGCTTTTACTTTCTAAAAGTTTATTCTGAATATGTCGAAACGTTTCTGAAATAAAGGGAAATGAGAGAAATGCAATGTGCTCGAAAGACTTCGAAAGACTATCTTTAGCCTCTAAGGTGGTCCTTAGGTTGTCTTCCTTATTGGAGATAGTAACTGAATATTTTATTCGAAATGAGATTAAGGTAGCAAGAATTTTGATTGTCCTCGACAAAAGTCTAAAGAATCTAGAGTATCCTACTTTCAGTAATAGAACTCGAAGGAATGGAGGAAAGACTTTTTTTTTAATTTTCTTCTACGAATGTATGTGAAAGGGGGTGGCAGGGTTCCCCAATTATTTAAAAGAACTTTTTAAATTGAATATGATAAGGCGATTAGTTCCACTTTTATTTATAATTTTCAATTATAGTGTTCACATTCATAAAAAAAAACCTCAAAGCACATGCATATTTGGTGCTGTATTACATGGGGTACGTTTTTTGTTAAAAATAAATCTCTCTCGTTAAAAATGAAATTAAAAATTCAACTAGTTGGTTGAAAGTTCAACTACTTTATTGGAAATTCGTTTTATTTTGTTGAAGATTCATAATTTTAGTTGGAAATTTAACTGTTTGATTTAAAATTAACTTTTTTGTTGAAAATTCTTATTTTTGGGTTAAAAATTCAACTGCTCTGTAGAAAATTCGTCTTTTTGGCTTGAAAATTGAACAACTTGGTAGAAAATTCAACTATTTGGTAGAAGGTTGAATTTTTTCGTTGAAATATCATCTTTGGCTTGAAAATTTAGCAAGTTGGTAAAAAATTCAACTACATATTTGGTAGAAAATTTAACTGCTTCGTAGAAAATTCGCCTCTCTCAATTTAAATTTTTTTCAATGAAAATTTAATTATTCCATTTTTGGTTAAAAAGTGATCTTTTTTAGACTAAATTTCAACTATCTGGTTGAAAATTAGTATTTTTTGGTAGAAGATTAATCTTGTAGGTGAACATTCAACTATTTGGTTAATAATTTATTAATTTTGTTGAAAATTCGTCTATTTGGTAGAAAATCAATTTTTTGGTTAGAAATTAATCTATTTTAGTGGAGTATTCAAGTGCTTTGTTGAAAATTTATCTTCGTCATAACAACTATTACATTTTTTTATGGAAAATTCATCTTTTTAGGTTGAAAATTCAACTCCTTGGTTGAAAATTGAATTACTTTCTAAAAATTTAATTCTTTTGTAAAAGATTCATAATTTTAGCATAAAATTCATCCCTTTGGTTGAAAAATGAGCTCTTTTTTGAGGTCAAAATTAATTTTACAAACTGAAAATTTAACTGTTTGCTTGAAAATGAACTTTTTTGTTGAAATTTAATATTTTTGGGTTGAAAATTCAACTGTTTTGTAGAAGTTTCGTTTTTTTAAATAGAAACCTAATTGTTTTTCAATGAAAATTTAACTATTCCATTTTTGGTTTAAAATTAATTTTTTTTACTTTAAAAATACACATAAAGTTTGTTTTTTCGGATAGATAATTAACCTTCATGATTAAAAATTCTACTATTTGGTTAAAAATTTATGTATGTTATCAAACATTTCTTTTTTGGGTTAAAAACTAATTTTTTTAACTTAAAATTTAACTATTGGATTGAAAGCTAACTTTTTTTTTAAACTTCATATTTTTGGGTTGGATCTTCAACGGTTTTTTATAGAAAATTTGTTTTCTTGTCTTTAAAATTCAACAGTCTGGTTGACAATTAATGTTTTTATTAACTTCATGTATTTTGTTGAAAATTCATCTTTTTAGTTTAAAAATTAAACTATTTGGTTAAAAATTTATGTAATTTGTTAAAAATTCGTATTTTTTGGTAGAAAATTAATCTTCTTGTTGGTTGAAAATTTAACTATTTGGTTAGGAATTTATGTATTGTGTTAAAAATTCGTCTTTTTCGTAAAAAAATAACCTTCTTTGTTTAAAATTCAACTTCATATTTATTTAAAAAATTATGTATTTTGTTGAGAATTCGTCTTTTCAAGAAAAAAATTGATCTTCTGGTTGAAAATCCATCTTTACTTATTGAAAATTCCATTATTTTTTTTGAAAATTCAACTGTTTTGTAGTAAGCTCGCCTTTTTGACTTGAAGATTCTATATTTCGAATGAAATTTGTTTTATTTTTTGACTTACATATCTTTTTTTGTTGAGGGTTCAAGCAATTGATTGAAAATTCGTCTTTTTTGGTTTAATTCGACGGTTTTTTATTTTAAATGAATATTTTTCTTTGGTTAAAATATGAATTATCACATTTTTTGTTTTGAATTATTCTTTTTCCGTTGAAAATTCCTAATTACTGGGGGGGGGGCGGGGGGCGGTGAAAAATTACGGACCCTAACAAAGCAGGGGTTTAAAATTTTAGAAACAAAAATTTTCAATTTTCAAATTTGGTTTCTAAAATCTCGGGAGGGGGGGGGGGGAGGGCAACCGAGAAAAGAATACAAAGAAATTGTTGATATTTATTACTGCAATTCAAGGCATAATATTATAATACTTTTCACCTTCTGAAACATCGATGGGTGTGCTTTCTTTGTAGCTGAAGATTCGTTCCATGCGTTATTATCTCTGCATGTGCCGCTGGGGAATTAGAAGAGCAGCGAGCGAAAAAAATTAAAAACAAAAAGGCACTTGGACGGCGACCCGTAGTGTGCAGGCGGTTCTTAAAGGCCATAGGGTGCCGCTCCTGGATGAAAGACAGAGGTTGATCTTTTGAGAATTAATGAGTATAAGAAAGGGTAACTTGCAAAGCTTATAAGTTATAAGATTCGTCATTTCGAGTCATCCAAATTTACTTTAAGAGGATTAGAGACTCATAGGTGTTAAAAAATTAGTTTTTATCATCACAGTAAATCTGAAAGTATCGTTTTTGCTGCAGCGGTATTCAATTGATACAAAAATCTGTATCAATATGAAGAAACAAAAGACTGTTACGCGTTTCTAGTGAGCTCTTCTATTTGTTGAATTTTCGACCAAAAAAGATTACTTTCACAAAATGGTTGAAAATTCAAGAAAATAATTAAATTCTCAAAAAAATAGTTGCATTTTTAACCAAATATTTGAATTTTCAACCTACAAAGATGCATGATTTTCAAACAAGAAGATTCATTTTCTCCCAAAAAAAGATTAATTCTGAAAGAACGATGTAATTGTTGACAGCTTAACTAAACGATATATTAATTTTAAATCAAAAAGAAAGAAAGATGAAATTTTAAACAACAAAGCTAACTTTTCTATCATGAAGGATTAATTTTCAATCTAAAAGGACAAATTTCCAACAACACAGTTGAATTTTCGACCAAAAAAGATGACTTTCACAAATTAGTTGAATTTTGAAGAAAATAATTTTCTGCCAAAACAGATCTTTATACCCGTAAAGATGAATTTTCAACAAGAAAGTTAATTTTCAATCAAGAAAGATGAATTTTCAACAAAATAGTTGAATTTTCAACTAATAAAGATATGTTGTCAACCGAAAATTGAATAGTTAAATCTTCAACAAAAACATCAAAAAGTTTAATTTTTGACCAAACAGTTGAATTTTCTACCATATTGTTTGGAATTTTCAACCAAACAGTTGCGTTTTATATTAACAAAGATGACATTTTGACGAAAGGGAATGAATTTTTAAACAAAAAAGACATATTTTCTACAAAGAAATTCAATTTTAAGCACGAAAATATGAATTTTTCAACAAGAAAATTAATTTTCAAACAAATTGTTGAATTCTAAAGCCAAAACGATGAATTTTCTACAAAGCAGTTGAATTTTCAACCCGAAAAGATGAATTCGCAACTAAATATGTGATAGTTGATATTTCAATCAAAAAAGATTTTGCATTATTTTGAATCAAAAACAGTGAATTAAACCAAAAAAGACGAACTTTCAGCAAAATAGTTGAGTCCGCTACCAAAACATATTAATTTGCAACTAAACCGTTTGTACTTACGACAGAAAAGGATGAATTTTCAACAAAAAACTTATTTTTCTATCAAAAAAGACGAATTAAAAAAAAACATGAAATTTTCAAACAAATAGTTAAATTTTCAACCAAAAATGGAATAGTAACATTTTTAGTGCAAAAATTAATTCTTAATCAATAAAATAGAATTTTCAACAAACTGGTTAAATTTTGAACCAGAAAGATAAATTTCCAACTTGAATGATGAATCTTAGAAAAATGGATTTTTAACCAATAGTTGAATTTTCAAACAGAAAAGATTAGTTCTCAACGAAAAATGTAATAGGTCATATTTAAACCAGGAAGGATTTTATTTGAAATATAAAGCAGTTGAATTCAATAAAAAAATACGAATTTTTAACGAAATAGTTCAGTTTCCAACCAAACAGTTGAATTTTCAACTAGAAAAGATCAATTTTCAGCCAAAAATGGAATATTCACATTTTCAATTCAAAAAATTACTTTTTTAAACAAACTGGTTAAATTTTCAACTAAAATTATGATTCTTAAAGAAAAATGGATTTTTAACCAAGTAGTTGAATTTTCAAACAAAAAAGATTAATTCTCAATGAAAAATATAGAAGTTGATATTTCAACCGAGAAGGATTTTCATTGAAATAATAAAAAGCAATTGAATTCAATAAAAAAAAAGTTAAATTTTCAACCAAATAGATGAATTTTCAACTAAAGTGATGAATCTTCAAGAAAAAAATGAATTTTGAACCAGAGTTCAACATTTAACTCTATGGTTAAATTTTCAATTTTAATTTTTGTTTCAATTACGTTTTTGATTTTTCACAATGTTTTTTCGCTCTCCTGCACAATTTCCATTTTCTCAGTTACCTTATTTTGCCTTTCAACCTTTCAAATATGATAGTAGACTTTTCAAGTAAAAATAATTAATTTACAACCAAAATTAGCTGAATTTTCTAATTGGGTTCTATTAATTTAGTTCGCATTCAAGCCAAAACCCGAGAAAAAGGGAAAATTTCTTAATAACATGAAAAAAAGTAGGAATTCCTTACAAAGAAGGGAATAGAGGATAGAGTGTGAAGTCTGAAATATGAAAGTGATTTTCAAACATATTAGGTTATTATTGCACTGTACCGTTGAAAGGGTACATTTCGCAAAATTTGCAAACTTTGTTCAAATTTATTATCAGGAAACCTCCACCTCTCAAATTTGTAACGGAGTTTACGGACAGCCCCATTATGTTGAATAAAAATATCTGAAGTACACTAAACTCCCGACATAAGACCACCCGCTTTACGATATTCCTAGAACTGATGACCTCCGCACTTTCGAGATGAGAGGAGCCGCGGAGACGAAAGAGAGGATGTGTCCAGTCAAGCGAGACAAACAGCTCGAGGGCCACACTCTCAGCGCGTTAGTTGCATCAGGTTTCGTCATGCGTCCAAATCCAAAAGAAATGATTCATGCGGTCCTGCCTGTTTACGTTTGAATTCCTCCGATTTGGGATCAAGGCCAAATCGAGCCATGCCCAAAACCGGCCTTATATCGGGACTTGAGTGTATGCAGGTTGGAGAACTGCATATTTGTGTACCTTGAGACTTATAATATAAAAGGTCATAATTTTTAATTGCCACTTATTTTAGTATCAAGAAGGTTTTCGAAAAAGCAAAAAAACATACATTAAATATATGCTCGCAAAATTTAATGTTCCAGAGCTGATAATGAAAACTACATTACAAGCACGGGAAGTTTGATTAAGCTAAAGCCCAGGTAGTGGCGAAGATCTTTTTTCCACACGCACCTTAAATCCGATCCTTACGTCGACGTTTATAATGGCTTTATTCACGGCAGCATTAAGTTGTACCGTTCGAGGTGGTAACATGTTATTTAACCGGTCGTGGATCGAACGTATCGATAGAGTCGCTGCAAAATTACTGCTCAACCCTTTTTTCCAAGTCATAATGCGAAAGGAGGAAAGCACCATGTAGTAATTCTGATAGGAAAGGCAAACATTTTATTACTACCGGGATCATCATCTCTGGGTAGATCATTTGAAACTGATAAAGAAAAATATTTGTCTTTCGAAAGGAATTGAAAAAATCTACTGAATTATGGGGGCCGTTTAAAAAACGACGTCACCGTTATTTTGGAAAATTTTTTCACCACTCCCTTTCTTCATCACAAATCATCACCTAAACCTTGAACCGCGAGGATAAAGTCACAAATACAAACACCCCACCCCTCTTTTAAGTCCATTTTTCTCCGATTTCACAGCCCAAAATTCTCAAAAATTTCAAACAAGAAAGACAAAAAGACAAAAGAGAACAAAATTTGAATAAAAAAGATGACTTTTTAACAAACTAGTTGAATTTTTAACAAAATAATTTACTGTTCAACAAAACAGTTAAATTTGTAACGATATAGTTGAATTATGGACCTAAGATGAATTTTTCACCAAATAATTCAATTAAAAAAAAAACAATCAATTATCAACAAAACAGTTGCATTTACAACCAAATAGTAGAAGTTTCTGGCAAAAGGGGCGAATTTTTAATAAAATAGATAAATTTTCAATAAAGAAGGATTGAATTTTCTATCCAAAAAAGACGAATATTCAACAAACAGTTAAATTTTTAACAAAATAATTAAATTCTCCACAAAATAGTTAACTTTTTAAACAAGATACTTAACTTTTCAACAAGATGATTAAAGTTTCAACAAAATAGTTACATTTTCAACTTGAATTTTAAATAAAAAAAGATCCATTTTCAACAAAGTAATTAAACTTTGAACCAGAGATATATTTTAAAAGAAAAAAGTAATAGTTGATATTTCAATGAAATAACATTATTATTTTAAATCAAAAACTGTCGACTTAATGCAAAAAAGACAAACTTTCCACAAAAGAGTTTAATTGTCAAACAGAAAAGACTATCAACCAAAAAATATGAATTTTCAAAAAGAAAGGTAATTTTCAAACATATAGTTGAATTTTCTACTACAATAGTTACATTTTCAACCGACAAATATGAATTTTCAACAAAACAGTTGAATTTTCGAAACAAATAGCATTATTTTTTTAAAAAAGGTTGAATTTTCAATAAAATAATTCTTTTTCAATAAAATAATAAATTTTTAACCAAGATAGATAAATTCTCAACCAAAAATAGTTGGAACTGGAACCAAAAAGATACATTTTCAGCAAAATAGTTACATTTTCAACTAAAATGATGAATCTTGAACAACAACAAAATAATTTTTAACAAAGAAGTTCAAGTTTTACCCACGCAGTTAAATTTTAAATTAAAGAAGGTCGATTTTCAACAGAATAATTAAACTTTCAATTAAAGAAATGGATTTCAAACAAAAGAAGTAATAATTGATATTTCAACAAAAAATATATTTAATTTAAAATAAAATAAAACTTGAATTTAACCAAAAAAAAATGAATTTTCAACAAAAGAGTCAACCGAATTGTTGATATTTCAAGCCAGGAAGGCCAATTTTCTATAAAAAATTTGGAATTTTCAACCCAAAAATAGGAATTTTCAACAAAAAAAGGCAATTTTCAAAAAGATAGGTGAATTTTCTACCACAATAATAAAATTTTTAACAAAATTTTCTACAAAACAGTTGAATTTCAACAAACAAGTTTATTTTCAACCAAACAGTTGAATTATAAACTAAAATCGATAAATTATCAACCAAAAATGGACCAGTTAAATTTGCACTTGGAAAATTGATTTGCCACAACAACAAAAAAAGAATTTTCAATAAAATAGTTCACTTTTCAATCAAAGAGATGGATATTCAATAAATAAAATGAATTTTTAACAAAGACGTTCAACTTTCAACCATGTAGTTAAATTTTAAATCAAGAAAATTAATTTTCAAAAAAAAAGACAAATTTAGAACAAAACACAAAAACTGTCAACAAAATTGTTGAATTTTTAACTGAAAACTATAAATATTCTCAACAAAAAATGGAAGAGTTAAACTTTCAGTTAAAATAATTAATTTGCAACAAAAAAAAACGAATTTCCGACCAAATATTTCAATCTTCAACGAAGTAGTAGAATTTGTAACCAAAAGGGATGAATTCTACCAAAAATGTAGTAGACTTTTCAATTATAAAAAGAATTTAATTACAACGAAAAATAGTTGAATTTTTTTCTTGGGTTCTATTCATTCAGTTCGAATTTAAGCAAAAAAACAGTAAAAAGGGGACGTTTCTGAAATACAGGGGGAAAAGAGGAATTCTTCAAGAAAGTGGCAAAGAGTGACGAGGGGAAAGAGTGTGAAGCCTGTATTTGGATGCTTTAGTTGTAAAATAAAATCACTACTTGTCATTTTTTCAAGCATTTCAAAAAAATTGTATTCACATTTACATTTTCCATGTGTGATGCCACATTCTGCGTTAACCCCTACCTCTCTACGTCACAAATCATTACAAAATGTAGTATGACGTAGTTTTTGAACGGCCCCATAAGTGGTTCGATGTGAAGATGAATGAGTTATCGTACAATAAACTCGTTGTCTATTTTCTAATCGGTGCTAGGTTTCTTGGCTTAGATCCAAGTGAAATTGTTTGTGACCTATTTTAGGTCGAAAATAAAGTTAAATTACGTAATCTCTTCCAATTACAATTGATTTCAAATGAATCTTGAGTCACGATTTTTCTGCTTACAATGTTAAATTTGTAGACAAGTGCAAATTGACTTGGATTATTGCCAAGAATTTCACTAAAAAGTATTTCTTGAAAATGGAATATTTCTGTCGTCGCAACAAAACAGGGCAAAACTTCAATTTTCTAATTTGAGTATATCTTTGGTTTAAGGGGAAAAGCAGTAAGTACCATACTATTTCAAGAAGCCCCAAAGTCGTTTTTTCTTATTTGTAAGAGCTTTTCGACGCCACGATTGTGCCTGGATGTTAGAGAATTCAGATCTTAGTTAGTAGCTAAGTAAATTAATTAGCATCTGACACCAATGTCAAGACAGTATAAACAATTTGACTCGTATTGGTCTCGCGAGTCTTGTGAGTCATCGATCTGCAGTCGCGAGTGTTCCATTAGATAAAGTTAAAAACGAGATTATATTTATATGGGCTAACTGTAACCGGAAAGTAAGATTCTTAATTAAAATGATAAGTTATAAAATAGAGTGAACAATTTTGATAATATTTCAGAAATTTTTACTAAATTTTCCTCAGGGACCGTCCAAAAACTACGTTAAATTGCCAGGGGTGAGGAGGAAGTAAGAGTTTTTGAGACAATGTATGATGCAAGGTGGGTGGGGGGCCGCCCTGAATGTGACATCACACATGGAAAATATAAATATGAATAACAATTTTTGGAATGCTTGAAAAAATGAAAATTAGTTATTTCATTTTACATGTAAAGTGTTTAAGTACAGACTTCACATTCTTTCCCCTATTTCTCTCTTCAACTCTTTTTTACAAAATTACTATTTTTTCCCCCGTTCTAAAGAATTTTTCTTTGTTTTATTTTTTGTTACAATTCTACTATTTAGTTGAAGACTGAACTATTTTGTTGAAAATTGGTTTTATTTTTAGTTTTAAATTAGTTTTCTTTGCGTAAAATTTAACTATCAGATTAATTTATTCCTTAAAATCTATGAAATTAATTATAGGAATACCTTCAAAACTAATCCGAAAAAAAATTAGTCCGAAAATTAATCGTTTTTAGTTGAAAATTCAAATATTAAATTTTTCATTGAGAATTCATCTTTATTGGCTGAAAATTCAACTATATGGTTGAAAGTTGAACTACTTTGTTGAACATTTATTTTATTGGTGGCAAATTCCTCGTTTGTAGCTGAAAATTTAACGAAATGGTTAAAAATTTCTGTATTTTCTTCTAAATTTGTCTTTTTTGATAGAAAATTAATCTTCTTGATTGGAAATTCAACAACTTGATTGAAAGTTAAACCACTTTGTTAAGAACTTATTTCAAGGACCATCCTTTTGGTTGAAAATTCCTTTTTTCTTTATTGAAAATCAATTCCTTCAATTGCAAATTTAACTATTTCATTTTTAGTTGAAAATTTATTGTTTTTAGTTAAAAATTCAACTATTTGGTGAGAAATGGACTTTTTTGTTGGATATTCATATTATCGGGTTGAAAATTCAACTGTTTTCACCTTTTTGGTTTGAAAATTCAACAATTTTTTTTCTCTTTTGACTGAAAAATATTTCCTAATTGAAAATTGAACACTTTTTTGACAAATAGTCTATTTGTTTTGGAAATTCATCTCTTTCGGTAAAAAATTTGATATTTTTTAGTTTAAAATGGAACTTTTTGGTTAAAAATTAATCAGTTCTGGTTGAGGATTGAACTATTCTGTATAAAATTAGTTTTTTTATGAATTCAACTGTTTTTTATTAAAAATTTTTTATTTTAAATATGAACTATTACATTTTTCGATGAAAATTCATCTTTTTGGTTAAATTTGACTGTTTTTTATTTGAAATTAAAATATTTTTTGGGTGAAATATCAACTATTATATTTTTCATTGAGATTTAATCTTTTTGGATTGAAAATTCAACTACTCGGTTGAAGGTTAAATTTCTTTTGTTAACAATTCCTTTTTTTAAATTCCAACTATTTTGTTGAAAATTCGACTATTTTGTTGAACATTTAATTATTTTGTTAAAAATTCTACTATTTTGTTGATAATTCAATTATTTTGCTAAAAATTTAACGCTTTTATTGAAAATTCATATTTTTTGGTTAAACGTGCAACTGTTTTTCTAGGGAATTCACCTTTTTGGTTTCCAAATTCAAACATTTTTTTACCCTCCTGACTGAAAATTTTTCTTAATTGAAAATTCAATTATTATTAAAACCTTATTGAAATATCGTGGAAAACAAAGCAACATTGGAGATTGTAAATCGTTGTGAAAAAGTACATACATATGCAGTAGAATAGCAATACTCATTTCTCTAATATACATATTTATAGTATCACCTACACGTTCTTCGTGGGCAGTATAAGACTAATGATTCAGTTTATTACCGTGATTATTCCGAGAAAAACAAGCTAATGAAAATAAAAATCTTAAACCACGTTCTTGTCATAAAATGCAGAAAGTAGATACATTTTTTTCAATGATTTTTTTCGTTTGCTATTTGCAATTTAAAGTCGAAATTTGAATTATTCTACTGTCAGTATATTGAATGACACTATGGCATGTTGGAAGTAAACAATTTACAGCCGCCAAGAACTTTCAAGGAAGTCATACACAATTGAGTACGCGGTATGTGTATTTATAGTGTCTACAAAAATTAACATTTTTATTAACTTCACACTTTCTTATCACGAAATTCTCATCTTAAGTCTCAACTGTAGTCTCAAGCAAGTATCTTATGTTATTTCTGTGCATTTATCTTCTGATGAGTGCTTCAAAGCTGCATAATCTCTAGTATATCTCTTCATTTGTAATGTTTTTATATTAATAGCACACTTAAATTCTATTCAAGGCTTATATAGTGTTTCCCGGAAATTTAACTGCACTCTGTTTGAGACAATATGCCTTCGAAATATCACCACTTGACCATGTGACATTGGAATTAAGATTTCCACGATGTTAATCTTATTTTACTTATTTACTGTCTGATATTTCACATATGGGCATTTCTAAAGAAATTGCCATTTTTTGTCATAAATAAGGTGAAAATGAAATTATATATGATAATCTTTAGATTCATTCACTCCCTTTGTCCACATTTATTAGTATACGTCAGTTTTACATCTTATAAAATTACATATGTACAAAAAAAAATAAAAGTGTCATATGCGGTGAACTAGACCACCATACCATTTTTTTAGTATATATTTTTGAGTCGCTGAACCCGAATCTGATGTCAGATGTACTCCATCATTCCAGGTTTTTGAGAAAAGTAGCTTTTTGGCCATGTTTTAATAAACATCATAGGGTGCGAATCTGACAAAACTTCTACAATGCAAAAAAATGGTTAGTTGGGTCAACTATTTAGTTTGTAAGATATGGTACTGCTTTTGCTTCCTCATAGAGGAACCTTTGTAATGGTAACATTTTCAAAAAAATTTTAATTCATTTAATTGAACCTTCCCCAATTTAGAAATGTCTAATACAATGTTCTAAGTAATTGTCCGGATGTGTGCGTGTGTGTATATGTGTGGATGTCACACTTTTTTGTGAACACGATAACTGGAAAAATTCAAAGTTGATTCAAGAATATAAAAGATTCCTTGGTTAGACGAATCGATTGACCTATAATATTAATATATTTTATTAAAGCGTAGGGGAGTTATGGTAATTTATATATTTTGAAAATCGTTTTTTTATAGTAAAACTTTTTTCAATAAAATAATTCAAAGTTGCTTCAAGAACAGAAAAGATGTATTCATTCGAGTCGAATCGATTGACCTATAACATTGATACATTTTATTGAAGAGTAAGGAAGCTATGGTAATGCATAATATTTGAAAACACGGATTTTTATAGTAAAACTTTTTTCCCTAACATAATTCAAAATTGATGCAAGAACGGAAAAGGTTCCTTGATTCGAGGCAAATCGATTGATCTATAATATTATTACACTTTATTGAAGATTAAGGAAGTTATACTCATTTATCATATTTAAATCATCTGTTTCAAACCGAGAAACTTTTTTCATTGACATAATTCAAAGTTGACGCATGAATAGAAAATACTTTTTGCTCATAAATTATCAAATAAAATAATTCTGACAATTTTTGTAAAGAAATCATAAAGCTGGGAAAGGGATAGGGTGCGACAGAACTTTTCCCTTCCCTTTTCCAGCTCGAAAAATTATAATTTCGAATACAGAATTTGACTTGTCTGATTTGTCTTTGTATTCAAAAAATTTTTTGTATTATTTTGTATTTTTTGTAAATTTCTATTTTTAAATTGATCAAAATGAAGACTTTGGTTTATCTATTATTGAAAAAATAACTAATGCTTCCTCTATGAGGAAGCAAATACATTTGCTAACAGTAGGCAAAGTGCTCGTGAAATGAGCACCATATAATTATAAATACAAACAAAGTGGAAACACTCGAGATCGAATTCACAGTTAGTTTTATTATTTTGAACCTTGTATTTTATGTTGATTATATTGAAAAGATTATTTCCGTCGCCTATCTAGAGCGGTGACAGGTTTTTGCTGCGCGCACGCTCGCTCGCCATTTTTTAGCACCCGGGCGGCGTAATGAGCGAGCGCGCGCGCAGCAAAAACCTGTTATACTATTTCAATATAATCACTTGCAAATACCTTAAAATGTCCAAAAAGGCTAATTTTCTCAAAAAACTGACGGGACATATAGTTATGGTGGTCCGGTTCACCGCACATGACACTGTTACTTTTTGGTGTGCCTGCTTTAGTTTAAAATGATCGAGTTTTAAGAATCGTGATGCACAATTTGAAAATTATTTTAACTATTTTAATTAGAAAGCATATAATTTTCAAAGTATTTAGAATAATATAACTTTAAAGCTTCACAGTATTTAAAAATTTGCATGGTTGAACGGTGAAAATAATAGTGATTTTGTCCGACAGTAATTACTTTTTTTAGTAGCAAAAATCTATCCAGTCACTTTGAATGTCACTTGATACTACATGATATGATATATATTAATAATATATTTAACATCTTTTAAATTTCTATCATTTTAATTTAAAATTATACAGTTTTGAATACGCAATTCTAAAAGAGTTTAATTTTTGAGGCATTAAAACAAAAGATTTTTTGCTTCAAAAGCTTAAAGTCTAAAATATTTATCAGTACAATTTCACTAATTAATCTTTCAAAACTTCATATTGAAAGCCTTGATAGTCAGTTTTGAATTTAATAATTTTAAATTTGAATATTTTTAATTGTTTCATTTCAATTTTAAACGTGCAACCTTCTCTAGTTCTTTAAATTCCTCGAACTCGTAAAATTTGTAATTAAAATTTAAAAAAATAAGTGCCTCTAAAATAAAATCAAAATAATGAAAAATTAAGACAATTATTTTTCAAATTCAAGATTTAATAATAAAAAACCAAGAAAAAAAACAAATTTCCACTAAATTGTTGAATTTTCAAGCCAAAAAGACGATTTTTCTACAAAACAGTTGCATTTTCAAAACGAAAATATGAATTGTCAACAAAAAAGTTACTGGTCAACCAGATAGTTGAATTTCCGATCAAAATAGTTGAACTTTGAACGAAATACATGAATTCTCAACGAAGTAGTTGAGTTTTCAAACAAAATAGATTAATTCTCCACGAAAAATATAATACTTTATATTATATCAACCAAAAAATATTTTAATTTAAAATACATCACAGTTGATTTCATCCAAAAAGATGAATTTTCAACAAAATAGCTGAATATATAAAAAACAGAGTAACTTCAAAGTAACTAAAATTAAAGTTCCAAGTGAAGTTACAAGTTACTTTGTAAAATAGTAAATAAGTTACTCTAAAAATTAGAAATAATGTAACTTTTTAGGAACTCAGTTACTTGTAACAAGTTACTACCCAACTCTGATTTATTCAATGTTGTAAAATAAAAATCTCGGGGACGTAAACGCGCGCGTGCATTTGCTGCTAGTATTAGGTAATTGATTTGAAGTTGATCACAATTTCGATAAATTGTCCAAATTTTTTTAAGAAGCTTTTGTCATTGTCCGAAATATGTAATTTGGTAGAAACTAATCTATCTTTTAGGCGCATTTAAAGAATAATGATGGCCAAGTGATTTATTAGACAGATGTTATGAAAGTTCCTTGAAGTAGAGAATGGAAAGAGCGAAACGGTTTTTCGGCTATAAAAATTGTGATTTAACCCTTGGACACTTGAGTCTTCTGGCTTTTTGCCACTTATAATGCGGCTCCTACGTGATGATAGCCAAATTGTCGATGTAAAAAAAGGAAAGATTTGATTGTCTGCAGCGATTCGCAGCAGCAGAGGGTCAGCTTTGAAGGCGGCCCACAATCTCTGGTGAATCATTACCCTCGTGCAGTCAGGTCAGTAGTTCGACGATTCACTGCGGTCGCGTCATTGTCGGTCAGCCTTTTTGATGTTTTCTCAGCAGCAGCATCTCTCGATGTCTCTGGCTCTATCGCAAAACGTCTTCTCTAGCAACTTTATTAATAGAAACAGTTCGTGCGAAACTGCATCGCTCTAGACTAGGGTGGTCCACATTTTTCTCTATCGAATTTTCAGGCTTATCGTCCCCAAATTTGTTCAAATCCACAACAAAATAAATGCGTATATTTAAAAAAAATTGATCGCTGCGTGGGCACATTCTCATTGTATGCTGAGCTCAGAAGTTTGAGTGCGCCTAGCGCCGTCTTTCGAATCTCGCGCTCGGTTTTTGTACTTCCCCCACTATTGCATATAGATCTTTCAAAATTAAAGGCCAAACCATTGACAACTCGATTAAAGTATGTCAAAAATGATACATTTTCTATATTATCTTGAACTCTATTATATATTAAATGTATGTTTTAATGATTTCTGTATCTCGGATTGAGAACATTTTATTATTTCATGTGCCGTTTTTCTAAACATTTAAATTTATTTTTTTTAATCTTATTTTTTATAATTGAAACAAAAATTATGCTTTTTATAAAAAATAGCAGCAACCAAATTTGTAGATCGTTTTAAGGTGAATATTAAAAAAAGCAATTTCTTGTATCTTGCATAGTTCAGCCAGAAAATTGAAATTTTTAGTTTTTATAACATTTTTGACGTTTAAAATAAAAACTATGCGTCTTATAAAAAAATAGTTTCAAAAGAAAATTTGTAGAACATTTTGAGCTGTATAATTTTGCTTCTAAACATTTTTTTCTTACCTCGTATAGTTTTACTGGAAATTAATTTTTTGTTTATTAAAAAGCATTGTTGATGAATAAAACCACAAACCGTTTGCCAAAAACGGCTGGTTAACGAACGCGCCCTTTCTTTGTGGGCCCTCAAAAAGTTTACCAAAACGCAGTCCAATCAGATAATTCCTTCGAAAGTTATCGTGCTCAGTGCTAACAGTCTAGTCTACGAAGACGACGATAGACAGAAACCGAAGTAAAATCCATTTTTCTCGATAAGTTGAGATGGGGATGTAAAATAGTTAGTTGTGATACAAGTGCGCAAAATAGGTGATTGTGTGCGAATGTGAATTTTGCAGCATAAGCCGCAGGCGAATGATGTAATCACACGAGTTAGCGCATGCGCGAAAATTATTTGCACACAGTTTGCTTAAATAAGGTACTTTAGGCACAATTTAGAAGCATGAAAACGTCATCTTTTTAGATGGGTGTTGCAAAAATTATACTTAGAGGTTCTACAAGCCCCATACAGTTTAACACATATTTCACATAAGAAAACAATACGTTTTTGTGAATTTTGTTCACAATTGTCAAAATTATAGGTGTATCGAGTTGACCCTCAACATTTTTCTTAACAATTAGCCATATAATACGAATCTATAAAAACTTTTTGAATTTCACACCCATAAGTCTGTTTTATAGGGTTTAAAAAAACTCATAAGTAGAGAGTTGGGTTTTGCGAGATTATATATTACTTTCTACTGATAAATCTAACATATATATAAATAAATTGTCTCAAATAAAGTTGTAGGGGATAAGCATGATAATTCGAGAAAAAATTTTCCAATGTATTTTTGACCACCCGACCGTATTTATCCAGAATACAACTTCTGTTTTTAGGGACACAAACTTGTGTATTTTCTCAAAAGTTTTGAGTTAAATTCCATAAATTGCGATGTACTCAAATATGTATTTTTCCTTCCGTCAACACAAAGTTATAAAAATCAGATTGTTTACATACTTTTCGTGGTAAAAGCATTCATAAATGATAAATCATCTAGACAGCAGACATGATACAGATCGATTTTGCGTAATGAAATGTTGAAATGGAAAACTTTGTTTTAAATTTGTGTTAAAGTGAAGAATGCATGTTTAGACTGACGTTTAGTTGATTTAAATTCAAGATATCGTTCGATTTGATGATAATGGCACAATTATTTCCTACAATATAAATTAGAACCAAGATCGTAACGTTTCGAGTCCAATAATGTTGATTTTTCAGGCCAAAAATACGTATTTTCTACAAAAAAAGTTGACATTTCTACCCACAAAGACGATAATTCTACAAAATAAATGAATTTTCAACAAAAAAAATATAAATTTTCTCAAGCAAAAAAAGGAATAGTTACATTTTCAGTTAAATTAATTAATTTTCAAAAAAGACAAATTTTCAACAAAAAGAACCAATTTTCGACAAAACAGCTAAATTTAACAAGAAAAATTTCAACCAAAAAATGAAGTTTCAACGAATGAGATTAATTTTCAACCAAAAAGATCAATTTACTACAGAAAAATATGAAATCTTCAACCAATAAAGAATTAATTTTTAACGAAGTAGGTGAATTCTCCACCACGCACAGTGGAATTTTCAACTAAAAAGATAAATTTTTATCTCAAAATAGAATAGTTCAATTTTCAGTTGAAAAATGAATTTTCAACAAACTACTTAATTTTTCATCCAGAGAGATGCATTTTCAACTAAAATAATGAATTAAAAAAATCAATTTTTATCAAAGTAGTTTCACTTTAAACTAAGAACACCCGGCTTTCGGTTTAGGAACAGTGTCGGGGGTTGCCTGCAAAAAGCCTTCTTCCTAAATCGAGAGTATCGAAACATAAATAGTCAGGGCCGCTTGAACCGTTTGCAATTGGAATGCATAATATTGCGCAATGTTCTCGACTGAGTACTCGCGCACTACGGTCCTTACGAGGTGAGAGTCGCAACTGTCTCTCGCTCCTTGAGCTGAGAAACCGCGTGGGCCAGCAATTTTAGAAATTGCTTAGTCGCGAGTTCCAAAACCGAGAGTCCAGTTTAGTTAAATTTTCAACCAACAAATATGAATTCCTAACGAAAAATGTAACATTTGATATTTCAACCACAACAGATTTTAATTTTAAACCAAAAACAGTAGAATTTAACCAAAAAGAGACGAATTTTCATGAAAAGAGTTGAATTTCCAAACAATAAAAATCTTTCAGTCAAGAAATAAGAGAAGAAAAAATGTTCATTTTCAACCAAAAAATGTTTATTTTTTCAAAATATTTGAATTTTTAACCCAAGCAAACGAATTTTCAACCCATAAGAATAACTTTTAAAAAAAATGGTTGAATTTCTAACAAAATAATACAATCTTCATTAACGCTTCATCAAGGTTTTTTTTAATTACCAGAATTTATATGTATGTTCGTTCCATAAGTTTCTAAAATCGTCGTAAGATTTTGTATGTTTGTGTGTGTGGGGGGTTGGGGGAGGTATAGCAAACCTGATGGTACCTTCCATGGGGGAGGGTGGGTTGAAAATTTCAGAAAAATTATCGAAAATTCCCTGACTCTTTCAGGTTTTTCCTGACTTTCCCTGACCATTTTTCAATTCCTGACTTTCCCCAACTTTCCAGTATTCGCAGACTCTAGCAACCCTGATTGTGAATTACTGAGTTTCAGGGTCTAGCTTATTTTTGCGTGAACCTTGACTTCTGACCAACCCAATAGCTAAACGGCGACACATTAACTAAGTAATTCGACAAAAATATCTCGCGTTGGGCTATAAAAGAGCACTCAACATTGAACCGTGTCAAGTACTTTATAAAACTTCTTCCCCTCTCCCAAGGTTTCATGAATCATGAAAGACTTTCTGGAAATGAACCTATTTAGGCCAGCGTTTCTTGGAAATAATGGCGATCAAATTTCGCTGTTGTTAAAGTCGAAAATATAGCAGTTGACCCCGCGGTACTTTCGCACGAGTATAATAGCGTCGGAAACGAATTCTCGCGACGTCGCCTGGGACCGGCATAATTTATGTTCTTCGCCTTCGCGAGCAAATAACGTGTGCGGTTTGCAATGAACCAGCTTGCAAACGAGCAGTGAGCAATATTCGCTACGGGGTTTTCACACGAGGATACGAGGATGTTCGCGGATGCTTCCGGTGCATTATGCACATCTTGGAAAGCATGAAAAACCATGCAAGCAGCTAGTACCGGCACGTATTTACGGCCCTCGGTAGAGTTCCTTACACGATTATGCGATTACGCAATTACGCGGCCTTTCTCACTAAGAAGCTGCGTTCGCCGCATTTCGCCTATTTTTGCTTTTAATTCACTTACAAAATCCGATTTTTAGAAGATTTTTCAAACCGCCCCACTCTCTTAAAATGTACCGGTGAAATTTCACTGATTTCCAGTGAAATCTCACTGGTTGAAACAGCCAGAAGTGTGTCACTGATAACACAGGACCACAAAATATTTTTGGCTGGACAATTGATCAAGACTAGTCGTATCTTATGTTTTTGGGGTCGCTGAGTCCGAATCTGGGCGTGGAATATTCATATCACGTCACAGTTTCTCAGAAATCAAGATTTAATTTCAAAATTTATGAATATTTACACTATCCTATCTTTAGCTTCACCCAGGAACAACGACGTGGACGTAATAGGACTATGTTCCCTTTGGGGTGCTTGATTTGAGTGAGTCCCCTCGCCTCTCACTGTTTGGGGTGCTTGATTTGAGTGAGAACCCTTGCCTCTCACTGTTTGGGGTTCTGTTTTTTTTTCTGTTCTTCTTCTTCTTCTTCTCACCCCAAACATAAGATACGACTAGTCCTGATCAATTGTCCAGCCAAAAATATTTTGTGGTCCTGTGTAATCAGTGATATTTCACTGGTTTACTCAGTGGAATTCCGTCACTGGTTTAATCGTTAGGTTCACTGGTTACTCAGTACCAGTAGTCATCTGGTCCTGTATATGTTTGTATGTATGTGTGTATGTATGTATGTATTCATAACTCAAACACACTAACACAATAAAGTTCAGTTAGGTTTACTGGTTACTCAGTACCAGTAGTAATCCGGTCGTATATATGTATGTATGTATTCATAACACAAACACCAGTACATAATAAATTTCGTTTTCACTTGAGAAATGCAAAGACCCGACCGACGACACGCGCGTACCAGACGACTGGAAATTCATGTCTTGGCAGCGTGGAGCGCTATATCAGTATATCACTGGTTGAATCTATCAACTATCATTTGGCGTCACTGGTATCTTCAGTAACGCTCTTTTAGTTAAGTCACTTACTGGTTCACCCACTCAATGTCGGAAAATCACTGGTTCACCAGTGATAATTCAAAATACTGATTCAACCAGTGACAATTTCACTGGTACAGTTTAAGAGAGCATAGTGGGGGGGGGAAGCATCTTTTTGGACAACGATCGACCGATAGTACACTTCTTAATGGATTTTGATGATTTTTTTAGAAATTACCGTAAGTCTTCCAGGTACCCTACGATGCCGGTGGAAATGATCTTCAGCCTGGTTTTTGAGCTGTGGCTAAAGTGCCTTAATTTTCATAATGTTAACACGAAAACTTTTTCTCATGATGCCGCCAAACTATAAAAATTCTACGTCCAATAAGCCTAAGTTCAAGGCAAAATGTCGCTCGTCAACAAGGGGCGACGGGGGGCGGGCAAAATTGGTAACGTAGTTTATGGAAGGTCTCTTATTTTAAAGGTAAGTTCCCATCAAATTTTTCTAAAAAGTTAAAATATTTTTAGAATTTTTTCCCTATATTCTGCCCTAGGGTCAAACTTGGTGAAAAAGGGCGCAAAATTTCAAAAATGTGTAAATACTCACAAATATTTAAACAAAAATCAGTGTTTATCATATTTTAATAAATTGTGATAATATTTATAAAAATCTTTTCTTTTTTTCATCATGTGGTGAGTACAATCATTATTTGAAATTTTGCACCTTTTTTAATCAAGTTTGACCCTACGCTAGAATCTAGGAAAAAATTTCTAAAAATATCCTAACAATTTAAAAAAATACTGCGGAAATTTGCTTTTGAAATGAGCTGAAGAATTAGCGCGAGAACTATCAAAAATGACGTCCAGCATTATCAAATACTTAAAAAAAAATTATATCCGTTTAAAACAAATAATTTATAATAAAAGTTAGTTTTTTAGTATAAGGGATATTTCACTATGTGAGATGTACGTTTTCGGGGGAGAAACTGTAAATAAAGATATTTTTATATGATTTGTAAAAAATAAAGACCATTTGTTAATTGTTTAAATAAATTCATATAATTTCGTCATTTTCAAATAGATTGGTTCTTTTTTTTAACAGAATCGGCAATGAATATCTTGTTTATAGCCTTTTTGTGTGATTCTTTGATTTTAAAAGATAAGTGTTATTTGCTTAAACGAAATTAAAAAACAAATTCATAATAGTGTCACTTTTAACTACACGGAATTCGTTCTTCTTTCCCGCTAAATAAACTGAAGATATTTTAATAATACTACTTGCTATGAAACTTGGTTAATGAATAGTATATTGTGCATTGAGTGGGAGAAATTGTCGATTCTAGACGAGTGTGAAGTTTGCCGCGCGAGCGTAGCGAGCTCGACAATAACACGAGTTGCATCCAGGGGGGTGACACGATTTTCGCTTTTGCATTAGAGGCGCGTGTCAGTTTTGTGAAGAGCGGCGAGTCGTGAAGCATTGGCGCCACCTCCACGACGCCCGGTCTGCCCGTTGTCTGTTATGATTTTGCATACACAAACTCGTGAAATGTCATAACTTTATCGTCTATTTGCCATATTTTATTTATTTACGGATACATGTGTTATAACAATGGGGGGGGCATCGACGTATAGCACCGAACTGTCTATCAGGGTACGACTCAACCCGCTCAAACAGAGTAAAACAGTGCATTTTTCCGTTCTAAAAAATGAGGTTGACCGTTGGCACCAAGCAATTAAGCATGACAAAAAGGATTTTATTGTTAAACCTGGAAATGTAGTTTGTGAAGATCACTTTTTAAATGATCAAATAATTTGGAAAAAGAAAGTTTTAGCTCCGGATGGAACGGTTATGGCGATAGGTATGAGGATTTGTTTACACCGATGTTCTTTAACCTAAAATAATTGAATGGCTCTGACGGTTTCGTGACTACATTGATTTCTAAATTTTGATATATTTTTCTTCTTGTAAAACTTGTAGATTATTGTAATAGTGTGTAACATTATATTTTTATTAGTTTTTGAAATTTTAAAAATATTTTAAAACCCTTACTATCTTTAAGAAAATTGTAAAAGTAACATTAATGACAGTTTTGAATTATCGCCGAGTTTCGACATTTATTACTTTAATAGGAACGTAAGTTCTATTATTTCGGTCTTGCGATCAATTTGAATAAAAAAGACTGTATTAGGTATAATATAAGCCTTTATCGGGTATAATTTGCCTGAGGATGACCAACAGATTGAGGTCGAAACGTTGCGAGAATGAAACTTTTTATAATTAAAGTATTGACTCGGAATACTCCTAGTCTTTTTTATTCAAATTGATCGTAAGACCGAAATAATAGAACTTACGTTCCTATTAAGGTAACAATTGAATTTATCAAAGGAAGATTTCACTTCTTAAAAATTGTTTTAAGAAGTTGTTTATTTTTATCATTTCGAAATTTATGTACAATTACATTAATTTATTAATAAATTCAAGTACTAAAGTAAATTACAATTGTAAAATAATGATTTTCTTGCAGTCAGAATAGTACAAGAAACCTAACTTTAAAAAAACGATAATTTTATGAAAAAGAAAGTCGCGACATTTTGTAAAACTAGCTTTGTTCAATTGTATATAATAAATTATTATGTTCTGTCTGCATAATAATTGCTATACTTTAATCGCAGTATATTCGTAAATAATTTAAATAATTATATTTATTTAAATAAATTAACCTGGCATTTATTACTCCTATATACCATCCTACTGTCTTTACCCCATATTTAATTTATATCTCCATCTTTTCATTCAATTTTTAAATAAATAAACGACTAAATGTACGTTAAAGTTAATAACTTTATTACTGATAATCTTTTAGCCATTTCACGATCAATACAATATACTGAATATTGAAAATTATGATTTTTAAATTTGCTTGTATATTTTTATTATAATGTAATAATAGATTAGGATCATTCGAGTAATTAAAAAATAGACAAAAAATTTTATATATTATCATTTCAGAACATTTAGTTTATTTGTTTTAAACGGTAAATACGTAATCTTTATATTTTACCATTCCACTCTACTTGAAAATTAAAAACCGACATTTCCAGTGTATGTAAGGTCTATTTTTTAATCCTAGGTATTTTTTAAATTCTAGAAACAGTTAATCCTTGCCTAATTCAAGCTAAAAGTATTTAAATTATCCACAAACATCCAAAATATTATAAAAACTGCGAAAAATACTAAATCTCCCATGATTCTAATCAGCTTTCGTTCAAATATAGGGCGTGGCGCTAGTGGCGCCAGTGTTTCATTTTCTGCCGTCCTTCACAAAACTGACACAGCGCATTTGTATGGCGAGTCACCCCCCTGGTTGCATCGCCGTCTCCCACTAGGTTCACATCACGAATTAGTATAAGGAGATCCAACTCTATGGGCCATTTCGGAAAATTGTAACCCCATTTTTCTGTACCCACATCCTATAGCACTTCAGATAACGTATTCTAGCGCCTCTTGCGGAAAACCGTTATAATATAGGTTTTGCAGTTGGTTTTCAACAGTTTCAAATTTTCTCATGAGAGGCGCTACAATACTTAATCTGGTATGCTGTATTAGAGTTGGATCTCCCTATACTACTTCGTGGTTCACATAATACTTTGTCCGACACTCGCGATGGAAATGCGCCTGAGGAGGTCGTCGAGCGACGACTAAGTTCTCCATTTCTCAAACTGATGACGTCACAGTGGTCGAAGTGAGTACTTTTCCCACTAGTGGGAAAAGTACTGGCTTCGACCACTGTGAAGCTTGAATCGATTCTATTAAAAAACGAAACCAATCTATTTAAAAATGACGAAATTTTGCATTTGTTTAAACATTGAAAAAATTTTCTTTATTTTTTACAATTCATATCGACATATATTCATTTAGAGATTTTTACCGAAAAATACACATCGGAAGTAGTTAAATATCGTTTACACTAAAGAACTCATTTTTGTTAAATTTGTTATTTATAACAATTGTAAACAAAATTTTATATATCTGCTACTGCTGATCATCATTTCTGATAAGTTTTTTCACTTTTGAATAAATCAGATAACTTTCTACAAAGTGGAATCTTCGAAAAGGAAAATGTGCATTTTAATTTTATAAATTTTAATCATTTTATAATATCTTTTTTATTTTATTATATTTTTATCAATTTTTCATGTATAAAAGGGCTTTAGCCCCTGTAATTCTTGAATATATGAAATAAATTACAAAAATTTTAATAACCTTTTCAAAAATGCGCCTTGTGATTAATATCCCTGATGATGTAATTTCAAATAAAAAACATGATTTTCAATCCAAATGTTTTAAAACTTTTAAAAAACATTACATAATTTTAATCATGTTTTTTCAATTGAATTTTTTCTTACTGTCGCTTTTCACTAATTTTGGTAAGTGATTGCTTATTTTTTCGGGAAAGGGGTTCTTTAAAACTCTACTGTTTCCAACTTTAAAAGTAAACTTTTTTATAGCTGAAATTTTTAAAACCATTTTTTTCAATTTTGTAAATAAATAACTATATTTGAATATTACTCACTTATTTTAAAACTTGAAAATAATGTAGTTGTAGGGAATGTTTTCCCCGAAAAAATAAGCCATGACTTATTCAAATTCAACGATTTTAAAAAAATTGATAAGCGATAGAAATAAAAAAATTAAGTTACAAAAACTATTGTTAAATAATTATTTTTCGTATGTTTCCAATTTTTTTCATGAAAAAGAATGTTTCTTATTTCATAAGACATGACTGATAATGATCAATTCTGAAATCATAGAAAACTTTTTCTTTCCAGAGACCTGATTTTTGGCGCAACTACCTTAAGGCATTTGGCTACACATTTTTGATTAAAAAAGAGGATTCTCTTTAGTTCAAGGCATTTTTTTATTTTAAAAAAATGACCCACGCAAAACTCAAAAATTAAGGCCGAAATTTATTCAAAGATAAAAGTGAATGAAAAGGGATATGACTATAATTTTGAACGAACAAGACTGAAAACAAGAAGAAAGTGCGACGAATCACGGGATTCCATTTATCTCTCGTACTGTGGATTTAAATCCGGATGTTTACAAAATGTGTCACTGTATAAAACGAGAAGGAAGTGGAAATATAAAAATTTGATAATCGCTTTAGTTCTATATACGTTTACTGGCTTTGAGCCATTTGTTACTCAGATTGCGATGAGATTACTGGTACGTGAGGTTGCGAGCAACCAGATTATTACTCACTGTCACTTTACTTTGTATTCTCGTAAACTGATAACACTAAAATATTTCAAGAATTCAGGGAGTCATGTATGACTATATATATGCTTAGAGACAAATCGCCGTAAATAACAGACACTTGTTATTCGCTCTATTAAGTACTTAGAAGGAATTTAGTGAAGAGTACTTAAATCATGTCTGAGACATATGAGGTGTGATTAAATCAGCACAAGATATTTATGATTGATGTAAATCATTATGAGGCATTTTCTTCATTAAAAGTTACATATCTATCTCACATATAGGGGCCGTTAAAAAACTACGTCACGCTGTTTTGAATATTTTTTCCACCCCTCCTCTTCTTCGTCACAGATCATCACACAAAGCTTGAACCCCCCAGAGTGACGTTAGAAATACGAAAGCAAACATTGCATTTTACATAAAATAGTTGCGTTTTCAACCAAAAAAGATTAATTTTCAACCAAGAAAGATGATTTTTCAACCAAATAGTTGAATTTTCAACCAACCGACAAACAAAATTAATTTTAGACCAAGAAGTTGCATTTACAACCAAATAGTTGAACTTTCAAGCAGAAGAGACGAATTTTTAACTATTTAATTCAATTTTCTATTTACAAAGACGAATTGACAACCAAATGGTCGAATTTGAAAACAAAAAAGAATTAATTTCGCCTCAAAGAAGTCTCATTTTTAACCAAATAGTCGAATTTTAAATCCAAAAAGACGAATGCTCAATAAAGCAGTTGCATTTACCACCAAAGAGTTGAACTTTCAAGCAGAAGAGACAAATTTTTAACTATTTAATTGAATTTTCTACCTAAAAAGACGAATTTCCAACCAAATGGTCCAATTTGAAAACCAAAAAGAGTTAACTTCGCCTGAAAACAGTTGCATTTTTAACCAAATAGTCGAATTTTCGACCCTAAAAGACGAATCTTTAACAAAGCAGTTGAATTTTCGAACAAAACAGATGACTTTTTAACAAAATAGTTGAATTTGTAACAAGATAGTTGAATTATCGACACAGGCAAAGCTGATTTTTCAACCAAATAGTAAAATAAAAAAAAACAATTATCTACCAAATAGTTGCATTTACAACCAAATATTAGTTGAACTTTTACCAAAAGGGACGAATTTGCAACAAAAGAAATGAATTTTTAACCAAATTTTTTAATTTTTAACCAACAAAGATGAATTTTGACCAAAATGGTCGAGCTTTTAAACATAAAAGATTAGACATCAACCAAAATCAAGCCGATAAGTAGTTGAATTTTTTATTAAAAAAGATCCATTTTGAACAAAAGAATGAAACTTTCAATCAAATTATTGAAATTTCAAACCAAAAAGGCAAATTTTCTACAAAACGGTTGAATTTTCAACCCGCAAATTTGAATTTTCAACAAAAACATTAATTTTCAAACGAATAGTTGAATTTTCTACCACAATAAATAAATTTTCTACCAAAATAAATAAATTTTCAACACATAAAAATGAATTTTCAACAAAAATAATCTTAATTTTTCACAACAAAGAATTAATTATCAACGAAAAATATAACAGTTGACATTTCAAAGAAGTAAATACTTTAATTTTAAATAAAAAACGGTCTAATTTAACCCAGAAGATGAATTTTCAACGATAAATGTTATAGTTGATATTTTGACCAAAACAGATTTTTATTAAAAATAAAAAAAGTTGAATTCAACCAAAAAATAAGAATTTTCAACAAAATAGTTAATCCTCAATCGAAAGAGAATAATTTTTAACCAAACAGTTGCATTTTAAACTAAATAAGATAAAATTTCTACCAAAAGAGATGAACTTTTATACCAAGAAAACGGATTTTTAACAAAAGAGTTGAATTTTCAACCAGGAAAGATTTTTCAGTCAAAAGTTAAATTTGCCGTTAAAACCGTTAATTTTGATGAAAAAAAGAGTTTTCAACAAAATAGTTAAATGTTCAACTAAAGAGATGGGTCTGGAAATAATAAAATAAATTTTTAATATAATAGTTTAAATTTCAACGAAGCAGTCACATTTTCAATCAAGAAGATTGACTTTATAACAAAAAAAACGAATCACTATCAAACAAATAAATTTTCAACCGAATTGCTGAATTTTCAACTAAAAAAGATCAATTTTCAACCAATAATGGAATATTTAAATTTTTAGTCAACAAAATTAATTTTCAACAGAAACAGAACGAGTTTTTAACAAAATAGTAAAATCATCAACAAAACCATTAAATTTTCAACCAAATAGTAGAATTTTTAACCAAAAGAGATGAATTCTGAACCAAAAGTACAATAGTAGACATTTCAATTAAAAAGAATAAACTTTCAATAAAAAAAGTTGAATTTTCTTGTTGGGTTCTTCCAATTCATTTCGAATTTAAGCGAAAAACAAGGAAAAGGGGAAGTTTTAGATGCTTTACTTGTAAAATAAAATCGATTGCAATTTTCAACCGATTCACTTTTTCTTTTTTTTTTAAATTACTTGGTATAAAATTTCTAACAGACGTACGGTTGCTGATTTTAGATTTTGTTTATTTAAGAAATATTAACAAAACCTTAGTTTTTTACTATAAGACTGTATATCAGGGCGGAGTGAAAATTATCAAATTAGTCGAATCGTTTCAGCTGCGCGAAAAAAAATTGTGCCTTGACATCCGAAAAAGTAAAAAAAAATTTGAAATCGGTAAATATCTTCTATTCCCTTGTTTCATTTGAAAATTCAAATTTTGGAAAATTCCAAAAAATTTCCCCATTGCTTCGAAAATTATGGCGAATTTTCTCTTTGTACATTTTTTGCTAGTGAATAATAATAAAAAATTATAAATTGAAGAAAAACATTTTGCTCAATTTAGAATTTATTAAAAGTGGCTAAAAACCATGTTTTTTTTTGGATTGAGTCCTAAGCACACATTTTGAAAAAGTTGAATATTTTAAACCTGAAATTTCTTCAGCTTGAATCAAAGAAACATGCTGTTATTTTGTTTTCTCAAAAAAAAAATTTTAGTGATGTTTCAACCGTTCAAAAATTGTCAATTTTGCGTCTTTTTGAGCGATTTTGACGACTTGCTGAGACTAAATGCTTTTATTTTGTTTTTTCAACAACAATTTACTTAGTCTCAGCAAGTCGTCAAAATCGCTCAAAAAGACGTAAAATTGACAACTTTTGAACGTTTGAAACATCACTAAATTTTTTTTGTTCGAAAAAACAAAATAACAGCATGTTTCTTTGATTCAAGCTGAAAAAATTTCAGGTTTAACATATTCAACTTTTTTCAAATTGTGTGCATAGGACTCAATCCAAAAAACATGTTTTTTTTGCCATTTTCAATCAATTCTAAATTGAGCAAATTTTTTTTTTCATTTCTAATTTTTTATTATTATTCAATAGCAAAAACTGTAAATAGAACAAATTCGCCATAATTTTCGAAGCAATAGGGAAATTTTTGGGAATTTTCCAAAATTTGAATTTTCAAATCAAAAAAGAGAACAGAAGATGTTAATCGATTTCAAAATTATTTTTGTTTACTTTTTTCGGATGTCAACCCACAAATTTTTTCGCTCAGCTCAAACGATTTGACTAATTTGATCATTTTCACTCCGCCCTACTGTATATTAATGGTTATTGTTCATGTATTTTATTTTTAAACATTAGAATTAATAACGAAAAGTACAAATTATTGTCCCTGTATAAGTTTATAATTGTAAATAGTTATATAATATTATTAAAAGTATAATTTTTTGCGGGAAAAATGATGATCTAGATAAATCTAATATATCTAATATCTAATATATCTAATATATCTAATATATCTAATAAATCTAGATAAAAGTTATAAATACTAATTATTTATAAATATTTCGGACAAAATCAAAAAGCGTTATATTCCGTTGGGTTTTCATCTAAAAAACAATAAAGTTTAAAAAATAATAAAAAATTGATTTTTGTTTATGAATGTTTTGAATAATAATAATTTTGTTCATTTAACCAATTATTTACGTTATGTAAGTATTTCTAAATTAATTTTTGACAATTAATATTGTTAATTTCGTAGAGACGTTGTTGAATTTTGGATCAGGTGAATTAAAAACAAATTACTTCAAACGTTTCGGCACACAATGATTGCCCTCGTCAGTGAATTTTATTAAATCTATGAAAATTGTATACTTTATTGTATAACACTTCCAATTGTAAATTTGCGTACCAAAAAGAAATTATGTAATTTTCGAAGATTTAATCAAATTCACTGATGAGGGCAGTAGACGGTCAAGGGGAGCTCTAACTATAGAGTCCTGTTACCGACATGGTTCTGTTGCATGCTAAAAAAACATGGTTCATGTCAGTGCTAAATCTACAAGGTTCGAGATCGATGTGAAGTATATTTAAATAATTAAATGAATTATGACGCCATATCCGCTTTTACAATCCAGAGTATGTGATAATTGCAGTGGAATGTCTTTTTTCAAATTTAGGAATCATTTTTCTAAGAAACAAGTTTCATTTTTCAATAACAAATTCCTTGGCGCTACTGCCTTTGATGTTACTGAGAAACGAAATGTTGAAACAATTTGTTTGTCTGTACAAAATTAAAAGAGAACCACTAAGAAATTTAATATTAAGAATATCAAAGAAATTATGTTGGACGAGTAATGCCTATTTATAACGTAGTTATAATATTTCAAAAAATTTGTTTGTCAGCATCATCAAAGGTAGCACCGCCAAGGAATTTGTTATTGACGAGGTTATTGAAAAATCAAACTTGCTTCTTGGAAAAATGATTCATAAATTTGAAGAATAACATTCCACTACAATTATCACATACTCTGAAGTGTAAAAGCGGATATTGCGTCATCATTAATTTATTAATTTAAATACCCTCCACATCGATCTGGAACCTTCTAGATTCAGCAGGGCTCACCACTGTGTGCCGAAACGTTTGAAGCAATTTAATCATTTTCAATTCACCTGACCCTAAAGCCAACAACGCACATCAACATTCTCTGCGAAATTTATTATTGAGATTTATTATTATCCCCCAGCGATTAATTTTGTCAATATAATTTTTTTTATTAAACATTATCAAAAATCGGCAACCTTACTTTTGTTAGGAGTTTTATACTGAGTAATTGAAAAGAAGGAAAAAGTGAATCGGTTGAGAAATTGTGACCCGCAGCTCAATTTCTCACAAATCGTCACAAAACATTAACCACCATGTTGAACAGCCCCATAGATTGTAGAAGTTTGTTTTTAATTGAGATTGCGACCAAAGTAAATAGATCCCTTTAATTATAGGTAAGAAGTGGTTGAAACCATTATTTTTATGGAGCCATATTATGCCTTGTTGCCATTTAGTGACAGGCGTGAAGCCGTTTGAGGAGTATTATTCGTGACCCCATAAACGCGACCACGTGTCAGGGGAACGTTTAACGACCCTCGAACACTATATTTCTTCCGACATCCAATATGCGAGCTGTATGAGCCTGAAAGGTGTCTGAGAATCGTTTTTCTTCTCGTTGAACCAATTTGGTGATAAATCTTTTTTTCTATAAAATTTTTGGACTGACTTTTATGTCTGTAGATTCAATGTGCGAGGGAAATTATGTCAACGTAGGGTGAAAGCACAATTTACCGAGGGTGTACCCATTGTCCGAGGTCATAGATAAAATTCTTTCTACTTTCACTATCTTGACATGTACACTTCATTTTTATTCAGAAGCTGCACTAAAATTCCTTTACTGACTTCTACTAAAAAATAGTATATAAAAAATTTAAGTTGTTACTAGCTTCTACTTTGGTTTTATACTTTGAGATTTTCAGGACATGATTCATGACCCTAAGGTTATGTTGGTTTCGACCCATAAATAAACTTTATTTCAAGTCAGTGAAATTGAAATCTGTCTGGGTAACTTATGTCCCTGAGTTTTAAATAACTAAAAATTATAAACATGATTTATCTAAATTAACGCACAGCAAAATTGCAGCATGTAATTATATTATTGATCGAATACGTATTTTTAGGAAATTTTCAAAAATCATAAGTGGCGAAAGTATCAGCGTTAAGAACGTATCTGTTATCTAAACCTTTCTACACTGAAAAAAATGCCTGCGAAATATTCAACTAAGTCATGTAGTTGAGTGGAAAGTAGTAAATCCAACTACTTTCTTATTTAAACTAACCATGATTGCTTAGTAGATAATACCATTATTGCTGTAGTTAAAACATAGTAGTTCAAATTACTATTTTAGGTAGTTAAAAGGATAACAAGTATTAAGCAGTAGAACTGACTACGTCGAAGTAGTAATATTAACTGAATATGTAGTAAAAATAACATGTCATTAACAGTAAAATAAAACGCAGTTCTGTCAGTAAACAGAAACAGTAGAAGTTACTACACCATAGTAGTAGGGGCAAAAGCGGAAAAAGTGGTAAAATCTACCATATTTTCTTTAACTATACAACTACAGCTGGGATTATTAATACTTTCAGTTGAAACAGTTACACTACTTTGACAATGCAACTAACTGTGCAAAATGAGTAATAATAACTGATCTTCGTTGTTAAGTTAACAAGTCGGAAACAGTAAACTGAACCGCAGCTCTGTTGGTAAAATGGAAGTAGTTACATTTACCACACAACAGCAGTTGAGCCGAAAAATAGTAAAATGTATTATCTTTTTTCTAACACACAGCCATAGTTATGTTTAGTAACATTTTTAGATGAAAAAATTTACCAACTTTGTTAAGTTTATATTTTAATTATTTGCCCGATATTTTTAAAACTATAATGCAATTCAGCCACGTATGAAATATGCTAAATGTGCCCTGAAATATGAAATGCTAAATGTGACACGTACTGCGCTTGCGCTAGGGCGCTCTGGAAGGTCTTGACATGCATCGGTCTTGCCGGTCGGCTTTTCTTCGCGTGCGGCAGTGTGCGGTTTATGAGATTGGAGACAACGCCACGTGTAATAAATTCGTCGCTTTCAAGTGAAAAAGTTAAAAAATATGCAGCTACAAGTGCGAAAGACGTCGAAGTTTCTGAGGTCAAGCTTCCCCAGGCCCAGAGTAGCGAACAGCCAAATAGTAATGCGTTACCGGCTCCAGCACGTGCTCCGATACCGCTAATTGAAATAAACATTTGTTTCTTTGGAACATATACGATTTCTTTCATATACGGAGTATCCTTATTATACCTATAAATATTCATAGTTTATTTATAAGTATAGTTTACTACACAAATTATATTGGGGCAGGGAACAAAGAAATAGTGACTAAAAAAATATTGCATAAAGCAGTATTCAAGTTAGTTAATCCTGCTAAGAAAATCAATCAGAATGACAATTTACTTCGTTCACTTTAACTACTTTCCTTACAGTTCACTTAACTACAAGAATTACATTGGGGCGTCAGGTAACTAAGAAAAGTAGTTGAATTTTCTAAGAAAATATCAGTTAAAATAACTAAAGAATTGGTTAAACTAACTAAGAAAATTAATTAAATCAACTGCTGACTTTAATTATTTTAACTACTTCCTTACAGTTCACTTAACAACAAAAATTACATTGGGGCTTTAGGGAACTAAGAAAAGTAGTTGGATTTACTACCTAAATCTTACTTATTCCAATTCTCATTGACTCCAGTCAAATCGACCACAAATATTAGCTACAACGACTGCTTTTCTTACTTCACTTAACTATATATCACATAATTAGTTTGACTACAAAAGTGACATTGGGGCCTTAGGGAACTAAGCAACTTAGTTGAAAAGTAGTCAAATCTACTAAGAATTTTTTTCAGTGATAAACGTTCCAAGAGTCTAGTAAATCATAATGCAATACTTGTTGGCGGAGCCTATGATTAAAGAAGCTAATTAACCTCGCAATATTAGGCCTAAAAAATGTACTAGTTGAAAATTCATGTATTTTGTTGAAAATTCGTCATTTTTGGTAGAAAATAAATCCTGTTGGTAGAATTAATCTGTTTTGCTAAGATTCAACTATTTTGTTGAAAATTCGTCTTTTTTGGTTGAATTTAATTGCTTTTAATTAGGGATCAAAATATTTGTTGGTTGAAATATCAAATATCACATGTTTCGTTGAGAATTCATCTTTTTTATTGAAAATTAACTATTTGGTTGAAATTTGAACTACTTCGTAACTTCAGTTTTTGGGTTGAAGATTCATCATTTTAGTGGAAAATTCAACTATTTTGTTGTAAGTCAACTTTTTTGTTCAAAACCTATATTATCGGGTTGAAAATTCAACTATTTTGTAGAAAATTCATAATTTCAGGTTTAAAATTCAACTGTTTTGTAGCAAATTTAAGTATATTGTAGAAAATTCAAGAATTTGGTTGAAAACAAAACTATTTGTTTGAAAACTTAACTATTTGGTGAAAAATTGAAATTTTTGTTAAAAAATTATATTTTCGGGTTCAAGATTCAACTTTTTTGTAGATAATTCATCTTTTTTTTTAATTCAACAATTTCTTTGAAAATTCATGTATATACTTAAAAATTAGTCTTTTTTGACTTATCATTAATTTTCATAGTGGGAAATTTACCTTCTTGGCTGAAAAATGAACTATTTGGTTGAAAATTAATCTGTGTTAGTTGAAAATTTAACTGGTTGGTTGAAAGTTGAACTAATTTGTTAAAAATGCATTTCCCCAAAGGTATACTTTTTTGGTTGAAAATTTAACTATTTTGATAAACCTTTTTTTTGTTAAAGATTAAGTTTTTTAGCTGAAAATGTAACTATTTTATTTTTGTTTGAAATTTTATTCTTTATAAGTTGAAAATTCGTCCTTCTGGGTAGAAAATTAATATTTCTTTGTTGAGAATTCATCTTATTGATTAAGGATTCGACTATTTTGTTAAAAATTCGTGTTTTTCGGTTGAATTAAACTGGCTGAAAATGTTGTTTCTTTGTTGAAAAGTAATTTTATAAACTGTTTTAACTATTCCATTTTTGGTTGAAAACTTATCTCTTTTAGTTAAAAAATCAACTATTTTGTTGAAAGATTAATTATTTTAAAGTCATCTTTTTTTGTCGAAAATTCAACTGTTTTGTTGAAAATTCATCTTTTTCTGTTGCAAATTCAATTGTTTGATTTAACGTTCAAATACTTAGCTAAAAATGCATTTTTAAAGATATACTTCTTTGGTTAAAAATTTAACTATTTTGTTGCCAAATTTTTTTTGTTTGTTAAAAATTATGTAAGTTTTTCATCTGAAAATGTATCCTTTATAAGTTAAAAAGCAACTAGTTGCTGGAAAATGCATGTCTTTTTTTTAATTCGTCTTCTTGGGTTGAAAATTAATCTTGTTTGTTCAAAATTCATCTTTATGATTGACGATTTAACTATTTTGTTAAAAATTCGCCTTTTTTAGTGTAATTCAAGTGGTTAAAAATTCGTTGTTTTTGTTAACAATTAATTTTTTAACTGATTATTTAACTATTCAATTTTTGGTTAAAAACTTACCTTTTTTAGTTGAAAATTTAACTATTTGGTCGGAAATTCATATTTTGGTAAAATATTAATCTTCTTTGTTGAAAATTCATGTTTGTAGGTTAAAAATTCAACTATTTTATTGACAGATTAATTATTTTAAAGTCATCCTTTTTGGTCGAAAATTAAACTGTTTTGTTGAAAATTCATTTTCTATGGTAGAAAAGTCATCTTTCTTGGCTGAAAATGGACTTTTTTGTTAAAAATTCGATATTTTCTACAAAATTCGTCTTTTTGTTGTGAAAATTCAACTATTTGGTTAAATTTCAACATTTTTTTGAAAGTTGAATTATTTTGTTGAAAATTCAACTACTTTTTTTAAGTCATTTTTTTGGACGGAAATTCAACTGTTTTGTTGAAACTTCGTCCTCTTGAATTAAAATTCATCTTTCCTTATTGAAAATTAATCTTTTTTTGTTGAAAATTAACTTTTTTGTTGAAAATGCAATTGTCTTCAAAAAAATTCGTCTCTTTGGCTTGAAAATTTAACTATTTGGTTAAAATTTCAACTATTACTTTGAAAATTCGTCTCTGTTGCTTAAAGGTTCAGTTATTTGGTTGTTAATGCAAGTGTTCAATAAAAATTACTTTTTTTGTTGTAAATTCGTCTTTTTCGGGTTTAAAGGTCATCTCTTTTGGTAAAAAATCAGTTTTGGTTGAAAATTCAACTATTTTTTAAAAATGCAAAATATTTCGACTTGAAATCTTAGGAATTAAAAGTTTTTCAGATTGAATTCAATATGGTATCTACATTAATTGTACTTAAAAGAACTTATTCCCCTATTATTCCCCTATTTTCGTGCAAAATCACCCTGTTTACCCTGATTTAAAAGCATTTTGGTCTGTGAAGTCTGATATTTTAATATTTTTAATTAGTCTAAATTTATGAACAAAGCTTATAGTTCAACGCACAGTCACTCAGGCCCATTGGCAATTGAACTCAATATAAATGCGAAAAATCGAAGAGTAAACGTGAAATCAAAACTAGCTGAAAAAATTGGTAACGTAGTTTATGGACGGCCCCTTATCTAATTGTGAGAAAGTTAGGACCTTAAATCACACACCGTCATTTTATCGGCCATTAACAACTTCGACCGTCTCGACCGTTATCGTTCTCTTTAGCAAGCCGTTAATTCGTTAACGAGCCAAGTACGGTGGTTCGGATGGTTCGATGTTCTTCAAAGTTTGCCAAGACGTTTCGTCCTGTTCCAACCTAGATTGTAAAATAACAACGAGTTCAGTTTGGCTTACTCTAGTCAGACAAATGGCAAACGGCAAAAGTATCTTATAACTTATGCACCGTGAAACTCCACAAAGGCTCTCGAGAAATGCGAGACGCGAGACCTATCTCTCAGTCTGAAACAACATTGCTCTCCCGTATATATCAAGCTGATAGCAGCAAGAGCTTCTTCTACAGTGTATTACTGTAGTATACATAGTGAATGCAGCTAAATGAAGAGAGATAACTGTGTGTGGGGGTCAATACATGTGACTGTGCATTTAAAGGTAAATTCTTGTGTCTGTGTTCAGGGTAAACTGTTTGGATCTGCGAGCCCCTTGCCTCTTGTATTGTGTGGACGTAAAGAACCATTGCTTATCTCCTCGAGATGAGACTTAATGAAATTAGACGCTCATTAAGTCAGCACAATCAATAGGTTGTATGGGAATGCGATTCTTGGAGGTTGCTCAGAGCAATGCCTTCTCGATTATCGATAAAGCAATTGCAGGCAAAATTCAGGGTCCATTTCGTAAGATGTCATCAAGGTTTTGTAAAAAGAAACCAAATGAAGAGCACCGAGCTGGAAAGGGGTGGTTTATAAACTATGTCACGCTATTTTAAACACTTTTTTCATCCCTCCCCACCCTCAAAACAAAATGATATCCCTGGCATATTCCAAGGATATTGACATTTCCGCCCCGTACAATATCCACTCAATATCCTTTGCGGGATATACACAATTTTGGCAATGGAATCCAATATTTCTGAAATGCATATTAATTAAAATATGTAAACTGCCTGAAAACATAAAGATTCACAAACATAGGTTTGACAAAAAATCTCTATACACAAATCTCGAATATTCGGTTTCTTTCAAATTCTATCTCAGTATAATTATAAAAAAATTATTACCGCGAATTATTTTCATAACCAATAACAGCCTACTTACAATAAAAAACAAGCCACTTTCTGAAAATTTAAAAGTTGGCTGTTATTGTATCTGTAACCGCTCTAAATTGCGCAGTTTAGAGATCGCACTTTTCACTAAAAGTATACCGGCAAAATCAGTTTTTTATGATAAAAAACAATCAAATTAATATGTACCGCGTTAGTTTATATAATATAAATGAGAATAGCTTATAATCCGGCACGCATATTCGAGAATTTGTGACTTTTGTTGAAGCGCCACTTATTATTGCGCGACAATTTTCGCACACTGACAGCCATGATGGAATTTACCTGGAAGTGACTTTAGAGGGGACTCTACTATTACTGTACTTTATAATGTTGTACTTTGTACAAAATCTCCGGAAAAGTACCTAATATTGTTAAATGATGAGTTATTTTATTGATACGATTGAATATATACATGATTGGCAGTAGATATATCTGAATTTCCAGGAATATACCTAATTATAGAATTGGGATATCTTGGGGACATCCTTGGCATATAAAATTGGGACATTAATGGGATATCCTCAGGATATTCTGAGATATCCTTGGGATATTCCAGGGATATCGAGATTTCCGCCCTGTAAGAGATCATTCGCAATATCCCTAGGATTTCCTGGGATATGCCCAGGATATCCTGGGAGATAAATGGGATATCCCGCCGATATCTCATGCTGTGAGGGCATCTTCGTCAAAGATCATCACACAAAGCTTGAACCCCCCAGGGTGACGTCACAAATACGAACACCCACCCCGATTTTAGATCAAAATTTCTTCTCTCAATACAGGGGAAATCGGAGGACTTTTCACTAAGATAGGGGGATACATTCTTTTAAATAAAATGAATTTACAGATACCATAGTGAATTCATTATGCGAAATATATTACGTTTTCAACAAAATAGTTGAGTTTCCAATCTAAAAAGATTAATTTTCTACCAAAACAGATGAATTTTCAACAAAATATTTGAATTTTCAACGAACAAAAAAATTAATTTGAGACCAAGCAGTATTGTATTTATAAGCAAATAATTGATTTTCCCAGCAAATAAGACGATTTTTTAACCAAAGAGTTGTATTTTCAACCCAAAAAGACGAATTTTCACCCAAATGGTAGAATTTTCAAACAAAAAAGAATTAGCTTCAACTACAAATAGTTACATTGTTAAGCAAATGGTCGAATCTTCAAGCTAAGAAGCTGATTTTTTTAGAACACGGTTAAATTTTCGCAAAAATAATTAAATTTTTAAGAAAATAATGAAATATTTACATTTTTAACTAAAATGATGAATCTTAAATAAAAATTAATTTTTAATAAAAAAAAAGTTCAACTTTTATCCAAGCATTTGAATTTTCAATTAAAAAGGATCAATTTGCAACAAAATAATCAATGTTTCAACCAAAGAGATGAATTTTTAACAAAAAAAGTAATAGTTGATATTTTGAGCGAAAAATATTTTAATTTAAAATAAAAAGCAGTTGGATTTAACCAAGAATATTCGAATTTTCCAACAGGAAAGTTTTTTCAGTTAAAAGCGAAAACAGATTCCAATCAAATTGTTGAAATTTCAAGGCAACGAGGCGAATTTTCTACAAAGCAGTTGAATTTTCAATGAGAAATTTAATTTTCAAACAAATAGTTAAATTTTCTACCACAAAAGTGAAATATTCAACCCAAAAGGACGAATTTTCACCGAAACAGTTGAATTTTCAAACAAATAGATGTATTTTCTAGAAACATGTTTGAATTTTGAAAAGAATAATTCGATTTTTAACCAATTTATACCATTTTTAGCAACAACAAACTTTGAACAAACAAGATTAATTTTTAACCCCAAAAGACGAATTTTCAACCAAATAATTATATTTTCAAAAAATAGTTGAATTTTTAACCACGTCGATAAATTGTCGACATATAAAGATGAATTTTCAGCATGCGGACATGAATTTTAAACCAAACTGTTCAATTAAAAAAAATTAAATATCATACAAACAGTTGCATTTACAATAAAATAGTTAAACTTTTAAGAAAAAGGGAAGAATTTTCAACCAAATTTCAATTTTTAACCAAATCATTGAATTTTTAACCTGCAAAGATCAATTTTCTAACAAATAATCGAGTTTTTTAATAAAAAAGATTAAACTTAACCCAAAGCCAGTTGTACTTTTAACCAAATTGATGAACTTTCATGTCAAAAACATGACATTTTTAGTAGACAGTAGAATTTTCAACGAAATAATTAAATTACCAACAAAATAGTTGAATTTTCAATCAAAAGATATTAATTTAAAATCATATAATAATTTCAATTTCAACAACAAAAAAAGATTTTAGGTTTGAATAAAAAACAGTCGAATTTAATCGAAAAGAAAATTTCTCAAAGAAAAAATTTACAACGAAAAAAACGAATTTTCAACAAAATAGTAGAATTTTTAATAAAAAGTGATGAATTCTGATCCAAAAATATATTAGTAGACTTTTCAATAAAAAGCAATCAACTTTCAACAAAAAGTAGTTGGATTTTCATATTGGGTTTCATAAATTCAGTTTGCATTCAAGCGGAAAACGAGAAAAAGGGTAAGTTTCTTGAAAACAAAGGAAAAAGGAGGAAGGATTACAGAGGGGAATAGGACAATGAATATGAAATCTGTATTTAGATGCTTTACTTGTAAAATAAAATCACTTCAAATCAAACGAAACATGTTATTTTTAGCCTAATGTTATGTGAAAATAAAAGATTTGTTATGAAACTTAATTTTGATTTATGTGTGAGAAATTCGTGTGCTTTTCTTTAAATATAAAAAATCATGATTTATGAGAGCCATATTCTGATAGCTTTATGATATTATACAATTATAATAATTTAAAAAGGTTCTACCGCTTGTACACAAAGTAAGTATATCGTGTATCGACGTCTTTTTCATGTAAATTACTGACCTCTTAAATTTGGTACAGCATATTTTAACTGAGATGCTTTTCCACGAAAGTGAGAGGTCGGCAACCTCGCATTATCAGACCATTTTTTAACTCATGCTCGAATTTCGAGAGTTACGCAGTAGTGGTAATTAAAGTTCATTGATATACATATCTGGATAAACTTTGACTTTTCCTTATTCTTTTTCAATCGATATTTCTGATAGTTAATTGAATTACTTTATTTTTCGCACATTTCCTATCTAGAGGGATCGTAATGAAGGAAAAAGTGAATTCATGTGTTACAGATGGTACAAATTGAAATTTTTAGACATTTATGTATGTCTGCTAACGGCCCTTGAAAAAAGGAAAGTGTTATGGGAGGAAGTAAGTTCAACTTATGCGTTTAGTCAGTTTAGTGTGTGGCAAGATTAAAGCTATAAAAACAACTTTTTGTTATAAAACTATCGGGTGTATTCACTATGGATATATGTTTTTGTGCTCATTTTATGCGCACTGTGCTTCCTCACTTATATCAAATAATGAAAAAAAAAAAGAATTTTTCAGAAAATCAGAGACCATCAAGAGGTCAATTAATGTGTTCTGTTGTAACGAACAACTTTTTAACTCAAGGTAGGGTTATATTCCAAATTAAAAAAAAATGTTTTTGTAATTAAGATCGATCAGAAATATATTTTATTATTAATAATTTTATGCAAAATGAGCATGAAAAAGATTCAGAATTAAAAACTAAACTTCTAAACTACCTCTTTTTCCATTTGGTTATTTTTGTCTCTAATGAGCCAAAAAGTGAGGTAGTTCAGAAGTCTATTTTTTAATTCTGAATCTTTTTCATGCTCATTTTGCATAAAATTATTCATGACAAAATAGATTTCTGAAAGATCCTCATTTAAAAATGTTTAAATGGAAACACTAAACAAATGATTCATTTCCAATCTGCAAGGTTTGTTTATGAATATTTTCTGATTTCTTTTAATTGAGTCTAAATAATTTTTACTTCAATTTCTTGAAAGAAATCTTTTTATTTCTAAATTTTTGTAAGAAGAATGCATTAAATATTAGCAATTTTAGAAATTTATAAAATTTTTTGGATTGTTTCTTTTCCCTATTTGTGAAAATGTAATAATCTAAATAGATTGGTTTTGAAGCACCCACAAAAAAAAGTTTTCTTCATATAAACAATAACATAAAATACAGTATTGTTCTAACATAAAAAAGGTTGTCTTATAAACAAGTTAAATAATTTTGGTTGAAAATTAAAAAACGGTATTTGTAGGTCATGGAAGGTCATGAAAGGTTGTTCAATAGTCAGACGATTCGTCTCGAAAACGCGAACAAATACATTATATACAGTCCTTTTATATTCCCAATATTAAAGAAGTTTTACTCAAAAACAAGACAATTAATATATTTTGAAAAAATATAAGTAGGTATTGCTAGACAATTTTGTTTTCAAATTCCCGGTGAATTCCTGGTTTCCCCAGCTCAGAATCAACGTTTTTCTTGGTTTTCTTTTGTAATGCCTGTATATGTGTCTCAAATTTCGCACCTCATTATTAGTTAAGAAGTCTATTCAAACGTACTAGAAAAGTTTATGAAATTAATATTCTTTTATCAAGAAATGGAAAGTCAAAACATCATGTGCATCACAAAAATGAGAAATTTATTAGTTCTAAGCTAAAATTTCAAACTAGGCAAGATGAACTTTTGAAGGCATGTAAGATGAGCATTTAGAATTATAAACAATGGATTTATAAACGACTGCGCAATTTTAAATTATTACAGCTTGCTTGTTCCAAGTTCAGATCTTGGCAGAATCCAAGACAAATTCAGCACAGTTTTGTCAAAACATTGATTATATTATATGGAAATTTACCTTTAAAATAAGTATAAGAAAATTGTGTTATTTAGACTGTTTTGGCAATATTTCTAAAAAAAAGTGGTCGAAAATACTTCAACCTGATATCATTGTACGCAGAAATTTGATATCTTTCATCCTATTTTGAGCAAAAAAAGTAATTTGTTTTATTATAAAAATTAGATGATTTTATGCAAATAACAAAAATCAGGTAATCCCATACTTGTTGCCGGTAGACATATTGGAAAAAATGGTATGGAAAAAAGTTAATTGTACTATTATATTGTTAACTAATTCAACATTTGTTTCATTATGTTATTTTTTTAATACTTGTCAAAAGCATTTTTAATATGAAATATTCGCTCCTCAATTTGATGATAACTCAAAACGAAACATACAAAAAGTATAACCAAATTTTAAAAATTTATTGGAAGAACTTCCACCTCACACTCGTATTAGGAACAGTACAAAAATTACTAAAATCAATACTAACATGAATTTTTAATTTTCACCCTGAAAGCAAATTTTAAAACTGGGTGGCATAAACCGAACAATGACCAGGAATTTGTTGAGGCCGGGAAAAACAGGGAAATGACAGTGAATGTATTTTTTGTCCAGGAATTTTACAAATTTTTAGAAAAAAAATCTATTCATTGATTTCAAATATGAATTCCATATCACATGATATATAAATGCAATTATAAATAAGTTAGATGTCAACTTTTTTTAATGTTAAGTTCAGTTGTTATCTTTTTCAATTATGAAATCATTCAGTTTACAGTGCGTCATTCTGAAATCTTTTAGTTAAACAAATTTTCATTTTAGGTCTTCATTTTTAAGCGTCAATTTCCCATGTTAACAATTTTAAAATGCAGTTTTGAAAACTTAAATAATTACAAAACAACTAAAAGCCTTTGAAATAGAATATTGATGATTTTCAAAATTGAAGTGTAGCTCGAGTATTGAAAATTAAACAGTGATTAATTTTGCAGGACGATTCTGGGTTTGTTCAAAATTAAACAACTGACCGATTTTAACGTTAAAAATGTAACTGTATCAATTTGAAAGCCATAGTAGTCAAACAAATGTAAATGTCTGATTGAAACTATATATACAAACTATTTTAAATTGTCGAATAATTTCAAATTAATAAATTGATAATCAAATGCTTTTATTCAATTATAAATCCTGTTCAAATATTTTTGCAACCTAAAATATTCCATTTTTAACCCATTCAATTTGGAAATTTTTTAATTAAAAAAAGGAAACTTCTTCAAAATTTAGCAATATTTAACTGTTTATTTGATATTAGCAATTATAAATCAAATATTTAAAACTCATCAATTTGAATCTTTAAAATTTTAGACTGCTAAATTAAAACTTTGAACGTCAGAATTTCAATTGTTTAACTTTTTCTAAGTATTAATTTGTAAGTCAATTGTTCAATTTCGATGTATAAGTAACAATTGAACAATTACTCATTTGAAACGATTTATTTGAAAAGTCTTCAGTTTTAAACTAAATTAAAAAACGCTTAATTTTTATTGTTTCTAGCTTAAACTAGCTTTAAAATGATGTACATAATTTTCAACATTCAGAAATGCATTGATTCATTCTTCAATTTAGAGCATTGAAAATAATAGCGTGGATTTATATTTTTTAACCAGAAATCTTTCAACTGTTCAATTTATAAAAGTTGAAAATTAAAAAAATTTTAATTCACAATTGTTCAATGAAATAGAAAAAAATCAGGACCAGAATATGGTCAGAAACTTACTAGAAAAAACTCTTTTTCCCAAATGGCCCTTGTTTATAAATAACAAACTTGTCGACAAAAATAGCAGAAAGAATGCAGGAAAAGAAATACAAGAAATTTCTCTAAGTTTGACTTTTATGATGGCATTAGTAGGCAAATTTATTATCTGCTCAATGTTTTGATTAGTAAATTTCAAAGATTTCCTATTTTCTGACTGGCTGGTAATAAATCGACGACATTTAACAGGTTTTACGCTTTTATTATTGAATTGTATATTTTAATATGAATACAAATAATATTCTTAGGTACAAAATAAAAATTTATAATTTAAAGGACCTCATATTTTCTGGATATTTTCTTGAATTCTGGGCTTTTTCCCGTATTTTTCAATGGGCCCAAAATTCCCGGCAAAGTCCCGAATTTCTCGGATCGCTAGTATTATTAAGCTTCTTCATGTAAATTTTGTACATAGAAGACTGAATGCTTAACCCTACATTTCTTTTTACCTCTCCTATAAAATTTTATTTTTGTGGCTTATGCCCTTATGCAAATAGGTGGACGATACAATGCTTCTTTTTTTTTTTAATTTATTATTATACCGTTACGATATTTGGTAAATGAATTTCTGCATTATGTACAAATGTAAATTTTCCGTTATGTAAATGTACTAAGGTAAGTGCATAAGAGAAAGAAGTAATTTGAAAGGACAATGGGAAAAGTAAGTAAACTCGCCAAAATGCATAATCGACTCTGAGCGGTAAGCCATGTTGTACCCAACAGTAAAATGTTTTAATAAGACAGTTAAATTTTGTACAAAAAAATATGCATTTTCAATCCAAAAAGACGAATTTTCAACAAAGCAGTTGAATTTTCGAGCAAAAAATATGACTTTTTAACAAAATAGTTGAATTTTCAACGAAATAATTAAATTATCAGAAAAATAGTTGAATTTTTAGCCACATGCTTGAATGATTGATCTACAATGATGAATTTTTAACCAACTAGTTGAAATTAAAGAAAACCAAACAGTTGCATTTACAACCAAATGATCTTTCAAGCGAAAAATACCAATTTTGATCAAAATAGATGAATTTTCAATCCAAAAAGACGAATGTTCAACAAAACAGTTAAGTTTCAAACAAATAGTTTCATTTTTAAGAGGATAATTAAATATTCAACAAAATAGTTAAATTTTCAACTAAAATTATGAATCTTAAAAACAATGCATTTTTAACAAACAAGTTCAACTGGTACCCAATTAGTTGAATTTTCAATTTAAAAAGATCCATTTTCAACAAAATAATTAAACTTTCAACCAAAGAGATGAATTTTTAACAAAAAAAGTAATAGCGGATATTTCAACCAGAAAATATTTTTATTTTTAATATAAACACTTGAATTAAGCCAAGAAAGACGAATTTTGTACAAAACAGTTGAATTTGAAACCCATAAATATGAATTTTCAACAAAAAATTTAATTTTCAAGCAAATAGTTGATTTTTCTACCACAATAGTTAAATTTTCAAACAAAAAAAAAACGAATTTTCAACCAAACAGTTGAATTTTCAAACGAATGGAATTATTTTCTAAAAAAATTGTTGATTTTTGAACAAAACAATAACATTTTCAACCAAATAATTAAACTTTTAACCAAAAAAGATAAATCTCCAACTAAAATAGTTGAATTTTCAAATTAAAAATTAATTGTTGACTAAAAAAATACGAATATTTAAATAGTAGCATTTTCTACGAAAAGAATCAAATTTTCAAACCGAATAGATGAATTTTTAACAAAATAGTTGAATTTTTAAGCTAAACAGAAGAAATGTTCTACGAAAAAGTAGAATTTTCATCCCGAAAATATGAGTTATCAACGAAAAAGTTCATTTTCAACCAAATAGTTTAATTTTCAGCTGAAAACGATCAATTTTCAACCAGAAACGGAACAGTGCAATTTGCAGTTAAAAAATTAATTTTCAGCAACAACAAAAAGAAATCTCAACAAAATAGTTAAATTTTCATTCAAAGAGGTGGATCTTCTACTGATAAAATTAATGTCCAGCAAAGTAGTTCAATTTTCAATCAAGTAGTTAAACAACAAAGTACATACATTTTCAACGAATTTGTTGAATTTTTTACTTAAAACGATTACTATTCTTAACCAACAATGGAAGAGTTGAATTTTCAGTTGAAAAATCTAAATTTCAACCAAAAAACCACGAATTTAAAAAAAAAGTGCAATTCTTAAAGCAAATAGTAGAATTTGTAACCAAAAGAGATGAATTCTGAATGTATACTTCTCAATTAAAAAGAATTTATTTTTAACAAAAATAGTTGCATTTTCTTATTGGGTTTTATTAACTGAATTCGAATTTAAGCGAAAAAACGAGAAAAAGGGAAAGTTTCTTAGAAAGAGGGGAAAAAGAGGAATCCTTTAAAAAAGGGGCAGAGGGGAAAGAGTCTGAAGTCTGTATTTAGATGCATTACTTGTTAACCCTTCCCTCCACTACGTCACAAATCGTCACAAAAATTCGCAAAAACTGTTAATCCCCCACTCCCCCGGTAGTGTGACGTAGTTCTTCAACAGCCTCTTAAAGCAGGCATGCCCAACTCGGGG
>CAKNYM010052006.1:240025-305572 GCA_932195095.1 Andricus curvator
GACCACTTTGCCTTTGCAATTGGAGGAACCGACACTCGGTCCAGAGACTCTTCATGTCAGTTACGCACCTCATTTTCTCGTGTCATGTACGTGTATCTTAGATGCAGCACATCATTTTTCGATGAAAAGTTAACTTTAGTCCAAGTCACTGATCTCAAAGGTTGCGTGTACACGAGTTCAGGGTGGTATAGAGCTTCGGCTCCGGAACAATCGAGTACTGCGAGCGTTAGGAAGGATCCTAGTAGGGATCTATCTTGGATCGCAATCTGCTTCTTCAAGGTTGATTCAACTTGGTCTCGTTGGCAAGTCAAGCATCACTTTGATCGACTCACGCAAACCTTCGTGTGAGATCTAGGTACTCACAAAGCACGGATACCATTTTCCAACTTCAATAGCAGCGATTGCATTATGCAAAATATATTCTGTTCTGCATGGAAAGGACTTAATAAGAAAGGGTTCAATTCCAGCAGTAAAGAAATTCTTGCATTTGACGGTAGAAGCAAAGATCTCAATTCACAGAGCTATTTTCTAGAATGAATAATACATTCTTTTGGGCAATTATTCGACTTGTTTAGCTACTGAGCAATTTTTGCGCAGCTACTCTTAGAAAAGAATTGCCAACACTTTTTCCCCTATTCCCCTATTCCCCTCTCTTCCCTTTTTTTTAAGGAATTCCTCTTTTTCTCCTGGATTTTTCGGTAAAATGCAGACTGGACGAATAGAAACCAATAAGACAATCCAACCATTTTTGGTTGAAATTTGATTCTTTTTATTCGAAAAGTTCACTATTACTTTTTTTTGGCTCAGAATTCATTCATTGAAAGTGGAACTAATTTGTTAAAAATTCATTTCATTGGTTGAAGATTGAATTATTTTGTTGAAAATTCCTTTTTTTGCTGAAAATTGATCGTTCTTATTTAAAAATTCAAGTATTACATTTTTTGTTGAGAATTCTTCTTTTTTGGTTGAAAAATTGGTTGCAAAAATGTCCACTTTGTTAGAACTTAATTTTATTAGTTGAAATTTTAATGATTTGATTTAAAAATCGTTTGTTTTTGTAAAAAAATGATCTTTTTTAACTGGAAATTCAACTATTCCATTTTTGGTTGACGAATGATCGTTTTTAGTTGAAGATTCAGCTATGAAATTATTTTTTGGTAGAAAATTTCACGATTGGCTGAGAGTTTAATTACATTATTAACATCAATTTTATGATTTATTTTGTTGAAAATTAATTTTTTTGACAAAAAAATTAATTATTCCATTTTTGTTGAAAAATGATCATTTTTAGTTGAAAATTCAACCATTTGGTTGAAAATTCAAGTATTTTGTTCTAGATTTGTCTTTTTGGTATCAAATTAGTTGAAAACTAATTTCTTAAACTGCAAGCTAACCTATTCCATTTTTGGTGGAAAATGAATAGTTTTTCTTTAAAAATTCAACTATTTGGTTGAAAATTTATCTTTTTCAGTTGAAAATTCAACTATTTAGTTGAAAATTCATCTATGTTGTGCAAGACTCATCTTTTTAGGAAAAAATTTAACTGTTCTATCCAACAATCATTTTTGTGGGAAGAAAATTCGTCCTTTTGGATTGAAAATTCAAAGTTCATCTAAAAAATTCGTTAAAACGACGAATTTACCGAATTTGACGAAAAGTTGAATTTGTAAGCCAAAAAAGCTTGAAAATTCTGCTTTCTGGATAAATGTGAACTAAATTAATAGAACCTAATAAGAAAATCCAACTATTTTTTGTTGAAAGTTAATTCTCTTTAATTGAAAAATCTACTACATATTATATTTTTGGTTCAGGACTCATCTCTTTTGTTTAGAAATTCTACTATTTGATTGAAGATTGGACAATTTTGTGGAAAATTGAACTATTTTGTTAAAAAGCCACCGTTTTGGTAAACAAATTCAAATGTTTGGTTGAAGCTTCGACCACTTTCATAAAAATTCATTTTTTTGGTTGAAGATTGAACTATTTTGTTGAAAATTCGTCTTTTTGTTCAAGAGTCCAACTACTTGGTTCGAAATGCAAATATTCGGTCTAAAATTAATATTTCTTGCTGTCGAAAATTCAACTATTTGGTTGAAAAATCATTTTTCTGGTTGAAAATTAAGTTTTTTGTTAAAAATTCATATTTTCGGGTTTAACAGTCAACAGTTTTCTAAAAAAAATAGTCTTTTTGACTTGAAAGCCCTTTTTTTGAAAATCTCTTTTGGTAACAAATTAATCTTTTTTGTTTTCAATTCAACTATTTCGTTGAAAATGCAATAGGTTTTGACTGAAAATCTTATCGTTTCATATTGAATTCAATAAGGTAAAATAATTAGTATCTATACATTAATTTTATTTTAAACAATTCATTCCTCTATTTTATTGTTTGAGATAAATTTATAAAACCACTTTTTTTTTGCTTTAACATTATTGACCTCATATGTGTAAGGTTGTTTTTATACCTGATAGACAAAATACCGCTCAAGGAAAATGAAAAGTTGATCAGGGAAATGAAGGGAATTTTGAAATTGGGATTTCGTAGCAACCATGTATTATTATTCTTACATATATTATTATATATGTTATATAATAATTAAATAATAATAAATAATAATTAAAAGTTAAATAATAATATATATGGCTGGTTCAAAAAAATCGAATTTTTTTTTTCGAAACCCCCACATAAAAACTTCCGGAAGGGTGTAAAAAGACGCCTGTGAAAAGCAGAGCTCTCAATATTAATATTTAGCGGTCGCTCATCGCGAACTTCTATTTCCCATTTAAATAGCATGTGATTTTTTTCTAATTTGGAGTTTTGTAACTCTTGAACGGCTTAATGAATTGCTAAGGCCATAACATATTCTTGTAGGGAATTCGACGCTCTACAAAAAAGGTCTCTTATGATTTTTTCATAAATTCACTTCTTCAAAAGTTATTTAAGGTTAAATTTGAACACTTAATAAATTTATCGTTTATTTTCTTAATTTTTGGAAAATTTTTGAAATTTATCACTAATTATCGTAATATTTTTTTCGGAAATTTTATAGTTTAAAATTTTCTCTAAAAAGTCAATAATCTAACTCAAATCATAACATTATCAAGTTTAATATTGTTTGAAAATTTGTCTTTTATTGTTCTACTTTTAATAACAAATAACTTTTGAATCATCAAAATTTGAAATTTTCTACTCGCCACTTAAAAAAATGCGATTGCATTAATTGATGAATACAATAACTGCTTAACAAAAAACGAGGAACAACTTCAATATCTTTTACAAGTTGAGCAAGAAGATCGTCGACAATTTCCAGATTGTAACAAGAAAACATTAAAATAAGAGTTAATGTTCGTAATAATAATTTTAACGACAAAACTTATAAATAATGTTGTTTTAGTATTATTATTTGAAATTGTTTATATTGAATTTTATTTTTATACTATACTAAATACAAAACAGTATGTTTCTAAAAGTGACGTCTTTTCATTAGTATCTGAATTATCTTGATAGTTAATAGATGAAAACTACTATCTTAATAATAAGAAATAAGCAGGTAATAAATAAAGATACTGAGCTTTTCGATTTAAAAATTGTTCAACCATCTTTTTTTCAAAGAAAATTATAAACTATAAAATTTCCGAAAAAAATATTACGATAATTAGTGATAAATTTCAAAAATTTTCCAAAAATTAAGAAAAAAAAACGATAAATTTATTATGTGTTCAACTTTAACCTTAAATAACTTTTGAAATAGTGAATTTATGAAAAAATCATCGAAGACCTCTGTTGTAGAGCGTCGAATTCCCTACAAGAATATGTTATGAGCTTAGCAATTCATTAAGCCGTTCAAGAGTTACAAAATTCCAAATAAAAAAAAAAATTTGCACATGCTGTTTAAATGGGAAATAGAAATTCGCGATGAGCGACCTCTAAATATTAATATTAAGAGCTCTGCTTTTCACAGGCGTCTTTTTACACCTTTCCGGAAGTTTTTATGTGGGGGTTTTGAAAAAAAAATAGTCGATTTTTTTGAACCAGCCTAATATATAATCAAAACAATCATCTTTAAATACAACAATGAAATGTCGTGTGGAAAAATGTTGCGGCTTTTTGGTTCTTCACCCAAAAATCGTAAATACAATTCGCGGTGCGTGTAAATTCTCATAAAATTGGTAACAGGTGATGTATTGTAAGCCTCTTACACCTCTAGTTTATTTCACGAAGCCCGGCACATTATGTACTTTATAGGATTATCTCATTTTTAGTACAAGATAGGGTACGTATCAGCGACGAGAGTTTTTTATCGATATGAATTTTCTTCTATAAGTGATAAGTGTCGCCCAGGTAGCTGACATTCCAATTTATAGTCATTAAATCGTGGGCCGTATTGTCAAGGTCGCGAGAATTTACCATCCATAGATACCCAATTCCACAGATCGAAAGATTGCGGGTGTTATAAATCAGATTTAGCCCGATTGCAGCTGTCAGCCGATTAGCGACTCGCCTCCGATATTGATAAATCCATAGGATTATGCTCCTGTTCTCCTTATTATAGCACATTTTGATATTTTTTCAAAGCGAAGCAGCTGATATTTCTATAAAATGAAATCAAAACGAGGCAAGGACGAATAAAAACATCACCCTTTCTTCATTTGGCATCTTGATGACAAAAATTATTATCATAACGATATAATTTCTCGAGATTCTACAAGTTATGTGGACTTGAGATTTTATAATCTTTATAATGTTGACACTAATACAGGCGTGGATCGGGAGAAGTGTCCAGATTTCAAGGGATTTAAAGGATTGCAAAGGATTTTATCAGCTTTCAAGGGAATTCATAGAATTTTCAGGGACTTTAATTTTTGTAGGGAAATATTCAAAGCGTTTAAACGTTTTATGGAATTTTAAAGGATTTTAAAGATTTTATGACAGTCCAAGGGATTGCACAAGAATTAATCAAGAGATTTATAATATTTTTTCAAAGATTCCAAGGGATTTTCAGAGATTAAAGAAAATTTATGGGATTGCAAAAGAATTTCCTAAACTTCAGAAACGCATTTTGAAAGCTTTTTAAGGATGTAGAAGCTTTTAGGGCATTTCTAATGATTTCAAGGGACTTCAGAGAACCTTTAAAATTTCAAAGGGTTTTTATAGGATGATTTCAAGTGATTTTTAACGGATTTGAATAAATATATAAAAATTCTCAACATTTAAAGATAAATTTAAATATTTCGGTTAATTTTAGGATTTTAGGATATTGCAAAAGATTCGAAGGGATTTCAGAGGTTTTCCAAGATTTAAAAGTATTTAAAAGTATTTTTATGGAATTTTATCAGATTTTCGAGGATTTCAGTAATTCAGAGGGATTTTAATGGCTCTCAATAACATATTTAAATAAATTTCCCAGGATCAGATTTCATGTAATTTCACGAGATTTCAACAGATTTTATAATATTTTAATGGATTTTAAAGAATTTATTCACAAGAATTGAGGGATTTAAAGGATTTTAAAAATTTGAAGAAAATTTCAAATATTTTTAATAGATTTCCAGAATTTAAAGGGATTTTAATTGATTTCGAAGGATTTTAAATTTTTAGGGTACTTCCGAGGATTCCAAGGAATTTTCAAGAGATTTAAAAAACTTGAAGGAATTTCTAAGGATTTTAATAATTTTAAGGAATTCAAACAAATTTTATGCGGCTATAAAGAATTTCCTAGAATTTCGGAAGATTTGGAAGCATCTTGTAGGACCTATAAGGTTTTAGGATATTTTAAAAGATTTCAAGGGATTACCATGATTTTAAGGGATTTTAAAAGCTCTCACGGTATTTTAATGAATTTTCCAGGATTTCGAGAAATATCATGAGATTGCATGAAATTTCACGGCATTTTCAAGGGAGTATATTGGATTTTAACGAATTGTAAAGATTTGATGTGGTTTTGCAATATTTCAAGGGGTATCAAAAAGTTTCATAAGATTTAAGGAATTTTAATCAGATTTCCAAGATTTAAAAGCGTTTAGGGTATTTTTAATGATTTAAGGGGACTTCAGAAAATTTTACAGATTTCAAGGGATATTTCTTGAGATGATTTTAAGTGATTTTTAGCGGATTTCAATAGATATAAAAAAATTCTAAAGGTTTAAAGATAATTTCAAATACTTCGGTTAATCTACGGTTTTAAAGAATTTCCTTGAATTTCGAAAGATTTAAAAGGATGTCATAGGATGTATAAAATTTTAGGATATTGAAAAAGATTCCAAGGGATTTTATAGGATTTCCAAGATTTACAAACATTTTAAAAGATTTCAAGGAATACTATCAGAATTCATATAATTTCAAGGGATTTCAACAGATTTTATAATATTTTAATGGATTTAAAAAAATTTACTCACAAGAATTGAGGAATTTCAAAGGATTTCGAAGATTTGAAAAGATTTTCAAATAATTTCAATAGATTTAATCAGATTTCCGAGGATATCAATGATTTTAAAGGATTTTAAAAGCTCTCAAGGTATTTCAATAAATCAAGTCAAAATTGAAAAATTTCAAATATTGTAAATCTTCAAAGTTTAATCATTCTAAAAACTTTTATAATTATATGATTTATAATTGGAAGCTCAAAAAATAATGTGTTCGAGCTTAATTGAACCGTTTAGAATAAAATAATTCCAAACTTCGTTTAAAATTGAAGTGAAAAAGAAAAAAGTGAAGGTAAGTCAAAAAATCTTGGGAGAGGGTGGGATCGCCCCGATTTCAGGTTCCGCCACCCTGTAGACTTGCACCACTAATAAAAAATTTTAATAAACTTTGTTAAAAACTTGTGCTCACCGCATTATTGCTCTCTGCCTGCGCGCTGGGATCATCCTCCTGTTCGTTATCCGAGTACTCGTACTCCTGTTCCAAACTTTTCGTTTTCACCTGAGCATCCACAACTTCCGGAATAACTTTTTTCTCATTTTCAAGGGGTTTTTTATAATCTGAAAATTCTACCGCAATGGATATCTTGTGAGGATTTGATTCCATCTTATCAATTACAGATTTTGCAGTGGTAGCAGCAAAGGATGTCATGGTTACAGGGTCAAGGTCAGATCTTGAAACGTTTTTCGGTTCATATTTCAAGTTACCATAGGCGTCACGCTTGAGGTACTTTCCAATCTCTATATTTCTATAGTCTCTTCGAACCGTTGGCTTCGGGGTTGTTGGATCCTCAGACGTCAATCTTCTGATAATATCATCATAAGTTTTCAGAGGAGGCTTAACGTCGTTTTTATAAAAATCATTATCCAGCTCGTCGCTGTCATCATTTCCTGATTTCTCTTCCTTCTGATAGTCCTTCAAAGATCTTGCTTCTTCGTTGTCATCATTCTCTTCTTCATCAAAGAAATCATCTAGATCATCATCGTAATCGAACGAGCCAGTACCGTTTTCTTTAAAGACCTTTCTTCTACCATTTCCTGTTAATTCCTCATCGAAGTCATCCTCATCAGAATCCTCGTGGAACCTGTTCTTCGAGACACCTCGATAACTGGTGCCGAATTTTCGCCTACGATCTCTCCTCTCGTCCTTACGAATCGAGTTTTTCGACTTCCAGTCCCGCCTCGAATCCTGACGAGCTCTCTGATCCTTGGAATCTTGACTCTCATAATCATCAGGCCTGTGCTTGCGAACATTTCTCCTGTTGTAGTACTCCTCACTCTCAATCAGATCATCCTTATCATCATCATAACGATTATATTTATCATAGTCGTTATAGTAGTCTACTTCCTCCTCATCATCATAATCCAAGGAGTGTCCTTTGCGATACGTCCTGTCTCTGCTAGGACGAATTCTGTGATTCCTTTCCCTGGTACCACCATAGCGGGAATTCCTGTGCCTCTCGGCGTACTTGATACCATGGTGATTACTATGGTAATAGGGCCTAGAATGCCGGGAATCGAGCCTACCCCGGTGGGCCTTCTTGGGCGAGAAGCTTCTATCGTAAGTGTCCAGAACATAGTCTTCCTCGGACTCATCTTCCGCATCCTCGTAGTCTTCATTCTCATTCTCGTTCCAGGAGGAGGACGAGGAGGATCTTCTTGGTGGGTACTTGTGATGCCATCGCGATGATGGTTCGTGCCTGTGCCTGTGACGATGAACCACCTCAGAACTGTCCTGATGATGCCTACATTCGACCACTAGGACTCCCAGGGCCAAAAAAAACAACATTGGTACCAACACCACCCTCGATTCTCTCGACATCTTCGTCAGCTTAGCCTTGACGAACTTCAATTCGCACAGTTACATCATCCCAGCCCTTGCTATCCTTTGTTTCAACGTTCAACAATTCTTGATACCGATGTTACCACCTGTGTACACTAATTCGAAACCACCGCTCAGGAGAACATGGCGAACGCAAGGGGTTTTCTCACAAAAGAGTGACACTTATTTCGATCATTTACTATCAATGATCGGATCATTTAAGCCACCTTTTTATTTATAAAAACACTCTCTCACTTGTTTATTCTAAACTCACTAAAATACAATCGACATTAAAAAAATGTATTACAAATTACCGCGGGAACTTTGATCGAACACGTGTTTGACGATCCACGTGCCGAATGGGAAGAACTCACGAGGAAAAGAAGAAGCAGTTTAAGTTTCGAGTTCCATGCAACCAGCTCGGTCGCGCCGAGCGACTTTTTTTTCGCCAAGGCTGATTTTTAGCAGAATTGAATTTTCTACCCCTTTCTTAACATCAGACTTGACATTATTTTCATCAATTATTTTTGACAACTTTAGATGTCTCCTTTTTGAATGACTCGCTTAAAATCGCAATCTTGTATTCGTGTGCTTTGGGGGTGAGTTTGGAAAGTTTGAGGAACTGCTGTAGGGGACTGTCGACATGTCTCGAGAAAAAACGCGTGGTACCGGCACCGGTTTTCGCGCAGTCCGTTTACCGACGAGCATCCAATCGTATCGCGTGCCGAATGTCGCGGACGACTGAGCCTGCGTCGACTGCTGCCGACGAGAACGTAAAACGCAGAGCGCATGCGTGCAGCATAACGACCCCCCGCCAGACGATCGCGGTATGAACTTGATGCATCGTCTCAACAGATTTTCCTGTGTCAGCAGGTGATTTCCGAAAATTCCCGATTTGTCTCTGCCCGACAATCTGAGATTCCCGCCGGCTAGGTTGATAAGCCGCTATGCTAGACGAAACGCCCTTATCTTTCCCAGTCTGCAGTTCATGTCGCTAATTATTTCATTGTGAAATTCTGATGAGATACACTTTAGAGAAGTACGCTGATTGTAATGTCGAAGAAATTTTTAATAAAATTAATCAAGTTCTACAGTAGGGTGGTTCAAATTTATACATGTAAAAATTTCATTTTTTTTTTTTTTTTAACGTTAACCCGTGCCCTTGGGTTTTTGAAATTGACATGGGATTTTAAAATGGAAAAGCTCGGGTTTCGAAAAAATGGCAAAAAAGAATTACTTCTTATAAACTTTTTGTTAATTAAAGGTTAGTCATTTCTTAAGGAATATTCAAGGAATAATTTCCACTCAATATTCAGAGTCATACATTTTCTAAAAAGGAAAAGAAATAACAAAAAAATCAGACATTTATGAAATTGCTAAGGGGTCGTGTCTTAAAGTTTTGTTTTCTGTAATTTTGAACCACGTACCTCCCTTTGATTGGGTCCGTAAGATCCCCCCACCCCCCTATATTACCTAACTTTTTCAAAATAAATTTTTTCGTGAATATATTTAGGTCATCAAAAAATAACGAAAGAAGATTTGGGGTGAGGAGGAGGGTAAATCTTACAGTTTCTTATGAATTAACAAGTTAGTCCAACTTTCCACCAAGTTTTTCTTACCATCAGATTTTCGTTTTTAATCAAAGACAAATGAATTAAACCAAAAAATACGGTATTTTTGACAGAATAGTTGAAGGCCGAGGGAACAAAAGGGCTTAACTGACAATTTCACAATTTTACAGGGCGGGGAAAAAACGTTTTCATTCCGAAATATATTATTGAATCAAGTTGATATTTGTATTATATATTGTTGATACCATTTTACGTTCATCCCCCAAGTTTGAATTGATTGAGTTTAAATCCAAAAATGAATCCTCAACCAAAAAAGATTTTTCAGTCAATACAGAAAAAAAATTTCACCGAAATTTATTTTTTTTTAAGCCAAAAATACGAGCTGTCTGCAAAGCAGTTGGAGTATTAACCAATTAATTGATTTTTCAACCAAAAAGATAAATTTGTCAACAAAAAGATTAATTTTATACCAATAAAGAAAAATTCTCAACAAAATACATAACTGTTCAACCAAATAGTTGAATTTTAAACCAAGATGATTAATTTTCTACCGAAGAAAGACAAACTGTCAACAAATCACAAAAATTTAAAACCAAATAGTAGAATTTTTAATCTAAAGAGACAATTATTAACAAAAAAATGAAATAGTTAAATTTTCATTTAAAAAAATTAATTTTCAATGAAAAATTAAGTTTCTACAAAACAGTTGAATTTTCTACAAAGTAGTTGAATTTTCAAGACAAAAAAAAACTAATTTTCTATACAAAACAGTTGAATTTTCAACCCAAAAATATGAAATTTCAACAAAATAAATCAATTTTCGACTAAATAGATAAATTTTAAGTTAAAAAAATCAATTTTCTACACAAAAAAGTAATTTTCAAGAATGTAGTTCATTTTTCAACTGAAGAGATACATTTTCTCCAAAAATTATGAATCTTCAATTTAAAAAAAAATGAATTTTGATGAAAGCAGTTCAACTTTCTGAATTTTCTACCTAAAAAAATGAATTTTCAACCAGAATATTTGATATTTCAACAAAAAAAAAGATTTTAATTTTTAATAAAAAGCATTTAAAGTTAACTAACAAAGAAGAATTTTCAACAAAATACTTGATTTTTCAAGTAAAACAGATTAATTTTCAACCAAAAAGTTGCATTTTGAACAAAAAAATTGATTTTCTACCAAAGAAGACGAATGAAAAAACAAATTTGAAACAAAAAGTTAAATTTTCAGCCAAGGGTTTTTTTTTAATTTTCTACCAAAAATGACGAATTCTTAACAAAAAAAATAATTTTCAACTAAAAGGTATTAATTCTCAACCAAAAATATTAAAAAAACGCATTTTCAACAAAAGAATGAGATTTGCAACCAAAGAAATGAATCTTTAACGAAAACTATGAATCTCCAACTGAAAAATAGAATTTCTAACAAAATAGTTCAGTTTTCGACTAAATAGTTAATTTTGTACCAAATTGTTGAATTTTCTACCATATTGTTAAATTTTCGGGCCAAAAATTCGAGTTTTTTACAAAAGAGTTGAATTTTTAACCCAAAAATGTGATTTTTCAACAAAAAATTAATTTTTAACCGAAACAGTTTAATTTTTAACTAGCAAATTGCATTTTTAATAAAAAAGATTATATTTCTACAAAAAAGATCAATTTTCAAACCAAGAAAGAAACAAGTTTCAAGCCAAAAACACATTTTAGGCCCTGAGGAATCTATACCATTTTACGTTTGTAAAACTAAATACTTATTGATATTAACAGATTTTATTTTCTAAAACTAATTCAATTAAGTTTCCACGTTTATTGAATTAATGAAGTTTATATTTTATATGTATTTTTGTTCCCTAATTTTATAAAATCTTTGTAAGTTTTTTTTGGGGGGGGGGGGGAGAAAATCTCACGGTATCTTGCATTGGAGCAGGAGGGTTTGAAATTTCAGATATAAATAATAAATAGTTTTGAACACATACCCCCCCCCCATGTAAGACAGCACAGAAAAATCGTTGACTGGAACGAATTTTGAGCTTAGTGTCTCTATTTTCAAAATTCAGTTAACATCGAAATAAAATTGACGTTCTCATAAATAATTTTATGCAACGAAATCAGATCATGAAAAAGATTCACAATTCAAAATTAGATTTCCAAACTACCTCCTTTCCGTTTCTTTAGAGACAAATATATAACAAAAGATGAATGATAGAAACTTGAGCTGATTAAAATACATAGGTACAATACCTGAAAATAAAACCAATGAAAACTTATACGAACAGTTACAATAATATATTGTTTAAACAATTGTGATTGTTAAATTTCATTAATTATTACCAAACTCGAATTGCAAAGTAGACAAAATTTTCAAAATTTCAGAAAGAACTGCAACTTTCTAATATTATTTAAAGAGAATATTATTAAAAATAATAACAAATTGTTCAAACAATTATGTTTTTTAACATGAATAAATTATCACCTCAATCGAATTGAAAAGTGGACCAAGTGGAAAATTTTTGAAAAAATTGCAACTTTCTAGCACTTTTCAAAGAGAATATTATTATAAATAATAATGAATTGTTTAAACAATTATTTCTGTTAAATTTATTTGGTTATTGCTTCGATCTAACTGAAAAGTAGAAAATAAGTTTTTAAATACAGAAAAACCGCGACTTTCTAACTCTATTCTAAGAGAAAATTGCTAAAAACAATAACAAATTGATTGAATAATTTATTAAAACATCTCATTCTCAGAAAAGTAGCATTTTGCATACTAGAAACAATTTGTTTAAAAAAAAAGCCGCAAAAAATCATAATGAGCACCAAAAACTCGCAAAACCCAATTTTTTACTTATGGCGCGTTTCTTTATGTGGGCGATAAAAAATAATTATTCATTTGTATTTTATAGCTAATTGTCAGTTACGAAATTTTACGAAGATTTACGAAAACAAAAACAAACAAAAAACGCATTTGTTTTTTTGTGTGAATTCGAGCAAATTTGGAGACGATATGCCTGAAAATTCGAAACAATAAGTTGGATAAATCTACTGCGTCACACTCTATGCATTTAAATTTGAAAAGCGCACATTGTTTATCTAGTTGTCATACCTATCTTTTCCCAACCCCTAATTTTCTCAACATTGATTTTAAAATCTTCGAATTTTTTCCAAAAGAAGGTAATAGTACCATGTTGAATCTATTATACCCTTCAATATTACTTCTGTTCAGATTATTATTTTTACTTATGATTATTATTAATATATTATATATATATTATTTTATTAATATTTCTACTTACGATTAATTTTATTGTGCACATGTTTTTCAATGTAATGAAATGGATAGTGGTTCATCACAAGAATTTGTTTACACAATTCTATATTTTTTTCATGAAAAACTGAATGCGATAATTTAAAAGTCATTCTTCTTGATTGATCCCATTGGAGATGTATTCTCATTTTTGTTTCACAACATTTCATTATATTCTTTTTTTATGTAAACATTTGTTATTACTTGTACAATTTCGTAATAATAATCCAAGCGGTAGACTTAAATTTGTTAAATTTTTCACAAAAGTATGATATTTGCTGTGTGGGGTCCTGTTGGGATTAACAAACTTTATAGACCGGGTGCCAAAATTTGTTTGAATTTTTTTTTAATTGTGGTAAAAAAATTTTTAAATGCTGTATATTTTGAACTATTCGATTTTTCATTTAATTGTTCTGCGACAAAGTTGAAAATCGATTTATCAATGTTGATTCCAAATATTAATAAGCAATGATCACTAGTTTTGCGTAATTCTTTTTATTTTTGTTAACACTCCATTTTAATTTATCATGCTATAAAATGAGAGGATATTTTGGAACGCTGAATTCAAAATAAAATAAATGTTAAAGTAGTATTTTTTCCCATATGTATTTTTAGGGCCGTGTCTCGGTTGACCGAAATTCGGTGAGCGTAGAACAAATATGTACGGTGAGCCCAGGAGAGCTGGAAAAGGATGGCTAGGTTCACCAAAATTCGGTGAACGTAGAACAAATATTTTCGGTGAGCAGAGATACTTTGTATTTTTATATATTTTTATTTCTTCTGCAAATATTTTAAAATATTTTTGAAATTTTTTGTTTTATCATATAGTCGCATGTCATGTCATACGAACTTTAGCAATGTGTAAAATTCATATCCATCACAAACATATTCCTTGATTTGTTGTTTTCGAAAATCTCAATGTCTAAAATGGTCTTTTTTTGGCAATTACCCTTAAGATATTTAACTTTTTTTTCTTGATTATATGATGACGGATTTCACATTCTTTGACAATCTGCAAGGAAAATTTAAATTATGCTAAACATTAACAATAAGGCGGAGATTACTCAAAAAATAATTTTCATTTTCTTTAAGAAATACGCGAGATACGAACAAAGTTTAGGATATATATATTTTTTAAATTACTATTTTTGCTTTTTCTTTGCTTATATGTACGTGTGAGGTATCCTTTTTCACGATTGTTCAGTGATAAGATCATCAGAACAACTTTGCTGTGTAAACATATATCGGGTCTTGCTCATTAAAAAAATGAAAATAGTTGAATATCTTGATTAGTTGAAACATATGGGACATTCTTTTACAAATCGTACAGATTTGGACGAAAATTGACCGACCCATTTTTGATTGAGCTTATACTTTTTTTACGGGTTCATTATCGAAAAAGAGAAGATACGTATTTGAGGATTTTTTTTTCGCAATTTTTTGGGAAATAGGAAGGGTTGAAAAATTCAGAATTTGAGTGAAGACTATTTTTTTAAAAATGCATGACTCCTGTTGTATTTGAGCTAGAGACCTTTTTTTTTTAATTTGAAAGGTAAAAAAACGAGCTTTAATAAAAAGATCATCTCGAAAATACTATTAACAAATTAAAATTGTTATAAACAATTAAAAATTTTAGATCGATTTTTAACTAGTTTGACCCCCATGAATTAAGTTCTTAGTATTTTTATCGTATTCTACGTCAAATTTTCGATCGAAAACGATTTTTTCCAGAATGGTGAAATTATTATTACTATCGGAAAAAATTTAATGTATCTAGCGCTGTCGAGCGCGGTACCTCACACCGGCGCGCGGACCACATTGCACGGCCGATTTACTACTTTGATATCGTTTTTCTCTTAAATATGAATGATTATTATATATTTCCAATTAAATAATCTTATTTCTTAGACAAGATAACTTTATTAAAAATTCAAGAAATAAATAAATAATAAGAAGTAAAAGAAAAACATCAGTATTGAAAATGTAGATTACTTTATTAGGATTTCGATACGTTATGCTTATTTTGCTTAATTATGCTTAGTTACGCTTATTTTAAAATATACTAACTACTAACTGTTCTCTAGGATTATGTGATCAGTGTCCGGGTGTAAATAATGTTATTGATCAATTGGAACAGAATTTTGAAGAAAAATTAATTGAAAATATTAAGTACAAACAGTGGATTACAACCGAAAGAACTACATTACAAACCCTAATATCTACTGTCGATGAATTCTTACAAAGTTTAAGTAACGGTTTAACTAAGTTATCACTACATTCATTTTTAGCAAATAAACAAAGAGAATTTTTAAATGAAAAAAAAATAATAATAATGAAAAATGAATGTATTGTCATTTGTGATTTTTCTGAGAATTATGCTTTCATAATTCAAAATTCCGTTCAAGGTATTCATTGGAATAATGATCAAGTGACAATACATCCATTTTCGATATATTACAAAGATGATAACAATGAATTGAAACTCAAAAGTTTTGTGTCTATGTCCGAATGTTTACGCCACGATACTATTGCCGTTCATCTCTTTCAAAGACAGTTAGTAGACTACATAAAATCAAATTTACCGGGGATTACCAAAATAATTTATTTTTCCGACGGTGCCAGTGGGCAATACAAGAACAAAAAAAATTTTATTAATCTTACTCATCACGAACAAGATTTTAAAATAGCAGCTGAGTGGCACTTTTTCCCTACATCGCATGGAAAAGGACCATGTGATGGAATTGGTGGCACTCTAAAAAGACTTGCTGCTAGAGCTAGTCTGCAAAGAGTAAATAATCCTATTCGTACACCTAGAGAATTATTTACCTGGGCGACAGAAGCTCTACCAAACATAACATGTCGTTATTCGACAAATGCTGAGTACGAAGAAGAAGAGAAGCGGTTGTCAGTACGCTTTCAAAAAGCTATAACGATAAAGGGGACTTTAAAATATCATTGTATGATTCCAGTTTCTCTTCAAGAATTGGAGGCAAAGCAATTTTCCTTCTATGAAATGAAAAATATTGTAAAAATTTGTAAATAAGAAATGTTAAAATTTGAAGAATGTAAATACTGTATAACATAAAACTGAAAGAGGTACTTATTCACTAAGCCAACCTACCGAAATCTTAATAAAGTAATAATTACATATTCAATACTGATGTTTTTCTTTTACTTCTTATTATTTATTTATTTCTTGAATTTTCAATAAAGTTATCTTGTATAAGAAATAAGATTATTTAATTGGAAATATATAATAATCATTCATATTTAAGAGAAAAACGATATCAAAGTAGAAAATCGGCCGGGCAATGTGATCCGCGCGCCGGTGTGAGGTACCGCGCTCGACAGCGCTAGATACATTAAATTTTTTCCGATAGTAATAATAATTTCACCATTTTGGAAAAAATCGTTTTCGATCGGAAATTTGACGTAGAATACGATAAAAATACTAAGAACTTAATTCATGGGGGTCAAACTAGTTAAAAATCGATTAAAAATTTTTAATTGTTTATAACAATTTTAATTTGTTAATAATATTTTTGAGATGATTTTTTTATTAAAGCTCGTTCTTTTACCTTTCAAATTAAAAAAAGAAAAGGTCTCTAGCTTGAATACAACAGGAGTTATGCATTGTTAAAAAAATAGTCTTCACTCAAATTCTGAATTTTTCAACCCTTCCTATTTCCCAAAAAATTGCGAAAAAAAAAATCCTCATATACGTATCTTCTCTTTTTCGATAATGAACCCGTAAAAAAAGTATTACCTCAATCAAAAATGGGTCGGTCAATTCTCTGTTCGATTTGTAAAAGAATACCCCATATATAGCATTTAAAACAAAAATGTACCGCTTGGACTATAATATCCGTATTCTAGCAAGGGATTGTACATTTTTTTTACCATTTATTCACTACTTTTGACAAAAAATGGCTCAAAGTCACAGAAGATTGCAAGAAAACTCTATTAGATACTATAACAACTTTCCACTAAGATTCAGACACTTTTGCCAAATTTTACGGGTAACTCAAAATTTTTGCATAAAAATACAATTTTTAGATTATTCTACTTTCTTGTAATTCATTTTTGCTGTGGTGATAATACATTTCCACAAAGAATTGATCAATTAAAAAAGTAATGTTGCAAATGCAATCAAAAGTCATGTTTCAAGTCATATTAAAGTGAACATATAAAAACCACTGACGTAACATTACTTTCAGAAGAAAGTTCAGCAACCAAACTGTTGTTGTCTCAAATTAAAGTTGAAATGTTTTTCTATTGGGTCCAAATAGGGTCCGATTCAAGTCAATTAGGTTTGAATTAAAATAGACCTTATTTTCAATAAAATATGTTCTAATCAGTCATAATTTTTGTATAATGTAAATTTGTAATTCGAATCCAGAAAAAGTAAAACGGAAAAAAAGTTGACTATAGCATTTTTTGTTCAAATTATGAAACTCAATTCAATGTGCAGGCATTACAGAACCAAAAAAATGTCCTGGACTTTATCGTATTGTCTGAAGTTTGACATCAATGGTTTCTCAATTTATAGAAACAAAAATTTTCAAAAATTTAATTTATTTATTCATTAGATGGAGGGGAGGGGGTAAATTGATATCGTTATAAAAACTTTAATATCGGTATAATTAGATTAGTATTTTTATTTTTTTCTATCATTCTGTAGAAAAATATCCATAAAAATAAAGACTTTTTCTTACGAATGTTGAAATTAATACTACCCCTAAAATGTATTCAACATTTTTTATGTGGCTTTGGCTTTGCAATATTTACTGAACATATAATAGATTTATTCAGAATTAACCATACCAATTCTAATAATATTACTCTCTGGCCACTGTCTCATCTGTCCAAAAAATTTCGATAGATCAATTTTTGTACAGATTATAGTGAAAATCTCAGCAGAAAAAAAATTCTAAAAATATTGGACAAAGTACTTGTTGCAGATGAAGGTTATGCCTATACTAGTACAGAGTTTTCAAATTTTCAGTCGATTAGCAATTATTTCCTGATGAGTGATAGGTCCGCGAAAATAAATTACAAAAAATCTGCAAAAAAAAATATGAATTTTTTTCATCCTTTCTGTGCACAATGGTAAATTTTAGAGTCAGAAATAATCATTTGTATTAATTTATTAACAAAAAAGTAGTGAGTTGTCATCTCCGAAACTAAACAATGTACGGAACCAATTCTCGAAGCAAATTGCATACTTTTGGCTTCTGAATATGGTGTATATAGTGCCAATGAGCAAAAAGTTGCGTTTAAATGTTTAAAAAAGTATTTTTTGTAACGCATGCACAAAATGTTCGCTTTTGAAGCATGTATTGCGTGCAGGAAGTGACCAATTCCAAAACCGTGGTAAAAAGCAGTTATAAAAAGATTTTTTCTAGCTGCTACGCTTGCGCTCTTTGAGCAAGGGTACTTTTTTTAGCTACTGCACGTGCCCAGTTCGAACCAGATTACATTTTCTTGCTGTTGCGCTTGCGCATTTCGATTGAGAATTACTTTCCATGACTGCCGGAATCATAATCTCACTTCATTATGATTTGATGCTTGAGATGCTTAATTATGATTTGATTGTGAGTAGTGAATAGTGATTGGACAAACTCGAAGTGATAAGTTACCATAAATGCCTGATAAATTACCGATAAATTTAGAAATTTTCCATAAATTTCCGGAAATTTTTGGATTTATATTTTCGGTAATTTACAAATTCACCAAAAATTTCCAAAAATGTTTGGCAATTTTACCATAAATTTCCAAAAATTACCATAAATTTCCGAAAAATTGGTTTTTTGGTATCTCAAATCGAAAATTTCCTGCAGTTACAAAAAAATATAGTGTGCAACAAGTGCTGAAAGTAGACAGTTGCAACACTCGTTTACAGCTAGCCTTCGGCTCGCCCACAACTCGCCTACAGCTTACCTTCGATTCGCCTCTGGCACGTACAGCAAACTTCACACTCGTATGGAACTGCCTACTTTCCGCACTTGTAGCACAATATACTATTCTTCTTCGGAAAATACAAAGGGCTTTCCGATTATGCAACGGCACTTACAGCAGGCGACCTTGCCTGTGGTACTGTATATATTGATATATTATATATTGCACATTATTATATATTATATATTGATACATGATATATTGTATATATTGACTATATGCGACTGTCTTATTTCATACTCACTCCTATTGTGAGTGCCGGTCCGTCATTAATCGGAAAGTCCTTTGTATTTTCCGATGAAGAAAATAATATTATCCGCATTTAAGCGCAACTTTTGGCTCAACTACATACACCATTTCAGAAGCCAAAAATGTGCAATTTGCTTCAAGAATTATCTCCCCACGTTGTTTAGTCTCGGAGATGACACCTCACTACTCTTTTGTTATTAACTTAATAACAAATGATTATTTATGACTCTACAATTTACCATTGTGCACAGAAAGGATCAAAGACATTCATATCTTTTTTGCAGATTTTTTGTAATTTATTTTCGGGGACTAACACCCATTCAAAATTGAGTAATCTACAATGATCGCAAGATAATGATACTATTTGACCTTATACTTGTCAGGAATTAATACCTAATCGACTGAATATTTCAAAACTTTCTATCAGTATAGAAAAAACCTTCATCTGCTATGTGTTCTTTGTTCCATATTATGAGAATGTTTCCTGCTGAGGCTTACAATATAACCTGTACAAAAATTGAGATATCTATATTTTGTCGACAGATAGTAGGAACGTGCGAGCTTACAGATAATTCGATTTGAAATTTGCATTGTGATCATATAGGAGCCTCAGTAAATTTCCGCATTTTTCGTACTGTGAATAAACACGTCCTTTCTCAGGTAGGTACCTTGAATTCGATACACGACAAAAGGTTCGTGGTCTTCCGGTCCATCGATTTCGATGGCTCTGGTTCTTCCTGTCATTGTGTGTATGTAAGGCGTACGCACAATGCATGTAGGGTGGATGAAAAATGAAAATGTAAAATAGAAGGTAGTGTCATGTTTGTTTATTGTGCCTACATACTCTTGAATGTACAGAGCGAGAAAAAGCATGACGCGACCTCCATGAAACCAGTTTTTGAATCGCTACCAGTACCAGAAGATAGCATCTTTCGGTCGGATTTCGAAGCCGAAGGCCCGTGCGTCGCCACCGGAATCCCATGAATGAATAAACGTGAAACGCGAATCAATCAAATGAATCAGAGGGTATGAGATAAGAAATTTTTAAGACTGAAAGAACTAATTTAATTCAGCGTGCACAAATCATTACAGTTTTTGCCATAAAATATTTTTATTCATTGGGGTCGTCCACATATTACGCAACACTTTTTTGGACGATTTTTGGACCCTCCATACCCCCTCTTAAGGCTTTGTACTCTAACTTTGTACCTAGTTGTGCTATTGTCAAAAACAGGTATTTACCATTTACCTTCTAAGTGACAAGGACCTGCAAATTTTTAGTCGACTAATGTACGCAGTTGCGTAAACGTCTCATCACGTATGCGTCACATTTCAGGATGACGGAACGCACTGAACAAAGAGTGTGCATTAAATTTCGCCCAAAACTTAGTTATTCATGTTCGGAAACCATCGTTATGATTCGAAAAGTGTATGGTCATTAGTCTATGAGTAAAATATGTGATTTAGGCGATTTAAAAGCCGTCGTACTTCAACGCAAAGAGGCCCTCGCTCTGACAGGCCCTCTACGGCCAAAACACCTTAAAATGTGAAACGATTGCTAGTGTTAATTAATGGGTTTCGTCGTTCAGCGGTGAGACAGATAGAGGAAGTTTTTGGTATTTCAAAAATTATTGTTTCAGAAATTTTGAGCCTGATTTGTGGAAAAGTGGCGACTGGGTCCTTCACCACGACAACGCCCCCGACCATTCATCGCAGCTTATTCAACATTTTCTGGTAAAAAGGGATATTTTACATATTTGATCTCTACTTCACAAAAAATAAATGAATAATTTCGCTATGTATCATAATTAATGCAGATATATTTAGAGAACATAAGTAATTCATTTAATTTTGAAGTTTATTTATTTTAAAAAACTATTGTTGATGTCTAAACACTGTTCATAATTACAAATATTATTGTTCATAACATCGATCTCGAATGTTTCCACTTTTTTTGTATTTATAATTATATGGTGCTCATTTCACTAGCACTTTGCTTCCCTTTAGCAAATGTATTTGCTTCCTCATAGAGGAAGTATTAGTTATTTTTTTCAATATAATAGACAAACCAAAGTCTTCATTTTGACCAATTTAAAAATAGAAATTTACAAAAAATATAAAATTACAAAATAATACAACAAATTTTTTAAATACAAAGAAAAATCAGACAAATCAAATTTTGTGTTCGAAATAAGAATTTTTCGAGCTGGAAAAGGGTAGGAAAAAGTTCTGTTGCACCCTATCCCTTTCCCAGCTTTATGATTTCTTTACGAAAATTATCAGAATTATTCTATTTGAAAATTTATGATCAAAAAGTCTTTTCTATTCATGCGTCAACTTTGAATTATTTCGATGAAAAAAGTTTTTCTGTTTGAAACAGATGATTCAAATATTATTAATGAGCATCACTTTCTTAATCTTCAATAAAGTGTATTCATATTATAGATCAATCGATTTGCCTCGAATCAAGGAATCTTTTCCGTTCTTACATAAATTTTGAATTATATTAGTGAAAAAAGTTTTACTATAAAAAACCGTGTTTTCAAATATTATACATTACCACAGCTTCCTTAATCTTCAATAAAATGTATCAATGTTATAGGTCAATCGATTGGTCTTGAATCAACACAACTTTAGGTCAATCGATTCGTCTTGAATCAACACAACTTTTCTATTCTCGCATCAACTTTAAATTATGAGAATGAGAAAATTTTTACTATAAAAATCGATTTAAAAAATATATAAATTACCATAACTTCCCTACTCTGTAATAAAAGGTATTATAATTGTAGGTCAATCGCTTCGTCTCGAACCAAAGAATCTTTTATATTCTTGCATCAACTTTGAATTACGTTGAAGAAAAAAACCGTATTTTCAAATATTATGCATTACCATAGCTTCTTACTCTTCAATAAAATATATTAATATTATAGGTCAATCGATTCGTCTCGAATCAGCACATCTTTTCTGTTGTTGCATCAACTTTGAGTTATGTTAATGAAAAAAGTTTTATTATAAAAAATCGATTTTCAAAATATATAAATTACCATAACTTCCCTACTCTTTAGTAAAATGTATTAATATTATAGGTCAATCGATTCGTCTCAAACAAAGGAATCTTTTATATTCTTGCATTAACTTTGAATTATGCTAATGAAAAAATTTTTACTATAAAAAATCGATTTTTGAAATATTATTGAGTGCTAAAAAAATGCAATAAATATTTTTAGAAATCCTTCTGTCAGTTTCAAGATATTAGTGGGGAAAATATGCCCTCCAAATTTCATCAATGTATCTGCAACCGTTTTCAAGTTATCGTGTTCAAAAAAAATTGTGAAATCCACACACACACACAGCCGGTCAATTGCTTAGAACATTGTATTAGACATTTTTAAATTGAGGAAGGTTTAATATAATGAATTCAAATTTGCTGGAAAATGTTACCATCACAAAGCTTCCTCTATGAGGAAGCAAAAGTAATGTTAAATTATTGAAATTAAATCTTTTAATTAGTAATAACAAACTTTATAAACAAAACACCTATTTTGGGCTTTTTCTTGCTGACAAATTTGTTTTTACAATAAATATTACCATAAATCAATTCAATATTCATTACTAAAGTGAGAAAATATGTACATCTAAAAATAATTACGACTGTTATTAACAAATTTATAAACAATCACCCATGTTCGGCATTTCTATGTAGACATTTTTTTTCTATAGTATTTTACATTTGATAAAATGTGATAGAAAGTTTTATGGAGATATTTTTGATAATTTTGCAACAAATAAATCAACAGTGTACAATTATTATTACAATTTTTATTGTTCTTAGTGTTAATTCTCAATTTCAAACTCTTTCAGGAAAAGCATTCATTGTTCTCTCTTAATCTTGTCAGAACCGAATTCTAATGATTATAATAAGTATAAACATCAATAAATATATTAGACTTCTTTCATTTTTGCGCAGAAGAAAATATTCTGTTTGTAATATTTATGCCATTAATGAAAATCATGTAATTCATACAAGCAATCTCGCATTAGCTTTAGAATTAAATTTTTTTCTATTAATTTTTTCCATTTTGGAATTGCAAGTTGAATTGTTAATAACAATTAGAACTATTTACTGTTGATGATATTTGTTGATGAAAAAATCAGAACATGATTCTGCTCATACTGACAACTAAGAAGAGGAAAATGTCTTTCATTATACGAGGCTTGAATTCGGAAATTATTTACACTATAAATAAAACTAAAAAGAACACACAAAATTTTCTATCATAAATATGTAATCAAATGTAAAATATTATGGGAAAAAACATTCTACATAAAAATGCCTAACATGGGTGTTTGTTTATAAATTTGTTAATAACAATCGTAATTATTTTTTAAATATATTTTATCACTTTAGCAATCAATACTAAATTAATTTATAGTAATAGGTGTATTGCTTATAAGATTTGTTATTAACAATTGAAATATTTAATTTTTATAACCAAAAATCATTTTCCAGACTATGCTACGGGTCCGTTGCAGCCCCTCTCCCCAATACCATTTTTTTTTCATTTACACAAACCCATTCGATGGCACCCAGAATGCGCTCCATTGCACCACCAATAACAAACATTGCATCAATATTAAAACGGAGTTATAATATGAATTTATAATATAGATAATCTAAAAGAACAACGGAAAATATATAAACTTCCTATGGGGGGGGGGGGGCTGGTTACACGCTTCACGTATCTCGAATCCTTATTCATATTTTTTAATTCTCTTTGGCTCATTCCGAAGGACTTCAAATTCGCTCCCATCGCACCACTAAAAAATGATTTTTTATTCGATTTGAACATTTCCGGTGATGTAATGGAGCGCATTTGGAGTGGAATATGTTTTGCGAATTAAATGTGATTATTAGTGCATAATGCAGGTTTTAACACCAGCGTTGCACCAGCCCCTCCCCCACCAATGTGTACTTTCGTCAATTAATTGGCGAAAAAATTTTTTTTGGAGCTATAGAGCGCATTTGAAACTGAATAAGTTACTGAGAAGAACATTTGGAAATGTTGATTTTTGACCAAAATCACACCAACTTGTTCTTCAAGATTACGTATTTAGAAATGATGATTTCGAAAAAGGAGAGGCTAGCTTGTCACCAGCCCCCCCCCCCCCTTAACACTCGCAATATCTCCTACATTGCAATATCTACAATATCTCCTACATCCCAACATTTTTGTATCAAATTGTTAGTGATAATAATTGTTAATTGTAAAGAGTTTTTAGGCACTAGTTTCAATTTTTTTCTGATAAATTTCAGCAATTCTAGTTGAAATTTTTTGTTTGGCTACACAAAACGACACATGTAACTGTTTTTTTATGCAAATTACCCGCAATGTTATATAAATTATATATATTCTCTAAGTAAATCTGCATTAAATGTAATACATAGCGAGTTTATGTATTTATTTTTTTCAGTGGAAAAAAATTTAATCTGCATAATTGCCCCTTTTGCCACACTTTGCGTTAAATATAAAATTATAAAAAAATAATAATTTGAAAATTATTCAGCTGAAAATTTCACGGAAAATCTGAAAAATATGTTTTTGTTGATTTATTTCAAAATCATTTGTTGTATAATTGGAAAACTTCTTTAGTAAAAGATTTAGATCACTATGAAATTAATTTTTTTTGTTATTTTACTTGATGTATTTCATTAAAACAACATTGTGACAATTTTTCAGAAATAAGTGCGAAAAAATAGAACCATTTTTATAGGAAAATACAAATAAAAACAATAAATTGCAGGAAATTAGAAATTTTGTCTATTATTTCGACGAATTTTTAACTTTTTGTATTTTTCCCCGTATTGTTGGACTTTATCGTAGTTTTAATGTTTTAATGTTTTACAAAACAAATATTTTGATGCAAAAGCTGTCACTTCTTTCGTACTTTCTTGTAAAATATTAAAACTACAATAAAATACACCAATATACAAAACAAATAAAAAAAGTATAAAATTCGTCCAAATAATAGATAAAAGTTATAATTTCCCGTATTTCTTGTTATTAGTATTTATTTATAAAAAGTTTCCAACGGGGATTGAAATAAAAATTTCACTCGATTAAAAAAAAATTAATTTTTGTGAAATTTTGGATAACACACAAAAACGAACCTCATTTATATTCTTCATGTAATCCAATAGTAAGTAAAATAAAAAATTTCCAATGATTTTGAAAAATATTAACAAGAATGTTTTAACTTTTTTCACCCTTTTTTCGATTGTTCTCGAGAAGGACTGTTTCAATGAAAGAAAGTAATATTATAAAAAAGAGGTATTCCGCAGGGATCTACAACTTTTATTTAAACAATTTTTCAATAAAACCAATAATTTTGTGTTGAATCAAGGAAAACATGTTTTCCGGGGTTTTCGGGGCAATTTTGACCGAATACCTTAAAAATTGTTTTTTTTTTTTTTTATCGAGACAAAATTTTACGCGATTGCTCTTTTGGCGAAAGGTAAAAGAATAGGACCTCCGGGACTTTCATTTTCTAAACTTTGTATTATATACTAGGCCCGAGAGTCTATTTCTTCAATGGATTTTTAATTTATTGTTATTATATTCAGTCGTCCATAACCGAGTTATAACGTTTGTCGTCGCAAGCATATTAGTTACATTTTTTACATATATTTTTTTTCAATTCAGACCCTGTAATACTTACCCGATTCCTACCTAACCGACACTTAGGAATATCTGTATGCTCCTGAATTTCTAGAAATACAACAAAAAATTTCCAAAAATTTTCAAAATTTGAATTTTATTTGTAACTCATTCCCAAATTTTCATCTTGATATTTCAATTCATTTGAACGTAAGTTGTTGCACAAAAAATGTCGGTAAAGTAGGTATCGGATAAGTATTATATGACCTTAAGGACAATATTTAAAAAGAAAGTAATTTATAATCCAGTATAGGAATCCTAAACATTTGTAGTGTTCATTGTACTGAATAGACTTGTATGCATGTAAACCACAATCAATAAAGAATGGGCGGCTATTAAATCAATGGCCGTTATGTGTTTCTTTATAGTTTATGTTCTTAGGATTCCATTGTATGCAAGTGCATTTTTTACAAGTAAAAACATAATACCTAAATGACATGTCAGCCGTTGGAAAACTAAAAAAAAAACATTTTAAGCATACAATTGCTTAAAAAATATTATAGCAGACTAAAAATTGATTATATTTAAGGCTGCGTCTAGTCGTTTCGAAAAATTGGCGCAGTTGGAAAAGGGGATGGAAAATTAAACTTTGCGAAAAGGACGGAGTTAGATTTATTATTAATATAATTGAAAATGATATATATTCAATTTTTAAAATCAATATAAAAAAAGCAATTAAAAAAGTTATTTTACAATACATTACTAAAAGAAAAAGATTTCCCTAGAATTGAAAACATTCTATACTTTATTTATTTTTTCAATCTAATTTGATTTACTATCTTGTATTAAAAAAAGAAAAAATACATCAAATTAATACATCTGATATTTTTACAGGAAAAATTGTCTTCTCTTTAAATCTATAGGATAAAAAATATACTGGTTTGACGTAAATAAAAGAAGAAATTTGTTTCAACAGGTAAAAGAAAAAGATCAAATATGAAATTTAATGCATGATTCGATATTCCATATCGAATCATGCAGTAAGCCAAAAAAATCAAGGGTTAGCCACTACTAAATTTCATTTTTTATACAATCGCGGTATAAACAAACATTTTGTTACACTCTCGTCACCAGGGTGGTCCAAAAAAAATATAATATTTTTTGCTGGCTGTCTCATCCCCCTATTTTTTTCATTTAATGCAATCCCCCTCCCTCCACTTTATAGGAGCCTTTACAGGGTTTTTTTTATCTGGGCCCTTCATTTTTTTTAAATATTTAACCCGTAGTTCAAGTTCTTTAAAAACTAAAAAGTGTTAATTTTTGTGTGTAAAAATGACAAATACCTTACGCAAAAGCAATAAATATAAAAACAAAATTATGGTTAACATTACTGAAAATAATTTAAAATTACGTAAAGAACTGTGAAAGAAGCAAAATATCGTGCAGAGGGGTAATTTAAAAAAGTTTAAGGGTAGATTTATATCAAAAGCACACATTTGAAGTTTCATAACGTTATTTTTAATAATTCATGGCTGAAAATATCTAAGGTGTGTGTGAAGTCGTAAAGCTAAAAATCTTTCCATTTGAAGTTATAAACACTGAACTGCAAATTAAAGCAATCAATGTAGAGCACTTGAATTTTAAACTTTAAAAATTGAAATTCAACATTTTTTTATTCAACATTTTTTAATCAAATGCTCAATTATTTTCACGTATAAAATGGAAGCTATTAACACTTTTCAATTGAACAATGTTTAATCAAATGCAGTTAAAATGCAATATTAAAAATGTTATAAATTGTACAGTTAGAAGATGTACATTTAGTTAAAGGAATATAAATCCACGTCGTCATTTTCAATGCTCTAAATTAAAAGAAAAAATCAATAGAATTGTAAATGTTTAAAATTATATCATATTAAGCAGTTTTAAGCTAAAACATTAAAAAGTGAGCGATTAATTTTTTTTTTTAACTGAACACTTTTTAAATTGGAAGTTAAATTATTTTTATTTCAAGTTCTTTCAAATCACTAATTGTTTAATTGTTCTTTACACATTAAAATGTGTTTTTTTCTCAATATTATTAAAGAATATCTTAAAATTAGTTTTTTTAAATAAAAAATAATTTAAAATTTTCCCAGAAATATGCAGAAAACTTTTTTATTACCTTAAAACCTTTAAAATCCTTAAAAAGCTTGAAAATTATATTTTAGAATCTTCAAAAATCTAAATTTTGTTAAAAATTTTTTAAATCTTTTCAAATTTCAAATTGTTTATGAATTTTTTTCAAAACTTCTAAATATTTTTAAACATTATTCAAATTTTTTATAACCTTATTTTAAATCCTGCATAATTAAAAAAATTTCATTCAAATCTTCCAGGTTTTTTTTTTACAATTTTGTAAGTTTTTTTAAAATCTGTTTAAATATTCTCCTCAAATTAATTTTTCATAATAAAAAATCATTTTCAATTTTTCTATGAGTCTTAAGAACATTTTTGTATTCTCTTGAAACCTTTCACAATTCTTGAAAAACTTCTAAATTTTTCGTTCGAAATCTGTAAAAATTTACATTGTGTGTTTAAATTATTTGAAATCATTTGAAGTCTTGGAATAATTTTGAATTTTTTCAAAACTTCTAAATATCTCTTTAACTTACTCGAATTTTTTCAAAATAATAAGCGTTCAATTGTTATTATATAAAAATTTAACAATTTCACTTACAAATTGGAAAATTTTTCAATGGTACAATTAAAATTATAACTTACAAAGTTTGAAATTTAGCTCTTTGAAATTTTAACGATTTCAAACAATTCAGTTTCAAATTGTTTATTTTTGAATATTTGATTTATATTTCTTCGCTTTGAATTAGGGAGTGTTTACACTCCACATGCACAAAAAAAATCGGCTATTCGTACTGAAATTTTGGTACGAATAACCTCTTTTCCAACTCCTGCTATTCGTACCGGAACAAATCCGTCTATTTATACCGAAATTTCGGTATAAATAGTCTATCAATTTGAGGTTATTTAAAAATTGAAAATAGTTGATAAAGTGTTAATCGGACATTTACATTTGTTTAACTAGTAAGGCTTTCGAATTGACACAGATTAATGTTTGACAGTTCAATTTTTAACATTAAAATCTGTAAATTCTTTAATTTTGAACGGATTCAGCCTCGACTTGTAAAATAAATTATTGTTCACTTTTTAATAACTAAAGTACAGTTCAATTCTAAAAATCATCAAATTATTTATATTTTCTTGTTTATTACTTGTCAGTTGATCAACTAAAAACGTTTTTTATCAAAAATTTGCAATGTTAAGAGCTTGTGAATTTTAAAATTCTTGAAATAAAAAATGTGCGCCTAAAAATATAGATCTAAAATGAAAAACTTTAAAGTAAAAGATTCAAGAATTACGCATTGTAAACTAAATGATATCATAAATGAAAAAAGTTAACAATTGAACTTAACATTTAAAAAAGTTAAAATCGAACTCATTTTAAATTTGTAAATAATTTCTCAAAAAAGCAAAAAGATAATAGATTTTAGTTCAAATTGTATTATATCATCATGTGGTATGAAATTTCTGATATTTCAAGTGATTCGATATTTTTTTCTTCTAAAAATTTGTAAAATTCCCTGTCAAATAATAAATTCACTGTCATTTCCCGGTTTTACAGTCCAGCGGCCACCCTGTTATTGCTTTTAAGTTAGTCATTTGTAATTTTTACACAAAAAAAATGATTAACACTTCATAATGTTGAAAGACTTTGGACCACGGGTTACATAATTTTTTAATTTATAAAAAATTGCAAAATTATTTGTATACCAAATGAAAGAAAATAGGGGGGTGAAACAGCAAATAAAAATATTTAATTTAAAAAAAAATGGTGTAAGTTTTAAATCATCCAAAATTGCCGCAAGTACAGTTTCCTGTTTCGAGCATTTTATCGGTAAGGCAGGAAGTTTTGTTTATCCTTTGTCCCATCAAATATCACACGAACTCTTTATTACCGACGGCGAGATCGAGCTTTTAAACAGACTTCCAGCCTTACACTTATGTAATACAAATTTCTGCACTGAAAATAAAAGATAATCATTTTATTGTTAAAATCTTTAAAATTATTATTTATGATTCGCCCGAGTAAACAATTTCCAATGAAAAATCATAGTTTAAAATTAACGTTTTATTTTTCATAATAAGTTATTAATGGTTCTGTTATAATTAATGAATAAGGCAAAAATTATTTCGTAAACGACTTTATTCACTCATTGTCAAACACAGCGTGTTCAGTTGTTTATAATTTGACAACTACTGAATCCTTTGGCTTTGACATTCTATTAGTACTAAAAATAATTAATTTAAATTTAAAACTTTTCACAATTTTTCATGAATATTTAGAGTACTGTAACCTGAGAAAACCAACGAACTAACGAACTAAATCATGCTATTCGAGCTATTTTTAGTTAATACACTAAATGTAATTCCGTAGAAAAATAACGTAATGTAAAAATGTAATTTAAGTTCGGACTTTTAAGAACTTAAAATTACAAATAAGAGATTTGAATTACTTAACACATCAGTCGGTTGAAAAAATGTTTAATCACATTAAATGCATCAAATATACGTGTAACAAATGTAATTTGAATATTGGCCGTCGGTATTTTAAACTTTTTTTAACGAAACATAAGGTTTCATTTTAATTGTTAAGATACGCAACACAAATTTGTAAGTTCCAACATGTAATTTAACAATAAATTTTTCAATTTTCGAACAGAGGGAAATAACACTGACATTTACAATCTTACTATCTATTATGCAAAATAAGCCTTAGTATTGGATCTTACAAATTCATGGAAACTATGCAGGTAGTTGATCTCTTAATTGAAAAATAAATTTATGTCGTACTATCTATTTGTAATATTAATAATAGTAGTATTAATAAATTCTATAAGTCTCTGTAATGTTTGGAATGCGATGCGGAAGAACCTGAACACTAGACACAAAGTATACATGTACCACTTAATTGAAAATATAAGTCGTTCATCGCAATGTGACTATTTATATAGATGTACAACAATAATTCTGGTTAAACTGTTTTAATTTCAAAATTTTTGACCGGAAGATTCCAATTGAGTTTCCTGTCTGAAATCTGGTTATCCGAAACCATCCGATCTGCTAGTTTTTATTCTGCACTAATAAGAACAAACTGGCTAAAGGAATAGAATGGTTGTGGATTTTTATTGGTATAGATTGTAAGCACACATAGATATATTTTCTGTTTTGTCAAAAATCTCATAGAACTTCACTGAATAGCTTTAGCTGGATTACGTAAATGCTTCTGCAAAAGACACTTTTGAAAATATTTCCTTTATGTACAAAATAAACTGTTTATTAGTTCCAGCACAGCAGTACATGCGATTTCTCACAAAGCAGTATAACAAACATTATCAAGTTAGCCAAATATAATGGATCAACTTCTTTGCAGTCAACATACAAAGGACTAACTTTTGATTCATTAAAACATTCATGTCAACTCTTTTAATTTTTTTAACTATTGAAAAACAAAATCTTTATTTATTACCTAACATAAAAAGCAATTCGGATCAGATTTTGACCTGGGATTTCCAATCATAAACATTTTATACGCTCGATATCGTTGATGAAAGTGTAGATTCTATCTACATTAACATTTTTAAGAAAAAAAAAAATACCGCAGGAAAACCATTTCTCCTTCATTTGGCAAAAAGCCTCTATTTTTTGCAACTAGCGTTGCTGGAGACATCTTCAGTTCTTCGGTCATCCTCACCTGAATCTTCCTTAACTTTGCTTTTTTTTATTCAATTTCCTCATCTTCACATCATTCGGGTAGTAAATATAACTGCAAGCATTGAAAATGTGCTTAAAATTATGCTTGCACCAGCATAAGAAGCTCCACTTTTGGAGAGGTCCAGGATCTTCCAAACTTTTTCTGGCACATCAACGTAAACCTTCTTAACGCCAACTTCATTTATCAGTTTCGAGAGTTTCTTTCCGTCAACTACATCTTCTTCGGCGGACCAGATAGTCAGTGTTGCATTTTTATCAGAACTCTTCTCCAAAAGGGTTTTCAAAGTGTCAATGCTGTTCATTGCGAAAGCTGCTCTCACAGGATAAGTCACTGCCTGAGTCACGTTGCTGTCCTTGAGGGTTTTTAACATCTCATCAATATGTGCGCTTGTGTAGTTGCCAGTGATGTTAGTTTTGTAACTGGAAATTCATAAACATGTTCTTTAGAATTTAAATTTGCTATAAAAAAATTGATGAATGCCCTGTTGAAAAATCCCATGTGGTAAACAATATAGGAAACTATTTGGGAAATTATATGGGACACTATACGGGAAACTATATAGGACACCATATGTGAAACTATATAGTAATTTGTTCCCAGATTCCATATATTTTCCAATACGGTTTCCTATATGGTTTTATATAGGAAACTATGTAGGAAATTATATGGGAAACTACATGGGAAACTATATAGAAAACTAAATAGGAAACCCTATGGGAAACTATATAGTTATTTGAGCCCAGAGCCTATATAGTTTCCCATATGGTTTCCTACATCCAATTTTTGAAATTCAATTATTGTTTCCAGAATTGTAAAATATTACAATTTTAAATGTTGAAGTTGGGAAGTTGAAGAAATAGGAAGGGTATATTATAAATTATAATTTATAATATGCCCTTCCCCATCGCTTAACAATCAACTTCAACATTTGAAATTGTAATTGTACAATTCTGAAAACAATAATTCAATTAAAAAAGTTGGAGATGGCAAAGTATGTAGGAAACCATATGGGAAATTATATATAGGACCCGGGCTCCAATTACTATATAGTTTCCCATATGGTTTCCTATATAGCTTCCCGTATAGTTTCTCATGTAGTTTCACATACAGTTTCTTGTAATTTATAATATTCCCTTCCCCATCGCTTCTATAAAAATATTAATTGAATAAAAAAATTGGACTTGGGAAACTATATAGGAAGCCATATGGGAAACCATATAGGAAATAATATGGGAAACTATATGTATAGGATCCGGGCTCAAATTACTATACAGTTTCCTGTTTAGTTTCTCATAGAGTTTTCCATGTAGTTCTCCATACAGTTTCCTACATCGCTTCCTATACATGCGATTTTTTAACAGCTTGACCTTTCAATATTTAAAAAAGAGATTAAAAAACAGATTTATAACACAAGAATGAGTTTTACAAGTAGGATGGATAGAAGATAAAAAAAATTGGAAATAAAAAAACCTCCCTGATACTGAAAAGTTTTCCTTTCCACAGTTTCACGATTATTGAGGGTAGGTGGCTCACAATGGCAATGGCCTAGGCCTAGGGGCCCAAGGACTTTAGAAGGCCCTTAGAAGGCCCTTAGGGCTTAGAAGGTGTGTCTTCAAAATCTATAGATTATTCAAAATTTAAGGTGGAAAGCCTTAAAATTTCCATTTATCTATTCAAAATTTTACTTCAAAATTACTTTGCGCTAAAAGAATCATAGAGCAATACAAATTAAAATTATTCAGTTTTCATCAATTCAGATTATCAAGCCCTTTGATTCCTGAAGCAGAAGTGAGATATTGGGGTTCAAAAAGTTCCAGAGGTCATATTTCTTCAAAGATTTTAAAGTTAATTTTTTTTTTAATTAAGGCTAATTAAAATTTAAAGAAGTCTGTCGATGCTGATTTAACAAAAATCATAAATTTGTTATTGAAGTTGAAAAATTACAAAAAATGACCATTTTTCTTTTTAATAGTCACTTCCTTTCTTCCCTGAAGAATAATATTACCAGGGAAAATATTGTGATTTGAAAACAATTATAATTTTTATGAACAATATTATGAAAAACCCACCCTTTTTCTCATATATATGAGAAAAGATAATTTTTTACGCTTCAGGGTGGTTTATGCCCCTCGAGCGTGGTTCTGACAACTTACATATTACAAGGTTTTTAAATATTTTTTCAGAGACCACTTTATGCACAATTTATATTAAATCGAAAAATGAATCATTCAAATTTTAAAGGGGTTGTGTATCCAAATTTTTAAAAGTAATTATTATATTTGAAATATATAAAAATTTTACTCTGAAAACAGTAAAGAGCTCGAAATATTTTTTTCATAAACAAGGGTTGCTTTTTGACTTTTAATGGTGGATTTTTATTTTATTTTTTCTACATCTTGTAAAGCAATACGATTTTTGTACGTTTGCAGGTGGTTTAACCCCCGTGGGATTTTTTTTTCATTTGAGCCACCCTCATTGACACTATGAAGTTCTCCTTTTATACTTTTAAACATATTTTTTCAATGGGAACTTCCTCTAAAGGAGCAAAGAAAAATTGAACCACATTGATTTTTTTAATAGTTGATTAAACTGAAGAATAATATTACCAGGGAAAATATTGTGATTTGAAAACAATTATAATTTTTAAGAACAATATTATGAAAATGTTTCTTTTATGAGAAATTGTTTATTTTCATCTGAAGAATAATATCGCGACATAAGAGGTTATCATTTAACTACAATTTTTACTGTTATACCCAATTATTGTTAAAAAATACACTTATTTCGCATTTTTGAACATAGAAAACTTTTTCTCTCTCTAGAGTCACTGATTTTCAACTGACCAATAATATTATCATACAAAAGATTACTCTTGCGATGAAAACAAATGATTGCGCAGAAAAGAAACATTTTCTTGTTAAAAATACGTTATGAGTGAATTTGCTTATAACAATTTTTTATAACAATAATAATTGTTGTTAAATCACAATATTTTTTATTCTAATGTCATTCTTTAGAGAAGAAAAGAAGTCACTAGACTAAAAATGAAAATAATCTATGTTACAAAATGCGAAATAAATGATTTTGTGAATGAAAATTGTTTATAACAATATGAATTACTGTTGAATGGTAATATCTTATATCAACCCAAGTTATTATCCTTCAGATGAAATAAAATGATCCTGTAGAGAATAAAAATTTGGTATGTTCATGAATAGGTATACCATTAAGCCATTCCCCTTTCGGGGTAGGCGTGACACTACCCGATTCGGGTAGTGTTTCTAGGTGGATAACTTGTAGTAAATAACTACAAGTGTGGGCTCACCACACCCACGATGTGCCAACAGCACTCAGTTTTCTCGAATGGTCACCCATCCAAGTACTAACCGCGTCCAACGCTGCTTAACTTCAGTGATCTGACGAGAACTGGTTTTTTCAGCGTGGTATGGCTGTTTAGGTGAATTTCTTTATTAAATAATTATTTATAACAATGGCAATTGTTCTTAATTAGTTCTCGATCATGATTAGTAATTACTTTTGCGTTATTCAGCGACAAAATCAGTGTAAATTATGCAGTCAAACACCAAAAATGCCGCAAATGTCAGTTTTACCCCTTAATTTGTTTATAAAAATTAAAGAAATTAATTAATTTAATCTGAAATTAACATTTCATCTCGTGAACAACTTGAGAGAAAAAAATTCACTGCCCCAAACATTACCGTCTAAAAGTACCAGATGACTGGACTATTCAGGATGTCAAACCCACCCTTTTTCTCATATATATGAGAAAAGATAATTTTTTACGCTTCAGGGAGGTTTATGCTCCTCGAGCGTGGTTCTGACTACTTACATATTACAAGGGTTTTAAATATGTTTTCAGAGACCACTTTATGCATAATTTATATTAAATCGAAAAATCAATCACTCAAACTTTAAAGGGGTTGTGTATCCAAATTTTTAAAAGTGATTATTAAATTTGAAATATATAAAAAATTTTACTCTGAAAACTGTAAAGAGCTCAAATTTTTTTTTTCCTGAACAAGGGTTGTTTTTTTAATTTTTAATGGTGGATTTTTATTTCATTTTTCTTACATCTTGTAAAGCAATACGATTTTTCTACTTTTGCAGGTGGTTTAACCCCCGTGGGATTTTTTACATTCTCATTCTAATGAGAAGGTACTGGTTTTATGTAAAATTTGACATAGTCGGTTTTCATCAAATGTCCACGTTTTGAGACCTCCTGAGTCAGAAAAAACGATTTTTACGAAGGTGTCTGTCTGTCTGTAGTCTGTAGTCTGTCTGTCTGTCTGTCTGTCTGTCTGTCTGTCTGTCTGTCTGTCTGTCTGTCTGTAGCCACGATAACTTTCGAAAAAATGATCAGATTTGATTGAGCTTTGGCACACTTTTTTATGGCCGAAAAATAGAGAACGAGTTCGTTAACCAGCTATTTTGGATGAAAATCCAAAAAGTGAGCACATTTTGAAAATTTTTGAGACCACTTTTTTGGAAGATTTGAAAATTCTATGTACGGTTATTAGTATTACTTAAAATGACGAACAAAATATTCTTATGGCTTTTCGTGATAAAAAAAAAATTACTTGAGTTATAGCATTTTCAAAATTCCAAAAAACAAACGAAAATGAACATTTTAAGCCGAAAAACGCACGATATGAAAAAAAGTCAAGAGGAGAAAAACGTTGATTCCTGAACACCCTATAATATTTTCATGACAACTTTTTGAATTTGTCGAAAAATAAAAAATTCAAATTTTGATCGCACAAAAAATTAATGAAAAATCAAAAAAGCCATTTTGCTGTAAAACTATGCAAGATACCAGAAAAGATCATCTCACCAAAATTGTGCACCTAAAAAAGATCTACAAATTTCTTATCATTCACTTTTTGATATGACGCGTAGTTTTTGTTTTATTCGTAAAAAACAGCATTGAAAATAGAAAAATCAAATTTTCAGACGAATATTACCAGCTACGAAAAAATGACCGAAACAAAATTTGTTCATCCATGGAAGAGGTACAAATTTATTGTGACTCATGTTTCGATAGGATGCGTGGTTTTTGTTTTATTCGTGAAAATAACATTGACAGTAAAAAAAATCAAAGTTTTGAAAAAACAATGCAAGGTACGAAAACATATAAATGAACAAAAATTGTGCATTCAAAAAAGACTTACACACCCGTAATCAATTTTTGTGGTAAGAATATATTCAAAATGAAAAAATTAACTTTTTTGATAAACGGCACAAGCTAAAATAAAATGTTAACTAATAAAATTTGTCGCCTCAATTATATCATTACTTTCCATTTGAAATCAAATACAAATTTAGTAATTTGTATATGAAGAACATATAACACGAAGCACAAAGTGCGCGCTCACTGTATTTACCAAATCGCACGCCGTAAGTGCGCTCCAACTTTTTTGTTTCTATCATACGGTTCAAATGATTTTCAAATCAAATATCGAGCGCGAAGCGCGAGTGTCTGGATGAGAATGTGTTCCTTAAGGTCGATAGAACCTTGAGTAAATAAAGTTCCTTTTCAGTCTAAAATAAAAGAAAATTTAACAATCACGCCATACCACGCTGAAAAACCCAGTTCTCGTCAGATCACTGAAGTTAAGCAGCCTTGGACGCGGTTAGTACTTGGATGGGTGACCATTCAAGAATACTAACATGAGTGCTGTTGGCACATCATGGGTGTGGTGAGCCCACACTTGTAGTTATTTATAACTACAAGAAAAACCTAGAAACACTACCCGAATCGGGTAGTGTCACGCCTACCCTGAAAGGGAAATGGTTTAATGGTATATATATATATATATATACTTAATATGTAGAGGTTTTGATAATTTTATAATATTTGCAAACAAACTTTTTCTTTTCATCGAAGTCGAACACGAAGTTCAAAAATCTAGAGGAGCCTAGCGTAAAGCGCGATGCAAATACGCCCGAGCGCGTAGCGCGAGGTGAATACATAATCGAGCGCGAAGCGCGAGATAAATATATGATCGAGCGCGAAGCGCGAGATCCAACAGTCGCGCGCCCTAGGCGCGCTCAAACTTGCGAGCGAAGCGAGCCGCGCGCGAAGCGCGCCATGAGAATGTGCCCGCGAAGCGGGCAGATTTTTTTCATTTGAGCCACCCTCATTGACACTATGAAGTTCTCCTTTTATACTTTTAAACATATTTTTTCAATGGGAACTTCCTCTAAAGGAGCAAAGAAAAATTGAACCACATTGATTTTTTGTAATGGTTGATTAAACATGGATTTTTTTTAGATCAACAGAAATAGAAGATATAAGAACTGTTTGCAAATGATGACTTTCTTATAAATCATAGGGAGAAAAATAATCAGGGTTTTTTAAATCTCGACGAGAAACGTATTTTTCTAACTTATTTTGGCTCCGCGCAACCTCAGGACATTGATCGACCCACTGAAAGTTTACACATCTCATAAGAGACCTAGCTCAAATGAAACTTTATTCACCTGTAATGTCACTTTTCAGTCCCTAGGGCCTAGGGAATAAAAACACTTTTTACTTCCTGGGGACTGAAAAGTGACGTCAGATGTGAATAAAATATCGTATGCGCCAAGGGGGAGAGGCACTTTTTCGACTTGTGTACGTTTTCAGTACTTGTCGAAAAAGCCCCTCTTCTCCCCCTAGGTGCATAATATACTATTTCAGTACGAGGGAGATTTTGGTTTATAACATTTTCTTCTTTCACCTTTGAATAATTATTATAGTTAGTAATGAAATTTTCAATAAATAAAATAAATATAATCTTATTGGTGAACGTACCTAGTGACCCAACCAACAGATAAAGTACTTTGAGGAATAGTCTTCTTGGCACCCTCCAGGAATTCTTTAGCATTGACTGGCTTAATATTTCCACTGACAGTTGCATTAACCGGTCCTAATAGAATGTCAGCATTGAGCCAAAGAGGGACTGTCAGCTGTAAAACAAAAAAATGTCAATTTTGATATGCCCTTTGAATCACAATTGTTTATCATTGTTCCAAAACAGCAGATAACACTTACATTCACTTTATGTTTTTCGAGGACTTCCAATCCTGCCTTGTAGGCCTCAATCGATTTAAAGTCCAGCTTTATACCTTTTGTGCGATTCTTGAGAACAACGGTGAGGAATTCATCCAGGGATAAGTCACTTACTTCGTTTGGAGGATGTGCCATAATAGGTATCTTTGTTGAGTTTGTATTAGTCACATTTCCCAGGACAACATCAGCTTCCAACATCATGGTGGCTTTAAAAATTAAATTTTTTGTCACGTGAGATGCATACATCGATCAGAGCTTAAAGAGGCTATATAGAAGCTAATATCATGTAGCTGCAGCTTGCAACTTTCTCTGTTCGACTTTAGTGCGCGAGTCTAATCGTTAGTGAACCAAATTCGGGAGATCGATGATTTCCTCCTCTAGAGAGACCAGTTTGTTATATCTACTTTAAAATTTTAAACACTTGCTTTGTTTCCACTACAAGAAACAACATTAAGAGTGGATTGAGTGAAAATAAATAAGTTAATATCAGAGATTTTTCTTCAAAAAAGAGTCAATTGTTCTTAGGGACCGTTCAAAAACAACGTCACGCTATTTTGGAAACTTTTTCCAGCCTCCCCTTCTTCGTTACAGATCATCACACAAATCTTGAATCCCCCAGGATAACGCCATAAACACGAACACCCTCCCCCTTTAAACCATTTTTTTATATTTAATTTCTTAAGCACCTAAAATAAAATATAAGACATACAAACATAATATTTTAACAGACTTCACATCCCTAAATTCTTTCAAAACAGGGGAAATGGGGCGATTTTTCCCGAAAATAGGGAAACGATAGGGGAATAAATACTTTGCGAAAAAAATTAATGTATAGGTACCATATTGAATTCAATATGCGAAATATGTTACATTTTCAAAAAAAATAGTTGAGTTTTTGACTGAAAAAGATTACTTTTCTACCAAAAGAGATGCATTTTTAATGGAAGAATTGGGTTTTCAAGATAAAAAGTCGAGTGGTTTAGATAAAAGTTGACTTTTAAAACCGAAAAGATGCATTTTCAAACAAGAAACATGAGTTTTCAACAAAATAGTTGAATTTTTGATTAAAACAAAATTTACTTTTCAACCAAATAATAAAATTTTTAACCAAAAAAGATGAATTCTCAACTAAAAATAGTTAAATTTTCAACAATAGAGATGCATTTTCAACTAAAATAATGAATCTTGAACTGGAATTGTTCAATTTTCAGTTTAAAAAATTAATTTTTGTTCAAAAAAATATGAATATTCAAACAGTTGAATTTTCTACGATAATAAGACAATTTTTCACCCAAAAAGTCGAATGTTTAACAATACAGTTTGATTTTTAAACAAAAAGACGGATTTGCTACAAAACAGATACATTTTCGACAAAGAAAAAGGAATTTTCAACAAAATAGTTCAATTTTCTTTCAAAGAGATGCATCTTTAACTAACAAAGTGAATTTTTAACAAATTAGTTCAACTTTCAAACAAGTAGTTAAATTTTCAATCAAGAGGATTCATTTTCTACCAAAAAAGACGAATTTACAATAGAAGACATCAATTTTCAACCAAACTGTTGAATGTTCAACTAAAAACTATCAACATTCTTAACCAACAATGGGAGAATTAAAGTTTTAGTTCAAAAAATTAATTTGAAGCAAAAAAAAAAGAAGAATTTTCGACAAAATAGTTCAATTTTCAAACAAATAGTAGAATTTGTATCCAAAAGAAATGAGTTCTGAATCAAAAATATAATAGTAGACTTTTTAATTAAAAATAATTCCTCCTCGATCAATTCATTTCGAACTAAAGTGAAGAAACGAGAAAAAGTGCAAGTTCCTTCAAAATAGGGGAATAAGGAGGAATTCTTTAAAAAAGGGGCAAAGAGGGGAAGAGGGGAAAGAGTGTGAAGTCTGTATTCTTCACTTTTAAAATAAAATCACTAATTTTCATTTTGTCAGGCATTTCAAAAAATGTGTCTGCGCATTTATATTTTCCATGTGTGATGGCACATTCCTACCCTACGTCACAAAACCTATTAACCCCCACCCCCCTTGTAGCTTGACGTAATTTTTGAACGGCCCCTCATAGGAGATAAATTTCTTTTATTTTTTATGTTGAGTTATGAATTTAATGAAACTTGAAGAAAGTTTGAAATTTCTATCTGGAATGACTCTACTCAATTTGTTATTATAATTTTTTAACATAGGGTAAACTATTCCATGCCGCCTGATCTTTATGTTTCTGCGCGTGCCATGTACAAGCATTTTCATATATCAAGGGTAACTCGAGAAGACCCAGTGGAACACAGGTCGAGGTCGTTATCGATTGTCAGTGAAGATGGTACCTCTGAAAAGAGACGGGTAAAAATTTGACCAAGATTGAAATGTTACTCTGTGCAATATAAACGTCTTTTTCAGTCTACATGGGAAGTAACTAATTTTTGTTAACAAGGTACTTTTTTTGGTAACGAAGTTACTTTTGTTAACAAGTAACTAATTAGTAACTAGTTACATTTCTTTCAGTAACAGTAAGTATACAAATGGTTACTTTTTTAGTTTCTTTCGAAATTGTTCACAAGTATTTTTTATGAAAACCAATCCATTTTATTTCTTTTGCAACAATTTTTTCATTTTCACTATTCAAATTGTGGCAGCTAGTTTTTGAACTTTTTTTTAGTACAGCAGGAATCATATTGATCTTGAGAAGGGGCAGCTTGAACGATGAAGGTTTTTAAAAATTTTACTCTTGAATACAAACTGATTTAATTGGAAAAGGTGACCTATTTAAAGCGAAAAAGCAGTGGCGTAATCGAGGCCTGGCGGGGCCTGGCACCGCCACAGTGTGAATAAAGGCACTTTTTCTGGACAAAAGTCTGCCCACAAGAAAATTTTCAATGAAGAGCGTAAGTCAATTTAATAAATATCCAGCGATAATTTCCAGTAGGTTAGATTGAGAAAAAAATGTGTATAATGTTTTAAACAAATTAATTAACAAAAGCCATTTTGTCGTGAGTCGCAATGATTAGCTGTTTAAAAATTACACTGTTTATATAAAATATGAAAGAAATTACTACTTTATTGCGATTAATTAAGAACAGTCAAAGACTCCTTGCGGTCTTTCTTCAAATTAACAACTGTAAATTATTTCAACAATATTTATAAACAAATTCACATTTTCAACATTATTCCATGAATAGCCTCAATTTTTGTTAAGGAAGCAACTAAAAATGTACTGCCAGGGTCTTGCTGAGTATTCCTTCTTGACATATTTTCCTAATTAAGAAAAATTGTTGATTATTTAAACAATATTTTTAAACAAATTCACAGTTTGACCATTTTTCCATGATAAATATTAATTTTTTTGCGTAATGAACTAAAAAACCAAGGTTATTATATCTGTGTTAACAAAGGTGTGATGGGTTCTTGGTTATTGGACTATTGGGTTATAAAATTAATTATCTATTTATTGGGTATCGTATCTTGACGACTGCCAAAAATGTGAATAATCTATTCCATAAAAGATCTTGTGTTACTGAAAAGCTGAATTGCCTTTGGTACTGTGAATTCTTTTAAGAGAATGCAGAAAAATTTGATTTATAAATATTGTTTAAATAATCCACACTTCTTAAAATATGACAAGAGGAAATCATTGGCAAGACATTTCTTGTTGATTCCGCAAAAAAAATATTCATCACCCAAAAATAGACAAACTATGAATTTGTTTATAAATAACGTTTAAATAATCAACAATTTTTCCTAATTAGAAAAATATTAAAGAAGGCATAATCGGCAAGACATTTCTTGTTGATCTCACACAAAAAATTAATATTTATCATAGAAAAATGGTCAAACTGTGCATTTGTTTATAAATATTGTTCAAGTAATTAACAGCTCTTTTTAATTGGACAAATATGACAAGAAGGAGTCAATGATAAGACATGTTTAATTTATTCCACGAAAAAAGTCCATTCATGCAAAAGTAGCCAAAATGTACATTTGTTTATAAAAATTGTTTAAATAATTAACTTTTCTTGTCCATTGGCAATGTATCATAGCAAAGAGTGACTGGAAATACATTTCTAGTTAGTTCCATAACAAAATTGGGCCTATTCGTGGAATAATGTTTAAAATGTGTATATATGTGTATAAATATTGTTTAAATGATTAACAGTTGTGATTAATTTTAAGAAAATGACAGCAAGGAGTCATTGGCAAGACATTCCTGGTTGATTCTGCAAACAAGATTGAGCCTATTATTTGTGACACACGAAAACTGTATATTTTTTTATAAAAATTGTTTAAATAATTTTTAAACAGCAGCTTTTTTTAACTAATCGTAATTAGGCATTAATTTCTCTCATATTTTATATAAAAATTATGAATTTCAAAGAACTAATAATTGCGACGCACGAAAAAATGGCTTTTGTTCATTAATTTGTTTAAAACATTATAGAAATTTTGTTTCTTATTCTAACCTACTGCAAATTATTGCTAGATAGTTATTTCACTGGCTTATGCTCTCCTTCAGACAATATAAAGATATTTTTAAAAATTAGGAAAAAAATATTGTGTACTTTGTTGTTAAATAAAAAAATTTTTTTTTGTTGAAGTAAATTTTCTGCACTAAATATTTACACCCAGAAGCCTCAGGTTCATTAAAAAAAAACATCCAAAGATTTTGGCCACACTGTACGCCAGGGTTGTTTCCGAAGGGCTGGCGACGCTGCCAGGCCGCTTTCTTGTCGCACAAAAAATGATTCTAGTTAGCATTAAAAAGGCCATTTACACAGTATTAACAATTTAATTTTAAGAAAGTATGGAAATTACTGTATGTCAGCAATACGTTATCAAAATATATTTATCGCGATGGATATTGGATTTCGGAATGTCCTATCTACACAGAATCATGTTTGTGGGATTTCCCCAAGTTCTAAATCGATAATGTTTATCAAATTCTTTTTAAATTGCGCAGGCAGTCTTTTCTCAAGCCGCAGAATTATTTGCGACTCAAATATGTTATGTTTCAAAGGGAATAAGAAGACACGTATCTTATCGATTTGTCGACAATATTTCGTTGACAAAATTATCAGCAAACATATTTGAATTAAAAAAATTGAAAACGCGGATTATCAAAAAATGGTCCAAATTTTTGTTAAAAGTGTGATATTTTTTAATATATGTATTTATTATTTTCTTTCTGATTCTGATTTAATTTATCATCCTCTCTCGAAATTCGTTGGAAATTTTAAAAAAGTTCAAAAGTGACAAAATGGCGGTGGTTTTTCTGAAAATATTCAAAGTCAATTTATTCAAAATTTCACTGTTTTTTTTCATTTGTTTCTGGATTCATCCTAATTTTGAGAGTATATTTCATAATGTCATTAAAAATGCCTATTGACACTTTTTTCTATTTTGCGTTATTTTCGAGATTTAAGAAAAAATATGTATAAAATCCTTTAAGATTTATTTTTTTCTTAACAATACAATGTTATAGTGTCATACAAAATAAAGCTGAAAATAATTTAATAGTTTCAATAACTTTTGCATGAAACTTTTACCTTTGAAGTCGGCATTATTGAAATAATCGATACTCTCCATTTTTTCTGACTAATTTATTATTTTTCCATCAAAACGTTGTTACAACAGTTAAATTAATTTCTTTTTGATTTTTCATCACAACATAAAAGTGTATTGTTGAGAAAAATATATAAATCTTTAAGGATTTTATACATATGATCGCAAAAACCTCAAAAATAACGCGAGATAAAAAAAAGTGTTACGTGACATTTTTCTAGACATTTTTTACAGAAACAATTTTACTCTTTTGAATTTTTTATACCTTGCATCGTTTTGGCAAAAAATGTGAATTTTCGTTTTTCAAACAAACAAAAATTCTCTCTTCTCTCTAAGGCTCAGACACAGGACAGACTATCATGGAATATATTCTTTGCATAAGGACGAATCTATAAATAAATCAAAAGAAGAGAAACGGTGGGTTTTATGAATACATTGAATTTGAATATATTCAGAAAATCCGCGGCTATTTTGTCACTTTTGAACATTTTTAAATTTTCTAATGGACTTCGAAAGAGGATAAGAAATACATACGATCACCATCTGAAAGAAGACAAATACCTATATTAGGTTTAAAAAATATCACATCTTTCACAAAAATTTGGACCATTCTTTGATAATCCGCGTTTTCACTTTGCAAAATTCAAATAGACATAATTTTGTCCACAAAATTTTTTTAGCAAATCGATTAGATACCAGGTTTTTTTAGGACAACACCACTGCAAAAAAGTTACCAAAAGTGACTAATTTCTAACACAAAAAGTGGCTAGAATTGACAGAAAGTGACTAATATCCATTAATTATGTGACTTATGTTCTTTTAAATTCAAAACAATTCAAAAGGATTCGATGAAATTTATAAGAACTTCAGATGAGTTTAGACGAATTCAGGATAAATACAAAAAAAGGGAAAAAAATGAATTAAATAAAATTCGAGTGAATTTAGGGAAAATGAGAAGAATTCGATGAAATTCATAAGTATTCAAGCGAATTGAAAAAAAAACCCAAAATATTTCACTGATTTTAGTAAATTTGAAGCAAATTTAGAAGAATTCAAATGAATTGGAAAGAATTTGATAAAATGTGTAAGAATTTAAGGTGAATTTAAAATAAGTCAAGTGAATTGAAAAAAATTCAAAAGAATTACAAAGAATTCAAATTTTTGAAAGAAGTCGGAGTGAAATTCCAAAGTGTTCAAATGAGTTAAAAAATTTTTTAATCCAAAATATTCCAATAATTTTAGTAAAAATGGAGTGAATTTAGAAGAATTGAAGGGGATTTAAGCGACTTGATGAAATTCCTAAGCATTGAAATATCACAATTGAAAAAAAAAATTTTTTTTTAATTTCCAACGAATTGAGTAAAATGACAGTGAATAGAATTCAAGAAAAATTCAACAGAATTTAGGTGAATTTAAAAAATTTAAAAAAAACGAATTAAATAAAATTCCAGTGAATTTAGAGAAATTTGAGAAAAATTAGAAGAATTCGATAAAATTCATAAATATTAAAGGTGAATTAAAGAAATGCAAGTGAATTGAAAAAAATACTAAAAAATTCATTGAATTTATTAAATTTAGAATGAATTAAGAAAAGTTCACGAGAAATAAAAAGAATTTGATAAAATTCTTAAGAATTTAAGGTGGGTTGAAAAGACTGCAGGGTGAATTACAAAAAAAGTAAAAAAATCCACTTAATTTAGTAGAATTGAGAGAATTTAGAAGAATTCGAGTGAATTAAAAAAATAAGGGTTATTAACAAAATTCAAGAGAATTGAAAAGATCTCAGAAAAAATTAATAAGAATTCAGGTTAAAATATAAAGGTATACAAATGAATTAAAAAAATTTAAGATTCAAAATATTCCATTGATTTCAATCAAGTTAGAGTGAATTCAGAAGAATTCAAGCAAGCTCAAGAGAATTCGATTAAATTCATACGAAATCATGATAAATTAAAAAAAAATCTATTATGTCTAATGTATGTCTTAGCATGTCTAAGTAAATCAAATCGAAGTGAATAGAATTCGCGAATAAGAATCTGATAAAATCCATGAGAATTCAAGGTGAATTAAAAAGTCTTCAGGGTGTATTAAAAATAATTCAGAGGAACAAAAAAATACAATAAAATTCAGAAGTTCTTGGGTTCTCAGTTTAAATGTATTGAAAGAAGTGACTAAAGTGATCTTTTTATTGAAAAAGGTGACTATAGTAACTTTATCTTAAAAAAGTGACTAAAAGAAACTAAGCCATTTTTTAGGTGCTCAAAAAAAGTGAATACGTGTTTTTTTTTAATATTAACAGGGGCCCGTCCAACACCTGACGTTTCCCATAAGAATGACATGGGGGAAAAGCACAGTTTTGTAAATTATTCCCGAAACATGAAAATGTACAATAATTTATCTCATGAAAACTCTTCAAGGGATAAGAATCAATTATTCATTTTTTAATTTCAACCCCCATGGGCCTCTTTCGTGGTGCCCCAAAAACTACATCATGCAAGTGCAATAAGGATTTTTCGGAATATTGCCCTTAATTATTACTTTTTTCTTTTTTTCGTAGATCTTCATGAAAAAATAAATTACAATGTTTTATGTATTTTTTAATTAATTTTAAATAGTTAAAAATCATTTTTATTCACGTGAACAATTTTATTTCCATAGAATATCGCGAATTGAGGGTATTTTATTAACACTATAGTATATTTAATGATTTAATGACTTGGAGAGTGTATTTTTTATTCAAATTGTTTTTTGCTAGTTTTTGAACGAATAACAACATTTTTGAATAAATATTACTTTTTCCAAGATACTTAATATTGCTTAAGCAATTTTCGTTTGTTTAAACAATTTATTCTCTTATAATATCACGAATTATTCATTTAAGAATGTATTTAAAAATCTTCAGAATTATTATTTTTATGGTAAACTTGAGGGGGTGAGCGGCCCCTGTTAATATTAAAAAAAGACGTATTCACTTCTTTTGGGAACTTAACAAAATAGGGGGGGGGGGTGATGTCAAAAAATACAAAACTTTTGTTTTTTTGGGCCACCCTAATGAATACAGATAGAAATAAGCGTAGCGTACATTTCTCTTATATGTAAACTACCAAAGGAACTAAAAAAAATAACGATAGTTACTTTGTTTGCAAAAGTAAAGGTAACGAAAACCAGTTACTTTTAAAAAGTAGCTTCCCCATCATATTGTTCTATACATTGACAGGTCTTGAACTTCACATTATTATTAAAATAATAAATACTGAAAAATCCTAGTTTCTTTACAGAACGAGAGTTTAAAATTTGAAAAAAAAAGTGAAATATTCGTCTTCAAACAAAATGAAGTATACTGCGCATTAATAGAAAGCTTCAACTCATTGACGTGTATTTTTTACACCTGAATAAACAGAGTGTGATGTGAAATTATCACAAACAATCGTACGATTTGGTATGCTTGAAAAAGTTTAACCCAGTTGAAATCAGACAAAGTAGATTTAAACAAATTTCTATAAATAGAGCAGAGAAAAGCACAACTGTAGTTATCGACAGAAAACCGATAACAACCATCCACCTGATTTTATTGTTACGTAAATCACGTAAGGATCACAAGAGTCCTGTTTATTAGTTTGTTAGCTGGTTGATACAGTGCAATCTTTGAATCACATGATGATGTAGGACCTAATCTTATTGACAATGCAAATGGTCAAATTGGCCTTTACCTACAAGCAAAACTCATTACAAGGAAGAATGTTATTTGAAAGATTTACTATCTACCAAAAAATTAAGTAAATATTATGTAACAGTCGTTTCATTATTATACTAAGTTGTAACTTTAATTTTCACAACGTAGTTGCAATAAAAAAGTTGTATTCAGAAATTTCTTATTCACAGAACATTATCTTTAGATTTGTTTAAATAAGAGGTTTGGTTAGTGAAATACAAGAAAAGCAATTACATACCTGATGCCAAAGCTTCTGTAAGTAAGGTCTTGCTGTTTACTGCATGCTTCCAAGTAATCTTTGTTAGGTTGCCATTGATGTTCTTCTTGAAAAATTCAGTTGGATTTGGTATATCAGCCATGGCAGTTTCTGAAAAATAAAAAAATATTCTTGGTGACTAGATTGCTCGAAGCCGAGAGACTGTTTTCAGCTTTTACCCAATATTCATATCAAACTTAATCTGGATTCGAGCCATTTACAATGTTATCAATGCGCCTCTTTATACTGAACATTGGCAGAGACAGCGAGGATAACAGCTTTATCTTTTTTCGAATAAAATTTTTCATTATCATATAAAGACTGTTTGTAATTCACCAAATTCTACTTTTGCATTTGATAAATATAAGATAGGACTTTGTACGTATGAAATCTTTTCAAAAAAGCTGAGAGACTTTTGGGTGCATAACTTTTTACCCTTAGCGTCAGATGTTCATATTATAGAAAAATTGGGACACCCATTCAACGGAAAAAACATCTCCAGCATCGAAATCCTATCCTCAACCTATGAAGGGAATTTAAAGTCACTCAGCAGTGTGCAGTAGTGGGGCCGTCAATGTAGGGCTCTACACAAAGTCTAGAATTAGGGACTACGTTACCACTTTTTGGCTATTTTTGACCCCCTATTTTTTTACGAAAATAGAGAAATAATTTTTTTTTAGATGAAATTCAATGTAGATACCATATTCAATTCAATATAAAACGCTTTAAATTCCTAAGATTCCAAGTCGAAATATATTGCATTTCCAACAAAATAGTTTAATTTTCAACTAAAAAAGATTTTCTACCAAGAGAAATGAAATTTCAACAATAAGACGAAGCTTCAACAAAAAACAATTAATTTTTAAGCAAACAGCTGCATTAACAACCAAATAGTTGAATTGATTTTCTACCAAGACACTTGAATTTTTGAAAAAGACACCTTAAAAAAATAGTTGAAATTTCAACAAAATAAATAATTTTTTAACAAAATAGTCAAAAAGATGAATTTTTCAGAAGACAGTTGAATTTGCAAACCGTAAATTTGAATTTGCAACATGAAAGTTCAATTTCAGACAAGAAGGGTGGCTTGTGTACCATAAAAGACAAATTTTCAATCCAAGAGGACGAATTTTCAACAAAACGAAATGCATGTATTTTCAACCAAACAGTTGAAATTTTAACTAAAAAAGATAAGTATTTGACAGAAAATGGAATAGTTAAATTTTCATTTTTAAAAATTAATTTTCAGCAAAAAAAAAAAGAGTTTTCAACCAGAGTTCAGCATTCAACCAGATAATGAAATCCTCAACGAAAAATATGAATTTTCAACATGTGAGATTAATTTTCTATCCAAAAAGACGAATTTTCAACATAACACAGGAATTTTTTACAGTTACAGGATCAATTTTCAACAAGAAATATAATAGTTTAGTTTTTCAGATAAAAAATTGATTTTTTAACCAAAAAAACGAATTTTCATCCAAATTTTAAATCTTCAACGAAAGAGGCGAATCCTGGAAACAAAATGATTTTTAACACAGAAGTTCAACATTTAACCAATCAGTTGAATTTTCAACAAAAAAAAAATACAAATTTACAACAAAATACATGAATTTTCAACAAGAAAAATCAATTTTCAAATGAAAATATAAATATTTGATTAAAAATGGAAAAATTACACTAACAAGATGACTCTTCTGTTATAATGATAAAAGATGACTTTTTAATCTACAAGGACGAATTTTTAACAAAACAGTTGAATTAACAAGAAAGCTCATTTTCCAACCAAGAAAGACGACTTCCAAAATAGTAGAATTTTTAATAAAATAATTAAACCTTTAATAAAATAGTTGATTTTTTAACCCAATAGCTCAATTATCAACCAAGAAAGATGAATTTTCCACTAATATGATGAATGTTCAAAAAACATAATTCTTCATAAAAGAATTCAAGATTCAACCTAATAGTTGCATTTTCAACCAAAAAGATGATTTTTCAAATGAAAAAGATCAATTCTCAACCCAATAGTTGAATTTTTAACGGTGAGATAAATGTTCAACCAAAAATGGCATAGTTAAATTTTAAGTTAAAAGTTTAATTTTCAGCCAAAAATTGAACGAATTTTCAACAAAATAGTTAAATTTTTAACCAAGAAAATAAATCAACTGTGGCAGTACAGAACTAGATAACCAACAAAATCGGAATTTTTCAGGAGAGCGAAAAAACATTCTGTAAAATAAAAATCGCCACTTAAAAATAAGACAAAAAATCACTTCCGAGATGACATGTTGCTGATTCAAGCTCGCTCAAATTTAATTAGAAAAAGTTATCCAGTTTCGTGGAAGTAGATGTGTCAGCTGACAACCTCAGTGTGACACTGATCACATAATAGAACAGGCTGGGCTGCGGATTGCGATAAAAAATGGAAGCTTCAGTTTAAATAAGAAGAAAACTTATTTCCGAGGTATTGAGTGGCTGAGTGAGGGGGAAAAAGTTTTGATTTAAAAAAGTGAACCAATTTCGAGTAAATCAGACCGGGGTATGGGGAGGCTTAATGAGTATAACAAATGTTTGATACAAACAAATTATTTTATTCCGAGAAAATTAAAATTTCGTGTGACGGTACTGCACTGAGATAGACGATTATTCGGTGTAACTTTTAGCAAAAAATAGTTGAATTTTCCTACCGGGTTCTTTCAATTCAATTCACGTTCAAGCGAAAAAACGAGAAAAAGGGTAAGTTTCTTGCAAGTGGGGGAAAAATAATTCATTAAAACCAGGAAAAAGGGGAGAATTGGGGGAAATAGTGTAAAGTCTAAAATATGAAAGTGATTTTCAAACTTATCAATTTATTATTTCCAAGGCCATCTCTTGCAAAACTCGCAAACTTTTTTAAAATTTATCATCAGGAAACGTACCAAACGTATCTAAGTTCTTAACGTTACTTCCACTGACAACACCCCCTTCCCCTGTTACAAACCGTAGTTTTTGGGGCGACCCCCTTCCATCTGAAATTGGTAACGTTGTTTATGGATGGCCTCTTATTGTTCTTTTCGTTTTAATTCCAAATTAATGAAATATCAAAAAAATCTTTGAGAGCTGCTTTTGGAACAAGGTTTCCAGTTCTTTTTATTTAACAATCAAAATGTAATTTTACCTTTTTAAATCAACCATGCCTTTGAAACACCTGTTTTCGTATTACAATCGTCAAAATTTAGTTATGTAACATCTTTGCTAGAAATATACCATTTTATAAAAATGCTAACAAAAATTTTTAATTTAAAATAAAGTAATCATGTATAAAATTATCTTCTGATTCCATATTGAAACAAGAAATTTAAAATTTATATCATTAGTATTAAAAAGATTTTTTAACACTTGATTTATTTAACAGCCTGACAGATTATACGAGGCCATTTCAAATTTCATTTTTATCACAGGATTTCCAGCTATGTTCAATATATCCTTATTATTTTTATTATTATACTATTAAGCCATTTCCCTTTCGGGGTAGGCGTGATTTGCTCGGTTGGAAAATAGTAGTGTGTAGGTGTGTATATATAAGGTAGATAGGTATATAGGTATTAGGTATAGATATTTTAGATTGATCTGGAATTCTCGTGTTATTTATTCAAATGACACGTTCATTCCGCAACACTGCTCCGACCCAGGTTGCTGATCAATCTCTCTAGCGATCACTCCAGGTGAAGAGACTCACACAATTGTTATGTGTGGTTCCCTCAATATTGAAAAATCAACTCAAGTAGATTTAACACATTTTGTTCGTTTACTCCTCAAATGTTATTAATAATGTTCAATTCATTTTAAAGCATTCTCTCATTTCAAATTTCCCTCCACTCAGCAGAGATGGATCAGCTTTGTCTGTTCGTGCACATAGTGGCTCAAACCAACCGTTATTTCCGGTCTGCTGGTCAGGGACACTATTCGCACTATTTATATCTATATCTACTCACTCAATGTAAAATAGAAGCTTCCGAAGAAAAGAATTTAGTGGAGACTATAAGTAACTTACGAAAGATGAAATCAGTTTCAGTCGTTTCACGCAAACCTGCACGTGACTTATGTATGACCCGCTGGTAGCAATGTGCCGTTTCAGAAATTTATACTTTTTGAAACTTTACATGAAAGTTTCAATGAAAAGTTTCAAAGTCAGTGAAACTTTTGAAACTTTAGCATTTTTAGCTATATTTATAATAATTATAGATGAAAAATGCCTAATTTACATTTAAAATGGGTTTTTTAATTATCAGAACTGCACTTTACTTTCTCTTTAAATTTCAAAACTGTTTTAACATCAAATAAACTGAGTCAGAAAACAGAAGCAGAACTAACATAACCTAAAATATAGATACCTGAGATACCAATAAAAGCGCCAAAGTTTGAAATTTTGATCATGATTGATAATAATTCAATTCAACACATTTTATAAATTTCGTACATAGAACTTATTTATATTTTATACATCATTTTATTGTTATTTTCTAAGTGCAGTTTCTTGTAATCACAGTTGCCTGTACTAAAAAAATGTATCAAGGCGTTAGCCGTTAATAAACTAATCTAAATTAAAAATGGGAAAAAATAAGTGGGAAATAAATTTATTATCATTATTCAATTCAAGCATTATATATATATATATATATATATATATATATATATATATATATATATATATTCATGTGAATTATTTACATCCTAAAAATAAATAAATCAATTTTTTGAGATCAAGAAACTTATTCTTTGGCTTCGACTTGTCTGCAATGTTTTAGGTAGATTTGTTTACTTAAATATGTAATATATCAATATATTTATGCACGTATATAATTATATATGTAACCAAACAATCAAATAAAATTCATATTAAATGAAAATAATGTATATAAGTTTCATAAGTTTCGTTTAAATTTCATTGATCATAAATTTCGCATTTTGAAACTTTCAACGGCACATTGCTACCCGCTGGTGAGATTGAGAATAACAGGTTCGTGCCAAACTGACCTCGATCAACGAATACTCAAGGAATCTATTTAATCGACATCGAATCGATTCGATTGTTCGAGAGCAAATAAAATTTCAAAGAGAAGCCTAACTTTGGATATGATTTTCCCAAGATTTTATACTGTTAACGTGGAATGGAATGCACTTCATTTTGATCGCTTGAACGGATCTGGAGTAGAGCTCAGGAACCAATGAACTCTGGAAATATTTTTACTGGACGGTAAAACAGAAAAGAGTTCTCTGAAGAATTTAATTTTCATCATTTTAAAAGGGTTTTTCGGTTGCCTACTAGGGTGTCCTAAAAACACAATCTTTATTTTTATGACACACCCCCTAAAGATATTTTTCTTTTCTTTTAAAAATACTTTTTAACCGTGGTCCTGGGGCTTCAAACTGTCTCAAAATGATTAAAAATATATAAAGGGTAGTTTTTGAAGTCAAGGGGTAGTATTTTGGTCTAATTAGATCCCATTTTTCTTCTAAACATATGGTACCATCAGCTCTATTCCCTGGCAAACAATTAACATGTTTACGAAAATTAACATTAATTAATCATTTTAATCATTTTGGGACTGTTTAGGGCCCAAGGACCATAGTTTAAAATTATTTTAAAAAGAGAAGAAAAATATGCATTTATTTTTTCAGCAAATTTCTACTAGGGCGGAGGGAAATTTTTGTTTTCAAATTTAGAAGGGGTCCAAAAGTTGTAGTTTGGTACCCGGATATCCCACAATAAGTTACAGATAAAAAAATATATTTTATCATGGTAAAGCTCAAACAGAGTGGCCGAAAAACTTGATTTTCAAAATTCCGTGACTTTTCACTGATTTTTTCCCTGATAATTGATATTCAAAGACTAGCATTTTAATCTAGTAACATTTCCAATATAGAATCTTTTATAAACGGAATAAAACAATTTCTGATTCAAATTTCAAATTTATTTATATCAACCAAAAAAGATGACTTTTGAACTAAATACTTGAAAATTCAACAAAATAACTTAATTTCTAACAGAATACTTGAATTTGTAACCAATTAGTTGAACTTCATACTCACAAAAATGAACTTTCAAAAATAAAGTTATTTTCAATCAAGAAAGATGAATTTTCAAGAAAATTTTTTTTTTAACCAAACAGTTGCATTTACAACCAAATAGTTGAATTTAAAGCAAGAGGGATGCATTTTTAACAAATATTCGAACCAACGAGACAAATTTTCCAACCAAAAAAATAAATTTTTAACCAAATAGTTGATTTTTAAGTCAAGAAAGAAAAAAAGTTAATCCAAATTGTTGAACTTCCAAGACAAAAGACAAGTTTTCTGTAAAACAGTTGCATTTTTAATACGAAAATATAAATTTTCAACCAAAAGTTCATTGTTAACGAAACAGTTGGATTTTTAACCAAAAAAGAGGATATTAAAAACCAAGAAGTTTAATTTTCTACCCAAAAATACGAAAATTGAACTAAAAAAAGTCGATTTTCATCCAAAAATGGAAAATATACATTTTCAGTTGAAAAAAAAATTAATAAAAAATTGAGTTTTCAACAAAATAGTAAAATTCTCATTCAAAGAGCGTTATATAGTATTTTAGAAAAAATTATTCTGTTAACTAAACCAAAATTTTTGAATAGAAAGTTGGCTGGATCAACTGAATATTTCGTTCCTATATAATAACCATATTCCATGGTTGAACTAAACAGAAACTTTGTTGGTTCAAACAAATATTTTTTAGAACTTGAGTATAATTGTAAAAAATAATGTTACTTCCAATTAATGTAATAATAAACAACGCGTTGCAGTACAGAAATAGATAACCAACATTTTTCTGAAAATGAGTGAATTGCATAAAAAATGCTTAAAAAATAAAAAAAAAAACGTCGTGTCAAATGGATTTGTTCAAATTCTCATTTTTTAATATAGTAATTTTCAAAAAATGATTTAAATTTGGGTACAAATTTTATTTTAGCATTTGAGCGTGGTAAACATTTTTCTTCCCCCTTTCAGCATCGATACTGTCATACTAAATTCTGATTATTTCGGAACAGAAAATTAGTTTGCTATCAAACTTTTATTATTCTTATCCAGCGTCCCCATGCCTCAGGAGCAAGTTTTTATTTTTGTAAAAAATTGAAAATTCGATTTTTCATTTCTACCGAAAGCCGATTTTTAAAATCTGTAAAATTGTAACCTCAAAATTCTTGGACAATTTACTCTGAATTCGCTAACTTTTTTTGATCAAATATTTTTCACCAGCATTCAGAATCTCAATATTTCGGAAATAAATTTTAATTTCTATTGAAACTGACGATTTTATATTTTTTATCGGAATCCACAACCGTGCCTTCTCTAATTTGCTGTCAGTATCACTTTGAGATTGTCAACTGACAAATCTATTTATATAATAATAACAATGTTAATAATAAAAAATTATCTAATGTTTCAACTCAAAATTATAATTCTCTTCCGAAATTCCCTGTTCCATATCAAAAATCTTTCAAAATTTTTAGAAATATCTTGAAATCTTTCGAAATCGTTTGAAATCATTCAAATCTTTTGAACTCTTTTAAATTGATCGTGAAAAAATTAACAAATGAACGAGAAAAACTGAGAATTGAAAATTATCGCTCGGGTAAACACCCTGGCTTTTTATGAGAAAAAATGGTATATTTTGTTGTTTAAAAGACCAGGCACAAAATGAATGGAAAAGTCCTTTTGGTCAAAGTTCAGCTTAGTTCGATTTTCTGATCCTTCAGGTGATGCTTATCAAAAGTCGTAGTGAGACAATTTCATCGGAAGGCTTCCTAGGTGAACAAGTTATATATAATTTATATATAGTGGACAAGACAATCATATTTTTCATTTGTTTTATAAATTTTTCCGCATAAAACAAATGAAAAATATTAGTGTTCTGTCCACTATATATAAACTATATATAACTTTTTCACCTAGGTTTTTCCATACATTTCGTGCGGAGTCTTTTGTTATCAGGTAATATTAAATAAAAGTATTATTATTATTATACTATTAAGACAAATTCCTTTCGGGGCAAACGTGACTCACTCGGTTCTAGCCTCTTTATACTGTTGGGGATCAAGGAATTCAGTGTACGAACCATGATAAGGGGGGGGGGGGTATAGACATTTAGATTAGTCTAGAATTTCCGTGTTGATTATTTAAACAACACGTTCATTTCACAACAATGCTCCGACCCATGTCGCTGATAAATTTCTCTAGCAATCGCCCCAGATGAAGAGTTTCACAAAGTCACCATGTAAAGCTCTCCGCTCGGGCCCATTAAGTATTATAAATTATTTGTCGTCACACTTGTCTGAGTATAATATTGAATAATGGCATAGTAAAACCTATTTATATATGAAACGTTTTGCTGATTCTGGAGTCCTAGATAATTCAAATTGACCTCCTTTACAATAGATTGATTAGATTTGTGTCTTTGTATCTACCGAGGGAAATATACTGGTTGAAGTTGTTTAAAAAAGTACTTCCTATTTCCCGGTTTCTTTTTTATAAGCTGCTTATCCACCGAGCAGCATCAAGGTATTTCAATGAGATATTTGTGTCATAATATCTCTTGAGCAATATTGTTACTTGGAATCTCCAATGAAAAAAAAATGAATTTTGTGTCATTAAGTCAAATATTTACGACATTGAACAAACTAAACTTTTAACTTAAGAAATAATAACTTTCAATTGTATTTGCAATTTGTATAATAACTCAATTCAAAAACACATATATTACTCTTCCATTTCCTTAAAAATGAGTGTTACGAACATGCAGGGATCTACAGAGTGTCCAAAACCGGCGCCCCGCCACCCAGGATTTTCTGACTTATCTTCACTTTTTTATTTTTCAATGGAATATTAAGAAAAATGATAAAAAATAATAATATTAAAAAGATTGCAAAATATATAATAATAATCGACAAGTTTTGGCAGCAGAATGATGATTCGTAATGATTCTTTTGTTTTTTCATTATTTTATTTTGAAATTGGTGCTCCGTGAGAAAGTGACAATACACTTGATGTCATATTGACGTTTCAATAATAATTTGAAAATTAAAAATATTCGTGCACCTAATCAATTTCAATTATGCAAATGTAGGTAGTAATTGTAAATTTTGATAAACTAACTCTAGCCGGTAATTTTTTAGCGGTAGATTTAAATTTTATAAATAGATTGCAAGTGCAAAAATGTTCCGAACTGAATAATTTTTTAATATTTTAAAATAGCAAATATGAAGCTTCACATTGAATGCCCTTAGTAAAAATAATTAAAATGCTAAAATCTATTAAAATAAAAATGAATTATTTCAAGCATGAGTGGAGTCTTTAACCTTCTTAGCTTATAATATTAAAAAGTCAAAATGATTTCAAATATTATAAAAATTTTAGGACTTTCCCCTTTTTAAATCTTTCAAAACTATAAATTAGAAAATTGTAAAAAATCAGCTTTCAGCTTGAAAAATTCAACAATACATTATTTCAAACTGAAATCATTTAAAATCAATCAACCTTGAACTGAAAGAATATATCGAAACAGTGAAACTGGTTTGGTTTAATTTTTAAATCTGTCAAAATTGTATCGTTAGAAAATAATTATATTTTAGGATTGAGAACACATGTAATTAAACCCAATGATTAGTTGAATAATTAATTTGAACCTGAAATGGCTACAATTACTTGAATAAACGTATGAAATCAAACAATTTTAAAATAAAAATTTAAATAATTGAGTAAATCGCCATTTAAAGTCTTCGATATTAAAGAACCTGTAAATGATTTTCAAAGACTTGGAAGCCATAAAAATCGAAACATTTTTTTATTTCTAAAAATTAATCAATTTTACAACTTAAAAATGGACCATTTCCAAAATCAGAGTGTTTGAAATTGTACATTTTTGAATTTGAATTGCTGAAAAATGGGCCATTTTCATGTTCAAAGAGTTTAAAATTGTGCATTTTTGAATGTGAATTGCTGAAAAATGGTACAATGTCAAATTTATAGCCTTTAAAACTAAAAATTCACAGCTTTCATAAATAGAATAAAAACATTTCATTTATTTTTTCAGAATTACGAGTTGTATGTTTAGAGCAATGGAAATTTTGCAAATTCCCCGAATTCTTGAAAATCTCTGAATTCCTTGAATTCTATCAAATCCTTGATTTCTCCGAATTCCCTGAAATTCTTGAATATTCTGATTTCCCTGAATTCCTAAAATATTCTGAATTCCTTGAATTTCCTAAGCGCTCTGAAATCTCTGAAATTCCCTGAACTCACTGAAATCCTTCAATTCTATCAATTCCTGACAATTTCTGAATTCCTTGACAATCTCTGAATTCTCTAAAATCCTGGATTTCTCTTAATTCCCGGAATTCCTGCAATAATGTGAATTCCGTAAACGCTCTGAAATCTTTTAAATTTTCTGAATTCTATAAAATCCTTGAATATCCTGAATTTTCTGAAATTTTTAATTACTCTACATTCCCTGAAATCCTTGATTATTCTGAATTTCCTGAATTCTCCGAATTCCTGATAATCTTTGAATTCCTTGAATTCATTTCCTGAATTCCGTAAATGCACCGAAATCTCTGGTATTCGCTTAATTCCCAAAATTCCTTGAATATTCTGAATTCCTGAACTCCTTGAATTACCTGAATTCTCTGATATCCTTGAATATTGTAAATTCCCTGATTTCTTTAAATATTCTGAATTCTCTAAATTACTTGAATATTATGAATTCTCTGAATGACATGAATATTCTGAATTCTCTGAATTCCCTGAATATGCAAAATTCCTTGAACATTTGGAATTCTTTGAATTCCTTGAATATTCTAAATTCCTGAAATTCTTTGAATTCTCTAAATACCCTAAATTCATTCAAGTCTTCTGAATTCATAGAATTTCTTAAATTCCTTCAAATCTTCTAAATTTGTTCATTCTTTGAATTACTTTGAAGTCCTTGAAATTCATGGATTTCTTAGAATTCTGCAAATTTCACGAATTCCAGGTATTCAGATAATTCAGAGAATTTAGACGAATTGAGATATATCTGAGAATTTGGAGGAATTAAGAAAATTTCAAGGAAGTTAAAAGAATTCAAAAGGATATGAATGAGTTTAAAAGTATTCCAAGTAATTTAGAAGAATAAAAAATGATTCGAAACTGAATATTTTTTAGGTAGATTTCTTATTTTCGAAGACCCTTTCCACATTAATCTGTAATTTTTTTTTAAATTAGCCTAAAAAAAGAAAACCATGCACCTCAAATTATTTTTTTAAGTGATTAAATTGATCAATTTTTAAATTGAAATCATAGTAACCTTGTTTGATATTTCTATATTATTAACTTGAACGTTTTCAATTTTTAATGTTCTTTATGTAAAAACAAGAATTTGATAGGGTTTGTGCGGATACTATCGTCTTCAACGGTTTATGACTCTTTTAATATCAATTTACAAAATGTAGTCCTTAAATTAAAAAAAAAACACTTCAAATCTTGTAAATCCTATTCAAATTCCTTAAATCTAATGTAATTTATTTTGATAACATTTAAAATATTATAAAATCACTTCAAATCTTTGGAGTCAATTGAAATCTAGGAAAATCCCTTGAAAACCTGGTCAAATTCCATGAAATCTGATAAATCTTTCTGAAATCACGGGAAATTGATTTAAATATCTTGACAGCTTTTAAAATCCCTTGAAGTCATTGAAATCCTCGGAAATATTATTAAATCCGTTAAAACCCTTTAAAAATTCCCTCTAATCTTTTAAAATATCCTTAGGGCCCACATTGGTAGTAAATATCCACCTAGAAACACTACCCGAATCGGGTAGTGAGGCAATGAACTTTCGAGTTCGAACTGCTAATCAATTTTTTTTTATTTTTTATTTTTTTTTAAACCTTATATATGTCCTATCAAATCTTCCGAAATCGGAAATTCTTTAAACCCGCATACAATTCTTTGGGATTCCTTAAAATCATTAAAATAAAAATAATAAATAAAAATAAAATAAAATAAAGTCCTTATAAATACCCTAGAATATTTAAAATCCTTTGAAATCTTTTTAAATACTTTCAAATTTTTTATAGGACTTGAAAATTCTTGGGAATCTTTTAAAATAGGTAGTGTCTATACGTCCGGTCTGTCCGCACGTTTACTTCCAGCTGTACGGCCGGGTTAAATATACGGACTACGTTGTTGGTCAAACCCCTACCTATTTCCAACATCTCGTGGGGGCGGAATAGCACCCCTGTGACTGGTCATAGAAATAATTTTGGTTAAACAACTACCCCTTTCCAACGTCTCGTGGGGGCGCGAAGGCACCCCTTTGAATGGTCACAGAAATCAAGTTTGGTTAAACCCCTACCCCTTTCGAACGTCAAACATTAAAAAATGTCAAGACTTTTTCAAACGAAAATTTCAGACTTTTTTTCGAAAGTCAAAAAATGTAAATTAATAAAAAATTCGGCTTTGACTTTTCTTTCAAAGTGTCTAAAGTTACGCGACGCGTGGCAAAGATTTGCAACAAGGTCTATGCCTCGGTCTATACGTACGGACATAAGCCCCCTTCCCTTTTCCAACTCTTCCTTTCCCTCACCAAGTCCGTACGTTTAGATTCGACCGTGTTATAAACATAAATAAGCGTACGGACTTTCCCTACTTTTAGCCCGGACGAGTAGTCAAAGCTAAACGTACGGACAATCCGTACTTTTAGTCTAACCGAGCTAAACGTACGGACAGTCCGTACTTTTAGCCCAACCGAGCTAAAAGTACGGACAGTCCGTCACTTTAGACTCGGCCTTTAAAATAACCTAAAATTTTCAAAATCCTTTGAAATCCCTTAATTTTTGTGAATAATTTCTTTGAAATCCATTAAAATATTATAAAGTACGTTGAAATCCCAAGAAATTACATGAAATCTGATGATATTCCTTAAAATGTCTTGAAATATTTAAAGCCCTACGAAATTCCTTGTGATAAAAAAAATCCTTTGAAATATTTGTAAATTTGGGGATTCCTCTGAAATCCCGTGGAATTATCGAAATCATAAAATCTTATAAATCCTATGAAATCTTTCGAAATTTCAGGAAATTCTTTAAAATCGAATATTAATTAACCAAAATATTTGAAATTATCTTGAAATCTTTGAAATCCTACGAAATCTCTTAAATCTCTTAAAACTTTTATCTCTGAAAAGTCCTTGACATCTTTGAATTGATATCAAATATTAACTAATTATTGTACAACCCCTTCGATTGCCGTAAAACCTTTAAAATCTTTTAAACTGCTTTAAAACGTTTGAAAGCTTTGAACATTCTCTCTCAATTTGAATCAGTGAGAAATGGATCACTGAATCAAATCAGTAAGAATTTGCACTGATTCACAACACAATTTCTCTGATTGAAATATCTAGAAATGGGTCACTAATGGAAATCAGTAAGAATTTCTCTTGATAACCTATAGGAATTTTCACTGATAATCAGTGAAATTTTACTGACTCAAATTTAGAGAGGCAGTGCAATGTGAGAGTTTATTACTTTATTAGCATTCGTCAGTTTAACATCCCATACAATTATCTTCCTACTTGAAGGAACATGATTGTCAACATTAATTTTTAAGTTATTAATTGTAAACTTTAGATGAAAATGATTGAATTTTAAGAATCGCGATGTGCAATTTGAAACTCAATTATTTTTAATTGGACTTGTTTAATTTGTAACGCTTCATCATTAATATCCTTGGAAATTTTATGAATTCCTTTGAAAGCTGTTGAAATTCTTTGCAATCCTTCAAATCTATTGGAAATCTGTTAAAATCCTTCTGAATCCCCAGCAATCTTTCAAATCTTTTGAATCTTAAAAAAAATTGGGTAACGGCTTTTAGGGCCGGTGCGAAAAACTTTTATCGAGCCAGTTGGTGAATTCCAGTTCGCTTCTGAACGCTAATTTTTACGAATAAATAATATGTCCATTTTTTAAATCTTAAGATATTTAATGGAAAGAACCTAAGCTTTTTTTCCATCACGAAAAAAGAAACGTTCGAAAAAAAGTCTGATAAAATTGTTTGATGAATTGATGAAATAAAAATTATTTTACTTTAATTGTAAATACTTCAAATTTAGAAGAGTTCTAAGGCTTTAAATGCTTTGATATTGTAGTTAAGTATTCAATATTTAAATTGAACATTTTTTTCAGGTAACGAATGTAATTGATGACACCGAAATGACTTTGTTATATTTGGCAATGACATTCTTATTTGAATTTCAAAGTGTTGATAATATATTTTAGAGTTTATCATCTTTGCCTTGTCCTTTCTCTATTATCTCTTGTCAAACTTTCCGCTATACTTATTCGCAACGATATCTCTTGAGCAAAACTGGGATGCTTTGTATGTCAAAAGTTGAAGAAGGGGAAACCTTACCGGTATTCTATTTATATGGAAAATACTTTACAACCAATGAAGCATTACACGTTGAAATATCGTGTTCGTAAACTTTCCAGGGTCACTCAATACATAGTTAAAACTAATCTCGGCACCTTTAAAAAAAAAACTCCCTCAATTAATTATCATCACTCAGGTGAAGTCAGACAAGGATCCAGGGAAGTGATCTGGAGGGCATCTAACAATTTGATACTCTTTTTTATTTACAATTTCACAATGTTTTCAATTGAATGGAACAATTTCTGTGTTTACACATTTAATATTATTTTTTATTAGCAATCATAATCCCCCCCCTCTGTGCACGTAATAAGTTCCATTTTAGGAGTCTAATACTCAATATAAATTTCCCATCTAAAAACAAAAACAAGTTTCTTGTCATTTCCTGTTTACCAAAAATGTCTCAAAGTCATACAAATTTAAAAATTAAAACTTTCATACCTGAAAAAATGTTCAATTTAAATATTGAATACTTAACTACAAAATCAAAGCATTCAAAGCATTATAATTCTTCTCAATTTAAACTTTTTACAATTAAAATAATTTTTATTTCATTAATTCATCAAACAATGTTATCAGACTTTTCTCGAACGGTTCTTGTTTCGTGTCGGAAAAAAAGCTTATGTTCTTTCCATTAAATATCTTCAGGTTAAAAATGGACATATTATTTATTCATATAAATTTATTAGTAAGAAATTATAAATTTAATATAGTATTTAATAATATATCATGATATTTTAAGAACTACTGAATTTAGAATTTCTTAATACATTTTTGGTTAACTATTAAATTATTTAATTTGCCATTTAATAATAATAATAATCCCAAATTGAACTTTTGAGTTGATAAAATTTAAATTATATTAACAAATGAATTTAAAAATACCATTATAATCACATTTTCGGCAATTTTTTTTTAGATACTGCTTAATCAGAAAAATCGACCCTGTCTAAAAATAAAAGCTGGAACGAAATTATCAAAAATCTCGCACTCTTTGTTGTTGACTACCTGATTGGTTGCATACTGTGTGAGTTTTCAGTTTGTTCTTTTAAATTTTCGAGAATTTTGTAAACATCTTAATTCCCGCATGAGAAATTTCTTTTCTTAAGACTCTTCAGGGAAAATTTAAATTAATTTTCTCGTTCGCAAAATTAATTTAAGGAAAATATTTAAAAATATTTCAAATGATTTTCTAAAATTTTGAAAAAGAATGTAAAAGATGTGAAAGCAAAATTTTTCAATTTTGCAACATTACAAACTTCTAAAAAAAATTCGAATAAGTGTAGGAGATATTTAAAAGTGTTGAAAAGACACAAAAATACTTTTATTTAAAACAAAATGTAGATTTTAAAAGATTCTGAACCAAAAATTTATAAGCTTTTTAAGAATTTTGAGAAATTTTTATTTTATAACATTTATTTTGAGAGAATATTTCAAAAGATTTCAAAAATTCCAAAAGATTTGCAAAACAATCAAAAAGGAATCTGAAAGATTTGAAGGCAATTTATTTAATTTTGCAGAATTTTTTCAAAATTTTAGCAAAAAAACCGGATCATTTTAAAAGATATCTACAAGTTTATAAAAAAAAAATTCAAATAATAAAAAGTTTCAAAAAACTTAAAACAAAATGTAGATTTTTAAAGATTTCGAAATAAAATTTTGAAGTTTTTCAAAGGTTTTAGACGGTTTCAAGATAATACAACGATTATCTTAAGATTCCTGGGAATATTTAAAGAGATTCTTTATTTAAAGAAAAATAATTATAGGAGAATATTTAAAAAGATTATAAAACATTGTATACAAGATTTTCGAAATTTTCAAAAATAAATCCGAAAGATTTTAAATAAAATTAAATTTTTTTTCCGAACGTCAAAAAGTCTTAAATATCTTTTAAACTACTCAATTTTGTCCTAAAATTTGGTAAAATCCTGTAAAATAAAAAAAAATTCTTATAATTTTTTAGATACTTTTCCGACATATCTGAAATCTTAAAAAATCTTCTTGAATGTTATCAAGAAACCTAAGGGAAATTATATTTATATAACCGTAAAGCAAATAAGCAAAGAAAATTAAAAAATAGTTATTCGAAATTTTTATTTTGCATTAAAAATGATTTCATACTTTAAATGATAATTTTCCTAACATTTTTTTACGTGCTGGCTAGCCTGCCGGCGGCGGTAAGGAACCTTGCCGGCTGTTTTCTTCCTCTCTGGTCTTAAGTTCAAAAAAGCGTGTAGCGATGCATTTTTATGCACTGATTACGAATATGGCCATGAAAATTGCAAGAAAAAATTGTCAAGGTTAAAACTTTTAAAACCCACGTTTTTAAAAAGAAAAATGTTATTTGGGTGATTCAATCCAATTCATTTAGATTATTACAATTTCACAAATAGGAAAAAGAAATAATCCAAAAATATTTCATATATATTTCTAAAATTGCTATATTTAGTGCAAACTTATTACAAACAAAATTTTTTAATAAAAAGATTTCTTTCAAGAAATTGAGTTAAAAATATTCAGACTCAATTAAAAGAAATCAGAAAATATTCATGAACAAAACCCTACAAATTGGAACGAATCTTTTGTTTAGTGTCTCTATTTAATAATTTTAAAATTAAGATAGAACAGAAATCCATTTTATCATGAATAATTT